>OX376374.1:36075788-36675788 GCA_947369275.1 Nemotelus nigrinus | reverse complement strand
TATCATGAAGCATTATCATGTAGAATTGCCGTGTGTGTCATTGGCCTTAAAGAAAAAGAAGTTGCAGCTAGAAGCCTAATAGATAAAGAAGTGATTGACTGCAGATATGTTGGTTCTTCACGATGAAAAGGGTCTGCACGATGAGGAACTGTCCCAGGCTTGCCAACAAAAAGTTGACAACTGGCTGCATACGAGCCCTTTGGTTCCACGGAGGGAGGATACCAGTGCTAGGCAGTGGACTCTCTGAGAAGCTGTGAAGCTTAGCTGTGAAACTTCCGCAATGAGAAACTTAGCACAGAATAAAGCTTGATAGTGTTAGAAGATAGAATATTGTACATTCTTTGACGCTCAACATACAAAAGACAAGTTAAATATCGTTTACCTCTTCACTACGTAGTTAACCGGAAAATTTTGACATACATATCCATTCAGTCGCTCGTAATTCTGCGTCTTAGTGTGCATCGTTAAATAGATTTTCACATACTAAATATCTGGAAGCTTTCATCGGCCAACACTTAAAGTGGGATCGTCAGTTGAGAACACTATGGCCGTATGAAGAAGATGAATTCACCTGGGTTTTGAAGTACGCAACTTATTATATATGCAATCTTTTAGAATTTCCTATTTGCTGTGATTTATTCTATTTTACAATATACCATAATAGCATAGGGTGGTGCTGCAAAATATTCTATTAAGCCTTAATGTATTTTAGAGAAAGTTTAAATAAAAGCTGTGCTGAAAAAAGCAAAACGTTTCAATTTCAAGCAACTGTTTCAATGCTTAAAAATCCTACGGTAATTTTTAGATTTTGGTAAATTTTAAATTTTGGACTTCAATTTAAATTTATAAAGAACTTGAATCAAAGAAAATCCAAGACAATTCAAATTACACAAAATGTGGCAGCAATGAGACCCTCTTGCCACCAAACCGAATCAGCCAGTTAGGACGAAGTCATTATACATATTTAGATATAAAGTTTTCAATAGCCTACCACCTGATATAAAAGGAGCTCCGATACAAAAACTCGTTGGTTTTATATTTTACTTTGTCGTTCTTGGAGCTATTTCCTCTTCTACATATTTTGTATGAATCAAAGTGCAAATATTCTTATTGTTCACGAAACTCTCTCCACTCTCTCCACCACTCAATCAAAATGCAAGATTCGTGTGCATCAAAACTCCTCAACATATGCTACTTTCGTACTTCCCAGACAACTATATATTGGTATAAGGGAAAACAGTTCAGTATACAATACTGTGTTCAGAAAATATTGCCTTTTTCTTGTCGTCAAGACTTGTGTCCAGAGAAAAGATAAGAAAAACCTCTGGTTGGCGTCATTAGGTGCGTTTTTTGGCACTATTGGGCAGGGTAAGTTAAAGTAAGTTAAGCTCTTTATGACAGAGCTTAAGGTAAGTACATTGAATACAACAACAATTGCTGCCGCTGTAACTTTACTGCGGTAGGCAACCCCTATTTTCTGTTTGTAGGGAATGATCGTAGATTTTCTTTAAATTTAACCACATTTGCAGATTTTCTTATATTCTTAGGTAAGGTATTGTAATTTTCTTTTATGAATTGTTATTTAATATAAGTGAAATAACTAATATAATTGTAAATTACTAATATAATACATTACAAATTACTAATTTAATTTTGATGCACACTGTAATATGTGCTTCGAGAAAAACAATTCAAAGATCAACTAACTGCCGCATCGAGAAAAACAGCTTGAAGGCCAGATTAGCGGGCCGAAATTCAAATCCAAAAACGTACGAAAATATGTTGCATGTAGAGCTTGTATTCGAAAATACAACCAGGAATGTGCTCGAGGGAGTCTAGCTTGGATTGGTTAGCTTCGGGGCAGTATTTTTTATGATCTTTTATGGTCTTGGACAATTTACAGTGATTTTTTCTGAGTTTTTAGTGTATTCTATTTTTGCACAACCAAGCAATCCAAAACTACAATTGAATTCATTACCAAGTCAATGTACAGGCGCTTATAACTCGTGACAAAAAAAAATCATTATTTTTGAAGGCTAAAATAGTTAGTTAGGAAAAACTTGAAGCAAGTGCATACTCTGAATTATTGAGTGGAAAGTTGTCTTCATTCCATTTGGATAAAAAGATATAGTGTCTGACGAAATGGAGGGATCAGAATCCAATCACATTAACTTGAAAGTTTTAGGACAGAGAACGCAGCTGTGCAGTTTGAAATTAAGAAGTTAGTCTATGTGTGAAGTTTGTCTATTACGTGATCCCATCGCAAGCAGCAATCAAAAAGCAAGTACAAACGCATTCCTATCACGGTTCTAATGCACCATTTACGGACTGTTATATGAACGTTGCATGCATCGCCTAGTTTCGAACACGAGTTCGAATCCAGATGTCAAATAAAAAAAAAACCCCACGCACCTGTATTTAGCTTCGGAGATTGCATCGGCCATTTGTTTGGGCGGTAGGTCCATATATGATCGTAAGGCTGAACAACAACAGGTGTCAATTTTCGGTAGCTATATTGCATTTGATAAGACATAGATTTGCATTATATATTTGATATATACACAACTTTACACACTTATACGAAAAGTCGATACCTCTACAGAGATATAACTGCCCTTTCAACTTTGAACACATTGAAAAGCATATTGGTCGTTGCAATTTTCTCCCGATTTTTTTCGAATCCGTCGAACCAATTCTACATTTTGATAGAGAAGACTGCGACTGATAGAGTAGAGTGTGACTCTGACTGATAATACTGTGTTGACTCTTTCTTATAATTTTTTAAAGGATCAAACGCACCTGACAAAAATGAACTAGTTAGAAGGGCTGAGACACGCAGAACAAGATTCAAAATTATCCTTTAAATTGAAATATGGTACACTGATGACGGTTCAAAAGAGGCAAGGTAGTCACAACAAAAGTTGGTTAAGTTGTTATTGACGGAACTTTTGATCATTTTGATATAATTCTTGGTTTTGATCTATAGCTTCAAACTCATCCACATAAAAAAGAGAGCAATAATATTTCAAAACATATTTTTCGCGCTGAATGTAGTTTTCAATCAGTTTATTTTAAACCCACAAAACATTTTCGCCCAAACTTTTCTAACTGACTAAATTACTATTTTGCTATTATAATAATTGATACGGGAATATGGATCGTTTGCGGAATAAGCCTTTGGTAGCAGAATCAAATGCAATTGTTTGTGTGGGGTGATTAAAATTTTGAAAAATTCTAACTAAATTGTTTCGAAAGTATACACTGGTTCTCATCAGACATCAGCGCATACTGATCTCCCACTGCAAGTGGTCACATGGGCCAGGTGTGCCTATGCGCAGATGTTTGTCAATTTTGACCATCCCACACAAAGAATTCCATTTGATTTAATCGCTAAATATTGATGCATGCTAATAAGAAAATAAAGTGAGTTATCGGTCGGTTGTTTGTTTGTTTTATTTGTTGTAAACATAGTTTTTTTCATAACTGAGGATATCGTTTTCATGATAGTTTATACGATACAAAGATTTATAAAAATAGCGCCCACTGTGGGCGAAAAATAGTTTTTGTATCATTAAAATGTTACTCTACCAAAGAAAATGAAAAACTTTGTGCTGGATACTTGAAACAATTGAAGTACAGTGCTGCGAGAGTGACATTCTTATTTAAAGTACTAATAGTAATCGATTTGCATGGCTCTCTTTTATGTCACCAAAACAGTTTTTTTTTATTATTTTTGAAGGAATTTGGCATTATGAGCACTTTACCTAAAAACTCTTTTACATGTACGTATTTTGAATTTTTCGTAGGGTAAAATATTTATTTTATACAATAAGCTCTAAAGACTTCTTCAATCACGTAAATATATTACTTGAAGCTATTTCGACGCGCACTACCAAGCTCTTGCATCAAAACATTAATAAGATAAACACCTTGTACTGAAAATATAAAATAAAAATTTTACTTTCCTAGACTTTAAAACTGTTGCGAGTGATCCTAGAAATAAAAATACCCATGGTCTACGACGCAGGCATCAGACCAAATTGGTGCATAATCTTTAGATTGGTCATAATAAGGAGCACATTTTTTAGAGCCTGCATTTTAAATCTGCACATTTCCTCTATTTTTCACAGAAGAGAAGCGATTTTTATACTTATTTTACTAAACAAAACAATGCGTCCTCGCTAATGTTAAGAAAACATCCGACCACAGCAAAAACAAAAGCTGTCAACTTTGTGCAACGAAATACTGAAAAGTTTTACCCAAGATTAAAACATTTTCGGTTGTACAAAGCAGCAGTTTCAATATTGTGACAGAAACCATTCTGGCAATATAATTTTCGCGAAAATATTTTCCAAGAACTCTTATTGCTCCTAAATAACATTTTTTTTGTGTTTTATCGCTTTGGTTTAATTTAGCCTTGAAATAGGACTTATATATGTATTAGCTTCTTTAGTCGAAGCATTTAAACGAAACATCTCCATAAAACTATTTTGTTGCATTGGTTTTGTCAAGGAATGTTTATGTTTCATTAAAAATTATCAAGTTATATTTAAGCACTGGATTACTAACAAAATAATAGAAATTTTCAGTTTCAAGTTCAAAGCATACGGAACTTGAAAGGAAAGTGAATTAAAAGGCAATAAAAAATTGTGATGACTCAACAATAACCAGACCCTTGTGAGCAAAATGTGGATTTGTTCTGCTTTCAAGACTATTGAGCAGAAATTATATGAAAATTTAAGATAACAAAAAGAGGACACAGCATCTCGATAAGAAATTGCTCGTTCCCGTTTTCTGGCGGTCACAAGAACAGCTCTATTCTAGAAACTCGTTCCTATTCTCCAAATGGTAAACGACGGCAACAGCATCCGCAGCCTACTAATTCGCTGAGTCATGTGATTCAATCTGTTGTCTGGCTACGCTGAAAAGAAAATGCCGTCTCATCTTGATAACTACATCTGGTCGGGAAGTTTTCCTGTTCTTTGCAAGTAGGTATACAATGAATTTCTTCTTAGCCGCTCGTTCGCTCGTCCTCGTGGGTCGTATAATGGTCTAGGGTGCGGTTTTGTATTGTGCGATAGACCGGCGGATAAGTATGGGATACAATAGATAAACATGAGGGTATTGGAACCTTTGTCTAGAAGAATAAATCACTTCCTTTCATATTATACCTGTCATATCGAGTTTTTCGTCCCATCCCTAAATACAATAAGTTCGCAGTACTTCCTTTATGGTAACGAAACATGTGTAAAGGACTAATATAGTAGGCGTGCTTAATTAAATCAGGCTGTCGAAATCGTTCAGCATCTATACTTTGCAAATTCTGATAAATATTATTTTAGAATCAAATTACAACCTTGATATGACATGGTCCTTTAATTTGACTGACTTTTCATTTTGAAATGTAGCTAAGATTTCATAATGGGCTAATAGGGAAATGAGAAAATGGGGAAAACGGGAAAAATAATTTCATTGTTTTTATTATTAACCACTTCAAGAGAAAAAAAAGAAAAATAGTTCTAAACTCGATGAATGTATTGATGACGGAGTTTTTACTTGTCATCAAAAAAATTAGACGTAACATATATTTAATTTAGTAATTTATAGAATATACGTGAAGAAGTAACAATAATAGATATTATACAGTTTTATCAATATTGATAACATCATTTTTTTACCATTCAAAAAAAGCAATTGCGTTAAAAAAGCTACTTTGAATTATCTTGGGTGTGTTCAATGCGCATGCTATAGCTCCTCCAAAAGCAAAGTATAGCATCACTTTAGCAAGTGTCAAAATTCGCAGTAGCTAGATGAAGCAGCTATGGATATTGGACAGCCAAGAACTGCTACGTAGGTCGGTTTTTACACAGCACAACTCAATAAAAAATTTCTTCAGTTTTTTTATATACAAATTTAATAATATAAGTATGGGTTACAAGGTTAAATTAAATTTATTTAAACGTATAAACGTTTAATTTTTCTATCTTGAAGTGTAATAATTGGTGCCTTAATATAAACCATATTGTAATCAAATTGAGTAGTTTTCCAGAAAACAGGGAATTGTGATAATTGACCAATTTTTCACTGGACCTATCATAGCTTTTGAAATCGATATTTTTGAATATTCTTGATTCATCTTGCTCTGAACGTCTCTAAAAAAAAGTTAGTTACTACATAAACATACCACCATAAATATGAAACGAAAATGAAAATAAACATACTACCATAAATATGAAACGAGCTCCGAGCTGTCCAGCCTAAAATAGTGATACCTAAACTATACAAACCTGGAATAAGACTTAAAGTATACAATCTATTTCATGTCTCAGTTCATGGCATGATATCGGCATTTTGAAGTAATTGAAAAGCGGTTAACAGCAATTAAGTATTGTGATATTTAGAAAAAAAAATCTTTTCACTTCTGCCAATAAAATCATCAACAATCCGGAAGAGCTATTCAAAAATATTTAGAAGGAAACTCCACCTGACTTGAGTTTCATAGAACAACTACGGAATGATGTAGATCAGAGACTTCCAAAAGGTTTCAGAAGAAAAAAATAAACACCTCTCATCAGGCCCGTAGCCAGAAATTTGGTTTGGGGGGGTGGCCAAAATATAGTTACAAATTTTGTTTGAGGAGGAGGGGGCGGAAATTGTTGATGGGTGTCTTGCATTGATATTTGTTATCAAAGTTGGACTCATTAGTAAAAAACTGCTTTGTTGTTATCAATATTGTCACTGTAATTTTAATTATCAGTCACGCACATACATATCAATTGTCAAACAAAAGCGTCAATCCAGTAGAAAAAATTTAAAATTTTAACTTTCGCAATTTCTTTGCTGCCATAATCTCGAGAACTTCATTCGGATCGATACTTAAGTTCCCATGAATTGACAGTACTGCGAGTGCACTGATTCTTTCATTGCCCGTTGAGTTACGCAAGTAAGTCTTGATTCTTTTCAGTGTCGAAAATTACCTTTCCACACTTGCCGTTGTGACCGGAAGAGTTGCCAAAACTGTTAAAAGATATTTGATTGTTGGAAATGTGCTCGTGTCACAAAAATCCAATACTTGTAAAACCCCGGCATCTTTCTCGAGTCCCGATAATTTCTCACACCACAATTTATACTCAGCTTTTACAGCGGATTCTGAAACTCGATCATCAAAGTATGGCGAAAGATTATGCAAGTCATCTACTTTTTCAATTGCAGCAAATCCAGGGAGAAGTATCTGTAAGCTTGATAAGATTCCCGCGTTCTCGTTAAGAAATTTGTCTGACAAATTCTGAATCAGCGTATCGAGGCAAGGAATAAAAACAGCAGATCGAAAGTACGATTCAACAGAGTCTGTTTGATAATTGGAACGAGTTGTTTGCTTCAACGTGAGTCTCGGAACTTTCAGCTCCATATCGAATGTGTCGTTTGCAAGTTTTTCAGCTGCTATGAAAATTTTGCTGAACGATACTTCTGTAGTTTTTCGTTCTTCTTGAAGCATATACACGATTTCGTGAACATGCTCCACTGCTGATGCCAAATCACGTGACTTTTCTTGCAGTTGAACTGACAAAGGAAGCGTGAAGCTGAAAAGTCTGTTACAAACCAAGAGACTGACGAGAAACTCGCTTTTCTGAACTACTGCAAGTAAGCAGGCCGCAGTTTTCGAAATAGTCCAAGATTTTTCTGAAATTTCTTCTAATCCCATGTGGATGATTTGGAACAGTTCTACGAAAGATAGTATGCTGTCATGTCGTTCGATGAATCTTGTTTCGCAAAGACGAATAAGCCTCTTCTTTTTGCTCTCTGGAGCATGTTCTTGGATGAGATCTTGAAGAATTTTCGTCGCATACGCGTGGTTTCTAAATAAGTTCACGACATCGTTCACAATCCCAAGACAATTCCGAACAGGTGGGACTGACATGGCATTTGACAATGCGAGGTTCAAACGATGGCTATAACAATGAACGTGCATCATCAATGGGTACAGATTCTTCATTCTCGCCTGGACGCCACTGACATGACCAGACATGTTACGTGCTCCATCGTAACCTTAACCAATGCATTTTTCCATTTTAAGGCTCAACTCTTTACAACGTTTCTGGAGAGCTTCAGTTATTTTTTCAGAAGTCTGGTTGTAAATCGGTACAAATCCTACAAAATCTTCACGAATAATCAGTTTTCGCAAGTCTTCGTCGAAGTCGAGGTATCTGAGACATACTGACATTTGTTCAATTCCTGATATATCCATGGTTTCATCCCCGAGCAAGGTGAAGCATGGTGTATTATCAACTTTCTGAATAATTTTCCTGATGACAATGTCGGAACATATTTGAATTATTTCATTCTGAATATCTGGACTCATGTATTGGGCATTTTTCGAATGATTGATAACGTGTTTTTCCAAACTTACATCCCCGGAATCGATTCGAAATCGCAAAAGAGCTCGGAATTTTCCATCATTCAGTTGTGGTCTTATCAACGACAAAGGTCCACTATCGTGATCGCCTCTCAAGGGTAATTCTTGCTCAGCACAAAAAAGAATTGTTTTTATTATTGGTATGATAGCTGCTCTATTTTCTTTTTTCTCTTTGACTTGCAGCATATCCATTAGAGATATAATATCTGATCGTTTTCCTGAAAATACCTCAAGGAAATTTTTGGCATACTCGGCACAAGTCTTGTGGTATTCTTTGTTTGCATGCTTTCCAAAATCTTCCCTCGCATTTTTCCAATTTCTATAGCAGCTGGTGACAAGTTGTCCTGGAATTTCGTGGTTTCCTTTGCCAACTCCTTCATGAAAAAACAGCCAGCATCGTTTGCAGTACACGCCATCTTCTCGTTGAGAATAAGCGAGGAAAGGAAAGTCTTTCATCCAAATTTCTTGAAAACTTCTGTTGCGCCCATGTTTTTTAGTAGTTGGATAGAGAAACCCTTTCGAGATTATCGGTGAAGTTAAAACGAGCTTTTTTGTTTAATCATCCAAGGAGGATCTATCCATATTGCCAATGTCGAGTTTTGGATCGACAACATTTGTCTCTGGAGAAGCATGAGTAGACGTGTCAGACTGATCGGGGATTTGGGAATGCAGATTGTCGTCTGCAATAAATAAGGAAAATTGTCTAGGCATAAAAATGAAAAAAGTTTTTGGAGGATAACATAAAATCATTTAGAATAGAATCTTTGCAAAAAATGTAAATATGAATTTTTTTTCAAATTTTGGTTTAGTAATAAAATCAAAATGTCTTCAAATCTTTCGTTTTTTATCGGTAATTTTTTATAATTATTCAAAAAATATTGCAATTCAGAAACTAGTCGTGACTGGTTGAAGCGTTTCAACCAATGAAATTGAAACTCCTTTTTCTAACACAGAGATACATAATATTTCAGAATATTCTCGATTAAATAATACAATAAGGCACGACACAATACTTATAATTCAATTATTTCTTGTGATTTTTATGTGTTTTTTTGACTCTTTGCGTATTTTTCAATATTTTGAAATTTGGATTCAGACTAGTGACGTCATAAGCATGAACGCACGTTTTAGGGGTATTCAAAAAGTAATTTTATTCGAATTTGTTATTCTAGTGTCACGACTATTTTCTGAGTAAGCAAAATTTTTCACAATGTTTTTTTGCACCTAGATAACATTACTTAGCTATTTTCGTGGTCGTTTGTATTTTCGTATATGTTTGAAAAATATTTTAAAATATTCTTTAAGATTATTTTTAGAATATTTCTTATATCATTGACTTTATAGGATACTACTTGCACTTGAAGATATTCTAGGAATATTTTTAGGAATATTCCTGGGACATCCTAGGGATAATAAATGTCCATAAGGTTAATATACAAATCATTTATCAATCTATGCTTTATGTTACTTACCAGAAACTTTTGACGTAGAAGTTGCGTCGGATATTAGTTCATTTGAAACGTTTCGTTGTAAATCATCGTCATCTGTAATATTTCGATTGAAATTATAATTTTGAATGTGATAGCTGAGTTGAATGACATTTTTTAGTATTAAAAAAATGTTTTAGAATTCGTGTTGATGTAGATATAAATTAGTTAACTATAACGATTTACTTACTAGAAACTTGAGTAGTTGTAGGAGTTTCATCAGATATTGGTTCATCCAATACGTTACGCTGTGAATCATCGTCATCTGTAATATTTAAATGACAATTAAAATTGTTTATTTTATCGTCTAGAAAACAGTGTCACCGATGTGACAATAAGGAAAAACTCAAAAAAAAAATGTTATAGTTTTTTTAGGTGTTATTTAAATCTATTTGAATTAATATGAAATTCGCGAAAATCTTTATATCAGAAAAATGTTTGTCAAGTAGAGAGAGAATGACTAGTTTTATCAAGCTGTACACATATTTATTTGTAACACTTAAAAAACTACGAAAAAAATAATCAGTGTTGATGTTTGAGGTTATGCAAACTCTTTCATAGCTCCGGCTATTAGTAAGGTCAAAAAGCACACTACTTACCTTTCAATTCATTCTTTTTTGATTTCTTGAGAAATCCAACAATACTTGGTTGGCCTTGTGCACGTTTCATGTCAATTTCGATTCTCGTAAACAATAGTGTTGAAAAGGGGGTAATTTACGCCTGTAACAGTTGCTTATCGAAACTGCAACTGAGTGTGAGTTCGTGACGTGTGTATTGGGTGATAGTCGAAACGAGATATCTGATATAGCGCTTTCGAGTGGAAGATTTTTTTCTGATCCAGATCGATATATCTCGAATTGGATCATGAAAAATTGCGCGGAACATTTCAAACACCAGCAAACTGTGCGAAAACCGACACCTAGTAAAGCGTATTTTATGTTTCACACGCAATTTTTTATGACCGGATTCGAGATAATCGATCTAGATCAGAAGAAAATTTCCTGTTCAAATGTGCTAATAGAGATATTATATGTCTCACAGGTGTAGCATTGTCTTAAAAAATATGGCCTATCGATAGACATATTTTTAAAACATGATTCACATATATAGGAAAATTTTAGGATTCGCGGAATTTCGGAGGGGGCCCGGGCCCGTCGGGCCCTACGGCTGGCTACGGCCCTGCCTCTCATACTAATCGAAACTTATCGGGAATTTACATCCAAAACAATAAAAAATCTTGTTGAAATTATACTAAATAGATTAGAAGATGTTAATAATTCTAGAGGACAAATGAAATATTAGATGCTCCTATAACATTATAAAAATTATAAAAATATTGAACTATCAACTTACTTCTAGTATATCCTAATCTTAGAGAACTCTTTAGTTTTCCGGCATTAATTTTTCAATTTTAATCATCCCACACAAACAATTCCACGGAAATATTTTGTCAATTAGAAGCAGAATTGTTGTAAGAACCAGATATGTCTGTTGAAGACATGATACACCAGGCTAATCGCGAAAAGAGGCAGTTGGGGTTTAACTATATACACAAATAAAAATTTAAGAAAACAAAAAGATTGATGTGGCTCTCTTCAAGCACGGAAGATTTAATTGTTGTTCTAGTGCCTTATTTCTAGTGATTGAAAGACGACCACAGCCCGTCTTTGACGAGTTAGATCGGCACCAAATAGGAACGAACGAAACTCAGTCGGTAGAGCTAGGGAGTAAACATTTTATACACCCGACGTAATGACACGGTCGTCAGTACGGAAATGGCTAGGCAAGTATGTCATCCAAATCAAGGGAATAGTACCGGTTAAAATGCTAAAAAAAACAGCCTAAGTTTCAATATTTTTTTCGCCTCCTTTATTTTGTATAAATTTTAAAATTTGCATGGGTAAAATACACGTTTTGTAAAGTACAAATAAAAAATATTTCATTATTTTTTTCATTTTTGTATAGAGGGCGCCAAAGTTGACGTCTCGAAAAATGTCTCGTCATACTGTGGACAGATAATCTCAGGAATGAAGAATCTGAAACAAAAAAACCAAACCGCATTTTAAAGTGGAATGTTTCTTACGTGGTAATCTACCACAATATTTTAAAAAAAAATGATAAAAAAAAATTGGCGGTTGTTTGAAAATATTTTTCGAAAAATCGTAGTTTCTGTCACTTTGTTTCGCTTGCCAATTTTGTTTGAATAAATTTATGGCCTATATTGTGGTAGATTACCACACAAGATACTTGAATAAAGAAGTACACCAAATTTGGTTTAAATCGGTTCGGCCAATCCGGAGAATAACACCTACAATTGCTCAGTCTGCAATTCATGGACCATACATAAGTATTCTTGAGTCCACATAAGCCAGTTGTTCTTGCAGTTGGGCAGTTTTTTTTTTGGCCAAACGCGCTTCCTTTGTTGATTTTTCTGCCTGACTTATGATGTAGCAAATAGATATTGGCCGAGGCCAGGCGAGCCGAAGTCAGACGAGGCCGCCAACATGTGGACGGCATTTAACAGCTCGTCACGAATCGCCTTGGCTCGTGCCCAAAACCCATTCCGATCGGAAGTTGCACGAGCGCCTGTGACACCTGTCAAAGTCGCTTGTCTGAACCGTCCACACACTCGGCTCGCCTGGGCTCGGCCAATATGTATTTTCCACATGAGATTTTTTCTCCGCAGTAATTCAACGCATTAATTCAATGCAGTAATTCCGCAGTAATTCAACGATATGCGTAAACTGCCGTAACTTCTTTATGTTTGGGAATATCTTAATAAAATTTTAAGACGTGATTTCTGAAGGTATAGTGAATTGAAAATTGTAAAAAACAAAAAACTGATATTTTAAAAATTATAACCGGTGCTACCCCCTTAAGTCTGACACAAAATAAGCATTTGTCTTTCTACCTAATCATCTTTCTACCTATATATATTCACAAGACTTCTTATTCATGTTCTGCTTTATCTGATTTTAAATCAGATCAATCATATTAGGTCTGTTCCCGTACTACGATTAATTGCGATTAATCGCGATTAATTGCAATGAAGCTGTTCCCGTACTCCGTTTAACTGAAAACTGAAAATTTCGCCTCTTTCAGTAAATTTCAGTAGGGTCTGAGGTACTGAAAAATACTGAAAAGTGTCAAACGGAGTAAATATTTTCAAATGTGCGCGGCAAGCAACATATTTTTTGCGCAATGTTGCTATGAAGGTCGAATATTTTTGTGGCGATAATTTATTACCGCTTAGGATGACTTTATAATCACTATTGTTCTCAGGAATTTTCAGGAAATACAATGAGAGCGTTCCCGTACTTCCACCACATTCCCCACCACATGATTCAGGAAAATTCAGTAAAATTCAGTTACTGAAAGTACGGGAACAGACCTATTGTGTCTGTATGAAGCCATAAAATGACCAAAAAGTTGCTTCTCGTTTTGAAAAGCTGCAGACTCGCTAGAAAAGGAAAATGAGGACTGTTTTTTCGGAAGCCAAAATTAATTCAGTTGGTGCAGTATCAATCTTCCCAAATCGGCTGGAACACATGTGAAACACCAGCTCTTTAAATAATTTTAACCCGCAAAAATAAAGGTTTGGTCGAGCATGGGAAACAAATAGTAGCAGCTCGCAAGTCTTCCTTGTCAGTATATCGACTACCAATATCAGCTGGTCATATTTGACGCCAACCTTCAAAGTTGATATGCGATATCCCTGCTACCACTTTTTCCATAAAATAAGCCAATTTTCCAGTAAAGCAGATATTCAGCAATAGACAGTTTTGTTGTCTAGTAGGTAGAACTTTAAGGCAACTATAGATATCTTCGAGCTTCAAATATTGTTTCAAACCATCAATTCAGAGGAGTTCATCCAGCGAACTGTCAAAACTAAATACAGTAGTACTTGAAATATGGCCAGAACTGCCAAATCGAAAAGTTGTTTGTTTAGTCATGACATGATCTTTGCCGGCCCGCAGTTTGATCGATTTGTTCTATCACGTGCACCATGTAACCTTTACGGTGCACCGTTAGGTAATCATTTGTTCTGTTCGCTGCAAAATTATCTATGAATGTTGAAAATTATTCGTGCGTAAAGGTCAGATATTTCACGAAAATGGCACTATAAAATAAATTTAAAAATCGTTGCTAGTTAATGACAGTAAATAATTGCTTTTTGTGTGAAGTCAGACCATATTTACTCTCATTAAAAAACCCGCAATCATTCAGTTACCAATTCAATGCCTTCAACACCTTAATTGAAATAATTTTACTTGAAGATACAATGGAGCAGATAAATGAATGTTCTATTTTTAAAATCTGAATTCCGCTGATTGTACGATAAAGCTGTAAACAATTGCTCTCTTCTAGCATCTGTTATTATCATTGTATGTATGTTTGCACATCAGCCTAAAAAGAGAATATGTTAGATAATAAATAATAGTGTTGCATGCACGGCAAACAAAAACATATTTCAGTGTATTAGCACCAGAAACAGCTAGAAACGGCGGGATATATCTGTCTCATATATTTATTTCAAAGAAGAATAGCAATCTATAAATAAAACGTAAAATAAAGCCCTTTAGAAGCAAAATCGGATCATTCCAGAATCCAAACCACAATCAGATCACATATGACAATGGAAATTCAGAATAGCCTTCTCGAAGCCAGATCAAGAACCTTCAAGACACAAATTCAGAATAGCCTAGACACATGTAACAATTCACCACACCAGATAATAGCCCGAAATTTTCGAAGGCGGAGGCGTACTTCTATGTAGAATTTCGCAGTTAAATTTGGTGAACCACAATGCAGCAAAAAAGTCGCTGTCAATGCAACGAAGGCACCAACCTAATTCATATTTTTTTCTTTTGTATTGCTAAATCCTGTTGTACGAGGATTAGGTTGGCTTATCACAATACATCAGTGACGGCTCGTCAGGGGCGGCAAGGTCGGCCCGGCCGTACCAAGAAAATTATCATAAGTAGGAAATTATTATGAAAAATAGGAAGGATGCATAATTGATTTAAAGCCCTAAGCTACTACACATAGCTTCGTCTTAACTATATTTACCTCATTCAATCTTTAGTTTGCCATAATCCGCGTATACAGTACTGGACTACAACAGAAATAAGATCGAAGCGGTAGTATGTAAACAGATAAATACTCCGTTTGTGTTGGACTGTTTTGATCTCAATCATATTTAAATCCTAGTTAATATACGCGGCTATGAAGAGCAAATCATCAATGAAATGTATCGTTCATACGACGGCCGATCAACAGTCCTAATCTAAATCATTTCATTCAAGCATATGTACATACATATGAGTATAATGCATCAACCACCCAGCGAAACGTCGGCCGCATCGTACCCAGCAAACATGTCTAGTAGCCCAGTGAAATCCGACATAAAAAAGGCGAAACTTCGGAAAAATTAGAGGAAAGCTGAATTTTGGTGTGAACCTTGATACTGGCATGTTGAACAAAATGTCAAAAGTCCCCATCGATCCGAGTGCTGCGTCACTTTTTATACGGGGTCAAAGGTCATCAAAAGTGACCTCTCTTAAATATCTCAATAACGGTCACGTCTTCAGAAAAACAGTGTATGACGAATTTGTAGCTTGGCAAATTTCCAACAAAAAAGATTAGATAGCTTTTTCCTGTAACCATAACCGTTTTTGAGATATATTGATCTAAACATTTGTTACTAACAGCACCCTCATTCTCATCGGCATATTGATATTATCCGATTTTGATTACGACTTGGCATGTTTGTGAGTTTGTTTTTCTATGTTTAAGAGGCGCATAAAAGAAACATGTGCACAAACTTATCTACCAGACTCCAGGGTACGTGGAAAAGTGTACTCCGAAAAATTACCACCACCCCCCGCCCCCCTTTGCCATAAAACTTGTAGAGACATCTGTTCGCTACTCTCTTCTGCGAAAAAAACTGTGTTGCGGCATCATTTATGGGATATTCCGCGAAAAAGCATGACAAAACAACCAAATCGCAGGTGGAAATATGCTTTGGAACATATCATGGGCCTAGGAGCATGAAAAAGCACGATAATATCATAGCATAATTCTGTAAACGCTCATTCCTGACATTATAGGAGCTCAATCCGATGCAGATTATCCCCGAATAATCAGTTTTTTTACCAATCCTGCATAACGCCAAAGGCATATGAAACGTCTCGAAACCTAATTGCACCAGAAATTACGTGTCCTTGCCCTGATCTTTCATGGGATAAGACGGTATGGAAAAAAAAACTAAAAAACCGGGTATTTCGGGGTGGTTCGTTTGCGGGGGTGGGTAGGGTGTCGGAAGGGTGTGGATGTAGGGCTGGTCGTGTCATGCCAAGAATAGGCAATTAATAGGATAAAAAGTGATCCTACCTTGTTTAACAGTGGGCAAAGAGTAGGCAACGAGCTCATTTCTGAAGATTTGGGATGGATGCTCAGGGATACCGTTTTATGGCAAAGGGAGAGGAGGGAACTTTTCGGAGCACACATTTCCACCTACCCTAGAGTCTGGTAGATAAGTTTATTTATATGTTTTTTCTATGCGCCTCTTAAATATAGAAAAACAAACTCACAAACATGCCAAGTCGTAATCAAAATCGGATAATATTAACATGCCGTGAGAAAGAGGATGCTGTTAGTAACAAATGTTTAGATCAATATATCTCAAAAACGGTTATGGTTACAGGAAAAAGCTATGTAATCTTTTTGTTGGAAGTTTGCCAAGCTACAAATTCGTCATACATTGTTTTTCTGAAGACGAAACCGTTACTGAGATATTAAGGAAAGATCACTTTTGGTGACCTTTGACCCCGTATAAAAAGCGACGCAGCACTCGGATCGATGGGGACTTTTGACATTTTGTTTAACACGCCAATTCCAAGGTTCACACCAAAATTCAGCTTTCCCCTAATTTTTCCGAAGCACCATGTTAGATTTCCCCGGACTATAGCAAGTTCAAGCGAGAACCAAGCGAAGCGACAGCTGATCGCGGCCGAAGAAAATTGACCGTATACAAGCACAGTCTAGGGTACTCAAAACTTTTCAGATAGCCTCCATTCGAGACTTCGTTTCCATACCAACTATTTATTTGGGTGTTTCGTATAGAATTTTACACCCCGCGCATGGATGAGACAATGCAAGAGACTCGGCGGCTAGCCGCATTCAGGTGGAAAATCAAAAAATAAGCAAAATATAAGAAAAAATGGCAAAGGGAATATATTTTTTTTTTAAATCGGATCGTACTGAGATGAAAGTCAACTACGTTTTTACTCATAGTAGAAAGCATTTATTTTGATAGTAGAACGGTGGTGGTCTTATTTGCTATATTAGTGATTTAATTGATTCTGTATTTTGTTTAAAAGAGTGTAGTTTTCGTAGCTGTTTTTAGGTAAATAGTGAGTTTGAATTGCTAGATAAAAATTTGAATTAAAATAACTTTGAATGTATTTAGAATTGAGAAGTGTGCAATGGAGATGGATGCGGGAAGTATTAGAGAATGCGTGAGTAGAAAGAGTGATTTAATAAATCATCTTTTAACAAATAAGTTTAATCGCATGTTATATCAAGATAACCATTTTCTTAGAAGTTTACGCATTCCACGGTCGAAAATGGGAAATTTAGTCCAAAAAAACCTGAACACCGCAGGATTTTAGCCACGCACTAAATAAGAATCAAATTTAGAAAGAACATGCCCACTCGGCTTTGAAACATAAATTACTCGGTAAATTCGGTATCAGTTAAAAAATCAAAACGTGCGAGAAAATCGGAAAGCGATGAGGTATTTGATAAATATTATAATTTTTCCGTCAATGTAGGAAATGGCATTTAGCGACAATGATGAGATAGCAGAATCCAACAACTAGGGAAATGTTAAAGAATTAGCTAAATTTGCTTCAAACTTAGATTCTGATGTTAATAGATTTATAGACACAACAGTTTTAACAGGATTATCAAAGACGATTTCAATGAATTGGGTGACGCAATAATTAAAATAGTAAGTAATAAAATAAGCAGTCAAACTAACAGCGTAAAATGCTTTTATTGGGAAGTAGATGAAACTACTGATATTAGTTGTTTTTCTCAACTGTCCGCTATTTTCCGATTTGACTGTAAGGACGAAATAACTGAACGAGTATTCCTTTTCTTGAATATCAGTAATGGTCGCCATGCAAATTACATTTTTAATATTTGGATTGACCGATTGAGGCAATTTAATATTGAAGAAAAAAATTGATTGGTCAGACTTTAGACGGAGCCCTGATTATGGCTGGTGAATTAAGCGAATCGCAATCCAAAATTAAATCAATTGCTCATCAAGAATGAATTAAGTGCTTCAAAATTAATGATTTGTGCACGTATTATTTATTTTAATTTCTTTATAAAAGGTAAATTTCTAATAGATATACTTAAGTAATAGTTATGAGTAACAATGCCCTATTTTGTACAATTCCTTCTATCTCTTCAACAATCCCTTTGATCATAGTTCGTACTTGGCATGGTTTTTCTACTGCTCTTTATTGTTTTCATTTTTACCAATCATACCAATACCCACTAGTACATTCCTTTCCTAGCGAGAGTGCTGTAGACCTCCTCGTGGTTCTTGCTGGACGATTTAACTTTTTTTTAAGATAGTATACTTATTGTTCGTACAGAAATTTCTTAACACCAAGCGCCAAAAAATTAAGTTGACAAATTAGAACTTTTTTTTCGGCCGACCCAAATATTTATGTGGCGAGCCGTCACTGCAATACATATCAGTCATCGCTTGTCTATTCCACCAGACCAATCCACTTACTTCAAGCAGACTTAATTCAACCTAGTGGTGATGCCAACCTAGGGAAGACCACCGCTAGCGAAGCGAAAAAATTTTTTAAAAATTAAAAAATTTTTTGACTGCGGCTTTTCTCGGCCCAGTGCGAAAAATCGTTGTATTGTGATTCAGGAGTATGAATATCACCGCGAGAGGTCTTAACAGTAAGTTAGAACACCGCGAGAAGCTAGTACACCTCGAGAAGTTTTGTACACAGTAAAAATCTAATACAGTGGAATACGAATTAAGTGTATCCGGGCGCGGATATTTTTATAAAGCGATTAACCCCTAAAACACAACAACTGCGAAATGTCGCACTGGCCGGAGAAATTCGCTGTTAGGAAGCCATTAAAGTTTTTCAGAAAGATTTCTGAAGGAAAAAAAAGAATTAGGTTGGCGCCATGAATGTGACTGTCCTTGGTCAGTGCATTGACAGCGAATTGTTCGTTGCCAATGTGGCTAATCACATTCGAATGTGAAAAACTGCATTGAAATTCGCCACCCCCTTCGAAATTTCGCAGCTATTATGTTTCGGCCTTATGCCTAGTACTATACTCTTCGCGAAACGAATTCAACGGTCAAATCCCATACAAAAAGAGCTTTACTGAGGAATTGAAAAGCTCTTTTTGTATGGGATTCGACCGTTGAATTCGTTTCGCGAAGAGTATAGTACTAGGCATTAAGTGTGAAATTATTACGCGAAATTGTAATAGTGCAGCTAATAATAGTGCGATCAGTAAAGGGTACGTGATTTAGTGTTTATCATTATTTGTATAAATAAAAGTATAATTAGTGGTGTAAAAGAAAACTGTTTTATATTACGAATGTAGACAATATCGAATCCACGAATGGTGTTTTAAGGGAAAAAACACAACAATAGCAATTTGAACGATATATAGCTTCCTGCATTGCAATTCACACGATTAGAATTACACTGAATTACATGGACTAGAATTACATTGAATTACACTGAATTACAATAGGAATGGATTTGTGTGAAATATAAATCAAATCGACATCGGTAATTTACAAGTCAATCAACCTCAAATGTGTAGCATACACTGGGTGTTTGCCTCAACTAACATTCATCTTCCCCAGGTGACAGAAATCAACATATCAAACTCTACGTACTGCTAACGCACAGCACGAGGTAAAATTGTCCTTGGAGAATCGAAATTTTTGATAAAAAGTCAGAGGTATGCAGTTTAAAAAAAAAAATTAATCCGCAAACAATGAATTTTATTGGCAAAAATGAAAAACTGATTGGAAACGGTGGATAATTTAATTTACTAGTGGACTAAACTAATTTTGTGTAGGAAGGGATAAAATTTAGTCAAAATTTCAATTATGATTGATTTACCGCGCCAAAATGGCGCATTGCAACCATATACATATGTATAAGGAGCACGCAGCAACGACGAATAGACTCTCTCTTCTCATCGATCATCATCGTCATCGACCACCAGTGATAGATGACGCTGACATTTTTGGCAGAGATATGCACTTTGTGTCATTCTGTCGATACATGCAGCATTTCTGGATTCTCCATAGATATCATTTAATTTGTGTTGACTATTTTGACAGAAATGTACACTTGCGTGACATTTTGTCAATAAATGCAGCACTTTTCTTGCAACATAATCACTTAAATTTCACCGGTGCAATGTTTGCAATCACATTTTTTCGATAATTTCATTAAGCAGTGCTTCTTAACGTTTTTTTGCTACAATTTTGCCAATATAAAAATATTTTTTACATATAGTTCCTTTCATTTTGGTTAAATTACATTGTAAGTTAATTACATTTTTTTGTAAAAAATAAGTCAAATAAATTATTTTTGATTGAAAGCCAATATGTTTAAAAAAAACTCTAGCTTTAAAACTCTAGCTTCCCTTCAAGAAGATTTTTAATTTTTAACTTTCACTTACTAAGAAACTATTTATTTTCGATATTTTTTAAACATTCAATTTTCTGGATTGACGTTTTTAATCTTCCATTTTTCAGTGGTTCATATTGTTTCACTAGCGCCAGTGCACAGCTTTTGTAGCATGAAAATAAAAAAAAATTTAAAAGCCTAATGCATATAAATAACCAGAAAACATTCAAACATTCTAACATTATTTTAATAAATCCAATTGTACCCTGGAAAAACAATAAGAAATTCAAAATTTGAACAGAAGCTACGCTAATAAATCCACCGTAGCTTCTATTGATGGAATAAGTAAATGAGAAGCAAATTTACATTCACCTACCCTTCTGCCGTAAAATAATTAAAATTAAAACCAATCAACCAGTTTGTATAATATCAGGTTTCGCAATCTCGCCTCCTTTCTATTACTTCCCTCACGCACCAGAAAATATGTGTTTCATTACCGCAATCGTTGTAAACCATAACTTCGAGCAATCGTAATAGATGATAATCTTCTGCAAAATAAACCTCATTTAATTACACTGAACTGGCCATAAATCTGAAAGTTTCATGCTCAAATGAAACACATAAAAATCGGTACGCTCGTAGTCTGACTGAAAACAAAATGTTTGCCGACAAGTTTGAAACTAAAAGGGTTCGTTCCCAGCAGAGTAGAACAGTTTGGCCTATTCTATGCCCTTAATATGTCCCGGCTGGGAAATTTTCGAAAATGCTAGTCAGGAGCATAGTGAAATATATCGTTTTTTGTCCGTTCGTTATCTTCGGTCATTTGTTGAGCAAAACTTTTGACAATTCTCATTCCCCAAGTACTGTCCTGTCGTGTCTTGTTTTCTTGTTCGTATAGGTACCACGGAAGACCCACATGTCTTTTGAAAATATGTGAACGCTTCGCAAAATTCGATAAAATGTGACACAAAATAAAAGATGCCCCCAAGAAACAACATACATAGTTGTCGTAGTCGAGCGTTTGCTTGCCCTATGCTCGCCAGATGCTCTTCGCATTCGCTGGTACTTTTTGAACTGCTGTCGGCTGGCATTTCCTTTCCCAGGATTTTGAGATCCTGACACAATTCGGATGATAGTAACGTTTAAATTTGATAGCGGTCTTGCTTTTTATGGGGTGAAAAGAATTCTATGACTTATTTCACCATTTCTCTCGTTCTCTACTCTATTCCCTTAGCATCTTTTACGGAAGCTGGCTTATTGATGACACAAAACTTTCAGCTGGACGGATGGTTTTTGTCTCTTCGGAGTGATGAATTGAAAACAATTTAAAATAAACGCACTTCGTGAAATCGACTTTGAACGGCGTGTAGAAAGTATTAAATGTTTGATCAGTATTATGATTGTTTTCGGTGAATAGTTGAAAAGTGAATATTTGATAAATGAATTTCCTTTGTTCTTTTTTGGTGTTTGACCTTTTAACAAAATTGTGCGTAAAGAAAACTGGGATTAAAGTTTTTCAGCTTTTGGAGTCTAGGTACATTTCTGAAGCAAAAATAACTTATAGAGCAAGCAAAATTTCGGAAATCTAACCAAGATTAGTTTCAAGATGAATTGTAAGCAAAATATACCTTTTGAACGAATCAAAGATTTTGGAAGAATAATTTACTCTAGTTCCACCACACGATCTAAATCATTATCATCTACCGGCTTTAGCTTCCCCGAAACAATTATCTCGCAACAAAGCATATGTATGTACAGTGGCTCACAGCTTATTTGATACAGTGACTTTTTAAAAATGCAAATCACTGTAACTTTGAAATAAAGAACCCTATTCAAAAAATTTAAACGTATTTGACTAGATGCATGTTCAACGAATACAATGCAAAAAATGTTCCAGCAATATTCCTCGTCGTCCCTTAAAAGAGAAATACCACTGGCGCAGAAAAATTGCAGCTCACAGCTTATTTGATACAGACACTTCAATGCGAATAAACTTCTATTTCTCGCGGAGTTAATCTGTGTTGTTTTTGTTTCTTGAATTTTTGATTGTGTTTAGAAATTGGCTTAAGTAAGTTTTAGCAAGATCTTGTAAGCTGAAGTGCCAAAATGAGCCAAATTTGTAAAATGGGTCATCGCACCACAATTGAACAGCGCGAATTGGTATTAAACCACTTTAAAAAAGGACAGTGTTCGAAAAATTGCTGAAAGTGTGAATTTGAGTGTCTCTACAGTGCAGCACATAATTGAGCGCTTCCTACACGAAAATCGGGTAGAAAATAAGAGGAGACATGCGCCAAACAATATTTTCACCGTATCCGACGAACGATACATTGTAAGGAAAGTGAAAGCAAACACAAAGATTTCCGCTCCAAAATTGGCTACTGAGGTTCATCGTGAATTAAGGAAGTCATGTAGTGCTGAATCCGTCCGACGAGTGCTTCGCGACCATTATTTCAGGGTCCGAGTAGCTCGTAGGAAGCCTTTCATTTTCAAAAAAAATACAATAAGCCGATTTGCCTTTGCCAAAGAGCATGTGGGAAAGCCATCCGCGTTCTGGAATACGGTTATTTTTGCGGACGAGTCCAAGTTTAACATTTTCGGCTCCGACGGAATGTCATATGTCTGGCGCAAGGCAACCACTGAGCAAAACAAGGAGAACCTCAAAGTTACTGTGAAGCATGGTGGTGGTAATGTGATAGTTTGGGCCTGCATGTCTGCAGCCGGAGTCAGAAATTTAAAGTTTATTGAGGAAACAATGGACCAAACAAAGTACCTTGATGTACTCAAAAACAATTTGCTGAAAAGCACTGAAAAACTGGGTGTTAGCAACCAATTTCGGGTGTACCAAGACAATGATCCAAGGCACAAGTCGGGAATTGTGCAGTCCTGGCCAATTTGGGATTGCCCTCATTCGATGTCTCCGCCGGCACAGTCACCAGATATGAACGTCATTGAGAATCTGTGGACTTTGTTGGATAACAACATTAGAAAACACAAGATTTCTAATAAACAAGACCTGAAGAAAGCACTGCTAGAGGTATGGCAAAAAATTACTCCTGAAATCACAAAAAAACTCGTTGACTCAATGCCAAATAGACTCCAGGCTCTGCTTAAGTCTAAGGACTATCATACAAAGTATTGAAATCAACTGGAAACCTCATAATTCACAACAATTTTAATGTTTAATCAAACTGTATCAACTAAGCTGTGACATGAAATTTGTTATTACTTTTTTTTTTTTTTTGTTTTTTAAGATGTAAAACAGCAACTTTGTAACAAATATAAACTTGTTTAATAAACAACAAACAATTGCCTTCAAAATGGTGTTCAAATTTTTTTGATATTATTATTTTTTGAGTTATTGCAACTTAATTTTTTAAAGAAGCACTGTATCAAATAAGCTGTGAGCCACTGTATATCAACTGCAGACCACAAAATTTAAAATTTATATAATTACTTTTACTGCTTAATCCATATTGCGGTATTACATTTGATATTGAAGTACAGATAATTGGAAGCTGTGTAAAATAACCTGGAAAAACCATCATTTTCAATAATACTGATAGCATTACAAAGCCACAGTATCATTAAACATTATTCCAGCTTATCGCCTAACATCTAATGCTGCCTCTTCACTGTGGGCCATTATCGGCCACTACAATGGTCGCAATGATCGCCACAATTATCGTCACCATCACAAATTTTCCTCCACACACTGGGCCGCTAGATGGCCCAGTCATGATTTTTCGGTTGCGCATGATGGCCCGCTTTGATGTGTGTGAAAAACCGCTCCGAAAGCCATCCTCGGCCATCGCCATTTCCATGCTTCGCCACTGTCGGCCACTGCAAGCCATCGCCCGTCTACACAATGGGCCACATGATGGACCACGCACATGGGCCACATGATGGCCCACAGTGAGGAGGCAGCATAAGATTCTCAGAAACTTTATGATTGGTTAATGACGGGTAAATCAAATTCAGTGCTCATTTCATCCAACAAAGCAACAAAAATTGAAAGCATCCAATTACAATATTAAAGCTCTTAAATATTATGATCTTCCGAGAATCATCGAAAGCGTACCAATTTTTAGTTATCGTTCTCCAAATTAAAAATCCAGACTTACTGCAATTCGAAATGAATTTCATAGAAATTATGTAAGAACAATTTCGTACCTTCCGTTCTGTGCAGTTGAATTTCTGGTTCAGATTCTAACGAATTCCAAGTTTATGAAACTACAATGTCCGTTTTCGTTTGAATGAAACCGTGCCAAAGTAAAAAAAAATAAACGGATTTCTGCATTCCAAGTATTTTCTATCCGTGCAACTAGAGTGGCTTTAAAAGGCACGGTAGAAAATTGAAACAGAACCCGAAGTGAGAGTGGGCGCTCAAGACCAACCGACAAGTATTTTCACCTTTCAATTTGTCCAAAGTACCTACTTTCGGTTTGTTCACGTTCGCATTAGATTGCAGCCACGAACAATTCTTAATACCTAGTGAAAAAAGGTGAAAATTAAAATGGAATAATAAATTTCGAAAAAACTTGTCCGTAAAATGTAGTTGCGTTCAGTCAAGTGGAAGTAATAAAAAACGTTTTTAAAGTGTTTCGTATTTTTGTTTGCTTATTTTGTGCATCTGACAGTCGAGGAAAGTTTTTTTTTGCACTCACTTCTTTATGTTTATAAAAATCTGAGGTTGTGCGAAATTTTTTAAAGGCTCTAAATTTAAATTTTGTGTATTGGTTTCGTTCGAAAATTACTTAAGTAAATTTATGATTTCAGATAATGTTTTCATATACATAAACATATACAGTGGCTCACAGCTTATTTCAACCAGCACGTAAAAAAAACTTTAACTTCCTATAAAAACTAAACTAAAGAAGATATCAACATTATTCAAAGGCAGATTATTAGTTTAATGTTTAAACTAATCAAATATGACTTTTTTCATTTTTTTTTATTTGTTTAGTATGCTAAAACAACGAAAAACGAAAAACGCAACCAAAAACAATGCCACAGCTTATTTCAACCAAATACTTTGTAGGTGTGCAATGATCCGTTATCTAACAATGTACCAATTATTTCTTTGTCTTTGCTTTAGTCATTATATTTGTAATGTGTTCAAGTTCAGTTTTGCTGAATTCTTTGAAAAGATCGTGCAGAAAAATTAATTTTTTGAAATGGGACCACGTACGACAATTGATCAGCGAGAATTTGTTCTCAGTAATTTAAAAAAAGGAAATTCGCGCAGGAAAATTAGTGAGATGGTTGGGCTAAGTGGTTCTACAGTGCAGAGCATCATATACCGATTTGCCCACGAAAAGAGAACGCTCGATAAGGGGAGAAATACCCCCAACAAAATTTCCAATCAAACGGACGAGCGCTTCATTGTTCGGAAAATTCAGGAAAACCCAAAGCTATCGGCTTCAAAAATTGTAAGTGAGGTGGAAACTGAGTTGGGCAAGTCCTGCCACCCAGAAACTATTCGTCGTGTGGTGCGAGAGCATGAATTCAATGGTAGAATAGCGCGTAAGAAACCATTTATAAGTGCCAAAAATCAGAAGTGCCGTTTAAAATCCGCCAACAAATATTTGCATAAGGATTCTGGATTTTTGAATACCGTTATATTCGCTGATGAGTCGAAATTTATTATTTTTGGCCCTGATGGACCCTCATATGTTTGGCGTAAGCCAAATAAAGAATCGCAAAACAAAAATTTGAAAGCTACAGTCAAAAACGTAGGTGGCAGGGTTATGGTTTGGGCCTGTATGTATGCAGCGGGAGTTGGAAACTTGCAAATTATTGAGACTACAACGGATAAGTCTCATTATCTCGAAATTTTGAAGTTCAATTTGATTGAAAGTTCGGAGAAACTGGGCATTCGCGGTGGCTTCAGATTTTATCAAGACTATGATCCGAAGCATAAGTCGGGTATTGTACAGACATGGCTGGTTTAGAATTGTCCGCATGTTATGCAACCACCGGCAAAGTCGCCCGATATTAACGTCATCGAAAATTTGTGGGTCATTTTGGATACAAACACCCGAAAACGGAAGATATCCAACAAAAGCGGTCTCAAAACTGCATTGATTGAGGAATAGGCCAAAATTACCCCACAAGTGGCACAAAAGCTGGTTGATTCAATGCTTAAGAGGCTAAAAATGGTTGTTGACCAGAAGGGTGGTCATACTAAATACTACAATATTTTTTTGTGCCTTGCAACTTAATTTAAACATTAATTATGTTACTTGGTTGAAATAAGCTGTGACATTGTTTTTAGTTACTTTTTTCGTCATTAAATGTTATGACCTATTGAAATAAAATAAAAATAATAATAAACTGACTAACTAATAATTGTGAACACTAGTCTAATAATCTGCGTTTAAATAATGTTGATAACTTATTTCGTTTAGTTTTTATAAGAAGTTAAAGTTTTTTTTACGTGCTGGTTGAAATAAGCTGTGAGCCACTATAAGTTCTTTCAAAGATTTTGGTCAAATTTCTCATAATGATTTTCTGCACCATTAAAGCATATTGAATCATTTATATATATCATACGTGCACACGAAAACGCTGCCAAAGTTAGTATGCCACATTTTTCGAAATGTATTTCCCTCTGACTAAATTGCATTGTAGAATTGCACGTGCATGCAAAGTGTCTAGTATGTCCCAAGTGGCTATACTAGAAGCTTTTAGCTTCATAAAAGTGGCTATGCATCACGCCGAAGCACCACAAAGCCAAAAACAAAGGCACGAACGGTTGATACTGTCATTGTAACATATTGATACCGTTCCTATCAGATGGTGCTCTTGAGAATGATTTGAACTCTATCCAAATTTCAATGCAGCATGGATCTGAACAAGTCTCCCGCAACGGTTCTCGATTTCAAAAACCGTCTAGGAAAGTGCAAGAGCACGACCTATATGAGAAATGACATTAATCATCTGACGACCACAATGGAGCGTCGTAAATCAACAGTGGAGTTTGAAATGTGGTCCGTAAAAGGTAGACATGTTAAATTCAATTTCTGTTTTACGAAAATGAATTTCATTATATTTTTACAACCATACAAGGAAAAAAGATCAATTTATCAAATAAATCATTATAAAGTGTTTTCGATTCATTTATTTCATAAACTTTTTTTTTTGAATATTTTATACTGATCTTACCTTATTTATTGCCTACTATCTTCAAAAAATTAAAGTCCATATTACCATCCTTACTTAATATCACAGCTGATTAGATTTCCCTATGCTTAAAATCAATAATATCATCTTCAGTGTATTTTATTCTGTCACTGGACCAAAATATTGTACTGATAATAGAATTAGGTTCTCAACTCCATTTCCTTCTCTTCTCTAAAGCCACCCCCATAAAGGTCAACATTTTTTATAGTACTTAGAAACATCTAAGAATTAGGCACAGTAATCTCAAACGTCTTGCGATGGAACCCGACTGTGCCGGGATGTCTGCAATTGTGTCCCGTGGCTGATTTCGAGTGACACCCAACAAATTTTGCGTTAAGCTTTTCCGAAATGAATTCGCCATTAGCAAACTTTATCCCCCCTGTTGAAAATCAATAACATCTTTCCGAAACAAGCCGCTGCAAAAGCTTTCGGAAATTTCATGATAACAGGGGTGGGAAATGTTTTCCAAATATCCCGAAGCACCCTATGTCTCCATTCTTTGGAACTTAATAGGGGAGCGATGATGTTTTTAGTTGCAGAAGGAAAACCGCGATACGAAAAATTTCCCACTCATACGATACGGTGTGCTGCGTGTGGTGGAGCGCGAATTTGGTTAAACGATTTATTCTCGTCAACTGCCTGCTAAAATTAAATGGCTCAGTGCATGTTTGGTGTGTGAGAGGAAAGAAGAATGACGGGAATTTATGCTTTATGAATCTGCAGCTATATATCCTGTCATTTCTGCAAACATAACTTTTAAAATTGAATGGCAAACGTTTTGACAGCGAGATACATATTATCCGAAATCAAACTATAACTGAAAAGTCAGTATCAGTGCACAGCAATTTCCCATCTGATTGTAGCCTGCTTCAATCTAGTGAGCAAGTAGGAAGATCATTATTCGAAATCGAATTACAATTTGTCTGCATTCACAGACTTTATTTTTAAAGGATAAGACTTGCAATGTTGCTCATTTTGTGGACCCTCCGCCCATGCATAGTTGGGTGTATACGATCTGTAATCCTGCTAGCTCTAATGGATTTCACAAACTTTTGTTAAATTCATGTGGAATTGAATGGATTGAACTTTTTGGATTCGCTTTGAATACGGAGGATTAGTTTGATGAATTTAAATCAGATTTTAATTCATCTGGTAGACTCATGTCAAATAATACTTTCGATTATCTAGCTTAAATGTGTTTGATGCATTTGGTAAATCCTAAAATTATGAAAATTAACTTACAATCCTCATTATAATAATACTAATGTGACTTTATTAAATTTGATCATAATTTGCAGGAAAATATCTATACCTTAGAATTTAGGCTAAGCTCTTCCGGACTTTGGGAAAACTTCTTAGTATTATATAATGTTTCTTGATTATTATGTTTATTTTTTTAGTAGTTGAAAATTTAATATTATATTTAAAACTAAATATGAACCTATAAAAATATATGTATAATACAAGAAGATTGTTGAGATAATTGCTGATGAATTGTTTTTGAAATTTTTCAAAATTTCGTTCGCTTTTTTCCCCATAAGTTAAAAAATATAAGGATTTGTTCAAAATAATTTTATTTTCCAAGATTTATTACTTTTTTTTTGTCGAAAACTGCAAAGCTTTTCTGTACGGGGCGGCCATAAAAGATGATAGGTTGCATTATCATGGGTTGCATGACGAATTTACAGTGTGTAAACTCATTTGTTGTTAAGATTTTTTTGGTTCATATTGCTAATAAAACAGGTGCACAAAATTCTTTTCAGAAAATTTGATCTACTTTCATTGACGTAAAAGCTGGGTTTCTTATCAAGGTGATCAACAGGGTACTGTTTATTACTTTCGTATGAAAAGTAGATCCAAGAATCTTAGCTTAGGGATTAGTCAGATATTTGGCGACTCTTTAATTGTTAAAACGTATTGCCAGCATATTTTTGATTTCGTAATAAGTGGGAGCTGCTTTTGAAGACTGTCGATTATTCAATTCCGATCAATACAGCAATATGACCTTATGCACAAAATCCTTCCCTAGAGAGGCCATTATTTATCAAGCAGAATTTTTATTATTATGATTAGAATTACGATAAAAAAGTTAAGGAATTCTAAAAGAGCCAGCATCAAGGTCCTTATTAGATAACGAAACGGTTCCCAATGCTACGTTAAACTGAATCAAGCTATACTCTTAAGGGGTTATTCTACCTTTGAGCGGCTAAAAACGAGGGTCAAATTTAAATGGTTGTCAAGAAAAAACGACAGAAGCAATCAATTTAAAATTAAACATGCTTATTTCTTAAAGTGAAAATTTGAGTTTTTGTGATGATATAAAACATTAAAACAACAAAATGGTTGCCACACTGGCCCGATGATGCAGCACTTTTTTCGCCAACCACCACTTGCGCGGCACAGTGCTGAGAAAAATCTAATAAACCGATTCATTAAAAATTTTGTGCACATATTAATCAATCACGACTGCAAAACTAGACATATAAATTCAATTTTGGTAGTTTGGGAGCTCCAGTTTAAATTTTATAAGTGCCCAAAATTAGGTACCTTATGCTCAAACGCTTGTCAAACTGCAAAAATTTAATATTTATGCCCAATTTTAGGCTACTGCAGTAGATTTTCATTAGAACTAATGGTTTTTTTTGGTAAATTGTTTACAGATCACTTGGAGGACTTAGGTACTGTGCCCCGCAAGGAACATTTGCCCTACATTGCTGTCACTCTGTTCTGTGGCTTTTGGAAGGCTGATACGAACAAGGAAATTAAAACATGGACGAAAAGAAAGATTAAAAGCTACTGGCTCAATCTAAAAGTTTTGCAAAAATCAACAGATAGCCTACAAAGGCATATAAAAAAAGCAAAAAGCAGTGACACTCGGTAAAAGTGGCAAAAAAGCCGTATGCATAGCCCTAACAGGGCATCTTCTTTGAAAAAGTTCTTTCACAGGATATATAAAGACAAAGACAACTGCTGTATATACTGCGGAGAAGTGGCGGAGAGTGTAAAGCATCTTTTCACACACTGTCCAGCACTAGCGAGACGAAGAATAGAGCTGCTTTGCTCTGCTCATCGCTTCACTTGGGACATTAGAGAAGTCTCCTTTGGGGATGTCTCCAGGGGGCCCGGTAGCTCCGCTCGCTAAGGCGTCAGGCCGAAAAGCGGCGTGCTACGGGGCCTGTGGGTTCGAATCCCGCCAGTGCCATGGCTATAAGTGTGAATGCGTGTGATTGTTTATGAGGGTGGCAAATGGGCCCAAACTGGTGGCCTTAATGCTGGCCCCGTTCCCGGCAGCCCTCTTCACTAGCCTAACCTAACCTAAGCTCATAGAACAAAAAACTGAGGTGGCACAATCAGCCTGGGAGGTCACAACACCGAGGACTATCTGGACCCATTCCATGCATTCAACAACAGTATCAATGGCAATAGTGTCAGGAGCCTTTTTCAAACTATACATGTAAATATTGTACAGTTTAAGACATAGGGCGGAGCCTTGAAGGCCTCCTGCGGAAAATATCTTATTTATCAGAGTGGCATTGTGATTTCACAATTAGAATTCTAGAAGACAAAAAAGATTGGATTTTTTTAGGTAAGTAGATAATTTAAGAACATTTCATTAGGTGCGTTTTTTCGCACACCCGAGCAGATCAAATTTTGTTAAGTATATTGAATACAACGACAAAATACTGTACATGTTGCGTCACTAGAGCAGAATATGCTAGGCATCGTTTGTTTATGGGTTTACATGTAGAGTGTAGAGATTACAGTAAGAGTGTTTTAAACGGTTCGCACCACTGCTGTTGACTATTGCGCAACCGGCAGTTTGAATTGAATAAATTGGCATAGCATTCCGTAATTGTCAATTATTTACTATTATAACCCTATGTTAACCTGCTCTGCTAAGTTGCAAAAAATCGCACCTATTAATTTATGTATTAGAGCATTGTGCAAGAGTGTATCGAAAACTTTCTCAATATCTAGTGCAATCAGACAGATAGATTTTATTTGGCCATGTGCTTATGTATATAATTAGTAACTTTGAATAGATGGTAGTTATTTAAAAGGTTGGGTCGATAGGGAATAACTGACAATAGAAGTATTTTTCGATTTTCCATATTCCAAGCATATGCTAATGATATAAGATAGCATAACATTAGCCTTTTTCAGAAGATGTTCTAATAAAATGTTTTTCAAATCATAGTCACTGGCAAAAGCATTTACGGTTAACAAGCAGAATGTGATAAACACACGAAAAATTAAATGTAATACATAATTTGTACCGATTTTTAAGTTTGTACTGTGATGCTTCTTTCATTTGACACCAATTTATAAATAAAACATTTTCGAATCTAAAAAAAAGTTCCGTCTTTTGATGGCTGGCTGTTGTATTTTTGGCAATAGTTCTTACCATATTTAGTCCCAATATATTTGCATTGCTTTTCTTCAGCAGTTTTCTTTGCAAGCCAAATAAAGTTATTTTGTAATGCATCAGGTATTTATTTATTGTTTCTAGGTTAAAATTTCATGATGGGTGTCGATGATTTGCTTCCGATATTTTCTTTTCATACAAAAAAAAACGGGATTTTCATCATAACTTCTTTATTTCTTAATATTTTTACACCAACTTTTGATCATCTTCGAAGTATTCTCCATTGACCACAAAGCACCTCTGCAAACGATTCTTCCATTGCTCAAAACAGTTTTTAAATTCACTCATCGGGATGGGCTTTAGGCCTTCTAGCAATTTTTGTTTCACTTCCTCCACAGTGGCAAAACGCTTTCCTTTCATGTATCTTTTGAGTCTGGGGAACAAAATAGAAGTCACAAAAGGGCTTAATTTGGTGAGTAAGGAGTGGACAATCGATATCATGCCGTTTTTGGTCAAAAACTGCTTTACGACAGGGCGCTGTGGGCAGGCGCATTGTCGTGATGGAAAAACCAGTCGCCTGTGGCCCAAAAGATCTGGCCTTTTCTTCCGGATGTTCCCCCTCAATCTTTTCAAAACCTCCAAGTAGAACTTCTGGCTGATAGTTTGGCCCGGGGAAACGAGCACCGCGTGCACAACACCTCCGCAAGAAACAAGTGAGTATTGTTTTGATGTTTGACTTCAGCTGGCGAGCTTTTTTGGGACGAGGGGAGGCGGGACTCTTCCATTGGCTTGATTGCTGCTTTGTTTTGGGGTCGTGTTCATAGCACCATGATTCATATCTTATTTTTTCTTTTTTATTTCCTTGGAAAAATTCAGGATCTTCTTCGAGCATATTTTAAAGCTCAAAACACGCCTGAAGTCGACACTCTTTTTTGCTCGTCTATGCGAAGGCAAGGGACAAATTTGGCTGCAACCCCTTTCATTTGCAAATCTTTGGATAAAATCATCCAAACGAGGTTATTGCTTTTGTTGACATTTTCTTCAGTTCTTGACGTTGAGGGGTGTCCTGAACGAAGTTGGTCTTTAATTAACATTTCCCCATTTTGACAACGTGAAAACCACTTGTAGACTCTGGTTTTACTTAAAGCAGCATCACTCATAAGCATTCCTTAGCAATTGATTAGGTTTTGCGGCCAAATACCTCAACAGGAAACAAAATTTAACAGCCGCACTCTGCTCTCGGCAATCCATCATCACGTTTTCGGCGAAATAGAAAAAGTTGTTTTACTGAAAAAACTCTCACGGGTGAACGATCGCACTCACAGCAGCACAACTTCGCACAATCACTCAAAAGGCGTGGACCTAATGGAAATTTGGTAGAACAGTGGGTTTTCCCACTCTCCCTCTCGACCGCAGTAATATTTTTGCTTCTTTTGAGTCCCTCCTCGTATACTAACGGTCTGTTCTTTTCCTGGAATTTCGGCGACAGTAGGTATTTTAGTGATTTTATAGGTACTCCTATTATTAGCCTTCTCATGTTAACTGTGGACGAAAATTTTTCCTGAAAGAAAATTCGGCTGATCTGATCAGATTAAACTCTTCCAAGTAAGGTTGGCAGGAGAGCGATAACCTGTTCCGTTAAAACTTTCCGAAGCACTCATTGCGAACTCAACAAAAAGGATTAAAACTGGAGAATAGAGGACACATTACCCTCAAAATATCGATATCTGATAAGAAATCGAAACATATCTATTAACTAAAAATATAATTGGACTTAAGATTGGAAATAACAGGTGTTTAAAGCTTCTGTTTTAGCAATTCTTTGGATGGCTCCCTGTTACTTTCGTTTGAACATATAGTCTCGCAGCTACTAAATACATATTCGAATTAACGAGGAATAACTGCAAACGACTGATTGACATCATTACTGGCCACTGTCTTGTACCAGAGCATGCCATGCAAATGCGGCTTCTAACCAGCGACACCTGTAAGAAGTGTCAAGAGCTGGAAATCTCAGAAACAATCAAGTGTCTCCTGTGTCACTGCCCGGCACTGGTTCGTGGATCTGTTATACGTGGCGAAGCAGATTCTGAAGTACATCCTTCAGTCAGCAAAAATGTCTAGAGCCTTCGATGGTCGTTTGGACTGAACGTTTATATCTCCCGGTTCTCTTATCTGATATCACTGTGGACAATAAGATCTATGTGTCAACTTATGTCAGCCAGTAAAACCTAACCTAGCCTAACTTTCTAACTTTATAAAAAAATCCCAAGGTGTGCTGATCTTGATATGAAGTAGCTGTTCTGGTTGCTATGCCAGTAAAGTTCTGCCATCAGTAGATAGAGAATACCAGTTCTAAACCCTCATCCTCATCCTCCTCCTCTGAGGAGGGTGACGTCACTGAGGAGGATGACGTTGATGTAGGGGGATGAAGTTGATGTGGAGAATAACATCACTGAGGAGGATGACGTTGATATGGGGGTGACGTTGATGTGGAGGATGGCGTCACAAGTGGAGGATGACGTAAGCGAGTATCGGTCCGCGCATGACGTAAACGATCATCTTTGAACTGATAAACTAGCTCAGTTAAGCTGATAAACAGCCCAGTTGCACTGATAAACAGCCCAGTTGAGCTGATAAACAGCCCTGTTGAGCTAATAAACAGCCCTGTTTAGCTTTTAAACAGCCCTGTTGAGCTGTTTATCACTTCAAAGATGATCGTTTACGTCATGCGCGGACCGATACTCGCTTACGTTATCCTCCACTTGTGACGTCATCCTCCACATCAACGTCACCCCCATATCAACGTCATCCTCCTCAGTGATGTCATTCTCCACATCAACGTCATCCCCCCACATCAACGTCACCCTCCTCAGTAACGTCACCCTCCTCAGAGGAGGAGGATGAGGATTTAGAACTGGTATTCTCTATCTACTCTAGAGATGGGACTGCTCCTGCGATCACTGCTACTAATCGCACTGCTCTTTGAAAAGAGCAGTGAGCAGTGCGATTGCTCTCTGCTCATGCTGTTCAATTGCTCACTGCTCTTTTGCAGAGCAGATAGTTTTATGAAGAGCAGTGAGCAGTGCGATTGCTCTCTGCTCATGCTGTTCAATTGCTCACTGCTCTTTTGCAGAGCAGATAGTTTTATGAAGAGCAGTGAGCAGTGCGATTGCTCTCTGCTCATGCTGTTCAATTGCTCACTGCTTTTTTGCAGAGCAGATAGTTTTATGAAGAGCAGTGAGCAATTTGGTTGTGTTTTGCTAATGTTGTTCAACTGCTCATTGCTCTTTTGCAATACAGAACATTTTAAATGCTCATCTATTCAGATTCTTATCTTCCTACCATTGCGAGTATTTTCGGACTTGCAAGTATTTTATTCAATTATTCAAAAAGTTTTTAGGGCAAAAGTAGCTGAAATCGGACAAAATCGGCCAATTTTGTGTTAGAGTGGTTTGGGACATAACGGGCCAAGACCTATTGCTGTGATACAAAAATTTCGGTTTTGTAGGGGAGTAAGGGGTTTTTTGGCCATAGTTTGGCAAAAACTGCCTTTATGGCGCTTTCGATGATTGAAAGTGGTCGGTGAGTATATTAGTGATATATTAAGCGCGACAAAATTTTTGATAGGGGAAATTGGGCAAAAACGTCCATATTTTCCAAAAAATTTTTTTTGGTCTAGCATGAATTTGGCGACCTTTCTGGGTTGTTTCGGGCGAAATTTCCATACAAATCTGGGAAAAAGCGGCCTAGTTTCGAAGATATGGCAAAAGTAGCTGAAATCGGACAAAATCGGCCAATTTTGGGTTAGAGTGGTTTCGGACATAACGGGCCAAGAACTATTGCTGTGATACAAAAATTTCGGTTTTGTAGGGGAGTAAGGGGTTTTTTGGCCATAGTTTGGCAAAAACTGCCTTTATGACGCTTTCGATGATTGGAAGTGGTCGGGGAGTATATTAGTGATTTATTAAGCGCGACAAATTTTTGGTAGGGAAAATTGGGCAAAAACGTCCATATTTTCCAAAAAAAATTTTTTGGTTTAGCATGGATTTGGGGACCTTTCTGAGTTGTTTCGGGCGAAATTTCCATACAAATCTGGGAAAAAGCGGCCTAGTTTCGAAGATATGGCAAAAGTAGCTGAAATCGGACAAAATCGGCCAATTTTGGGTTAGAGTGGTTTCGGACATAACGGGCCAAGAACTATTGCTGTGATACGAAAATTTCGGGTTTGTAGGGGAGTAAGGGGTTTTTTGGCCATAGTTTGGCAAAAACTGCCTTTATGGCGCTTTCGATGATTGGAAGTGGTCGGGGAGTATATTAGTGATTTATTAAGCGCGACAAATTTTTGGTAGGGAAAATTGGGCAAAAACGTCCATATTTTCCAAAAAAAATTTTTTGGTCTAGCATGGATTTGGGGACCTTTCTGAGTTGTTTCGGGCGAAATTTCCATACAAATCTGGAAAAAAGCGGCCTAGTTTCTAAGATACATCAAAATTAAAACTGCCCAAAAAACTGAAAGTAGCACTAAAAATGTTGAGATCCTTTTTGGTTCGCCAGTGGGCTTCTGCGGCGGTGCTCGTGACTGCACTCCAACCCTACCGGGGTTGTGACTCATGTCCAGCCTTACCGAAGAGATTGGCCCCCAAGTGGGTGCATGTTTAAAACACGTAAACATTTTGTTATTATTTTTCAATAAAATTTTCGACAAACTTCATGCTTCGGTGAGGCTAAGTGGAAAACCGATTGTTTTAGATTAGCCAGGAAAAATAAATCTTCGAAATTAAATTACATACTGCATAATACTGTACATGCATAATAACATTTCACTGCGTTGCTTGCATCCAATGTATGACATTTTGAAAACCACAAAACTACTATACGATTTACCAAGCACTTGGCAATACCTTCTTCTGCTAGCAAGTGCCGAATTAATGCAGGCAACGTATTTCCAAACATACTACATCTGTTCTAAACATGAGCATCCATCGCCACGGAAAAATACAGTCACATTGAAAATATACAATGCGATTGCAATCTGAGGCTAGAAATTGCTGTATCAAGCACAAATCGAAGGCGATGAGAAGGTAACGAGCAAACACTGGCAATGAGCAATCAAAAGTAGCGAGCGATTTTTCGTACGCACGAAACTGCAATCGCAATTGCGATTGAATAGCTGCTACTCTAAATTGCTCTTTGCTCAAACTGCTCTCTGCGATCACTGCTCAGTAAAAAGAGCAGTTAAGCACATCTCTAATCTACTCCCATCATTAATGTTTGGATAATTTTAAAGCTAGTAAACACTGCCATCATATTTTCGTATCATAAGCATCCGATAATGAAGGAAAGTAAGTAAGAAGTCTTTCTTGATATTAAAATTCTTGCGATTTGTAACTTAACGAATCTCTTTATTTTTTGATTTCAAATGCAATCATTAGATCAAAATGGCAAAGAATTTGTATACTGGTTGACTCTTCGATGCCTCTATTTTTCTTCACAAATCAATCTTTCTCGCGGCTCCTATGCGCCAGAGTTTTTACATTTATGTAGCTATCCAAAGTTTGGAATTTCTTTTTGCAGCAATGCCACACTAATTTGACTTTTTTTTTATGTAAAATCGGCTATTATTTTGCTTTATCCATGGAAAATTGTCTCCTTGAGGTCCAAAAATCTTTAGGTCAAGGATGTAAAAATTTAGTGTTGCTGGTTGTAGAGGGTAAAGGGGCACGGACTTTACATTGTAGAGCAAAAGACACGTATTAGCACGAAAAATAGCTTAGATGACCTAAGCTATTCTTATCTAAGTTAGATCTTTGTTTCATACCAAGGAATATTCAATGCAAAATTTATGTAACAGTTGTTAGAATTTCAGGTATTTTTGACAAGCGGTTGATTTTCATTTCAAGTAGCAGACATGCTTTTCCTCAAACCATAACATTTGAGCCGTGGTGTCAAATTTTTAGCATACATTTCAGCCTCCGTGGGCCACAAATTTTTAAGTCTTGTGGTGTACTCAGTTTCTATCAGACAAATCTCCTTCCATCAGACCTCAAGTGTTTGTACTTACCCTCATCCATGAAAATAACATTTTTCCCAAATTGCTCCGGTTCTACCGTGCAATTTCTGGCATTCTCCAAGGTTTAAATAAAAAGATTTTTGACCCCTTATCATTTCTCCCTCTTTTATAAAAAACGTTTCACATCATTCTGTGAACGTTTAACGATATTCCGTCATTTTAATCAAGGCGTCATTTTCGTCCGTCATTTTAATCAATAGTTTTTAGGGTCGTTTTCGATAGATTGATAGCTTCAGAATGGGCAATTGCAACGACTTTGTGGGGTGACTTTAATAAATATTAATCAAATTTTTAAGACTTAGTAAGGTGGAGTAAGTAAATGCATATTCTGATCAGTAAAACTAATTTTTTATAGAGAGGACGAAGCAAAAAACAAAACAAGTGCTGTAATATTTTTAACAATAGGCGTGTTTTTTTTTTGCTACCCCTATCTATAACAGAACAATGCAGACGCATTGGGAACAACAACAATTCCCTATTTCCATAACAGGAGTTGCTGTTGTTGCCAATGCGTCTGCATTGTTCTGTTATGGATAAGGGGAGCAAAAAACGCGTATAATGTATGCAAATGTATCACAGTTACTTTATCTTAGTCCAAATTTATGGAAAGATTCGCGACATAGCGATAGAATTGTGAATTATATCCGGTACTTTTTATACTAAAATAAACGTCATCGTCGCAAACCGATTATTGCATGTGAAAAAAGAAAAACAGTTTTGTATAGTATTACATATATTACAAAACTGATTCAAAATGCATAACTCGAAAATAAATTCGTTTAGTTCTCTTTCGACGTTTATTCATTACGTTTTTAGCTAAAAAAAACAATAAAAAGTAACCAATCGAATTAGAGTATCTACTCCGTAGATGATGATAATAATGATGATATAAGAGCCAAACTCATAAACAGAATTTACAGCCATTTAATTTTAGCTTGGTACTTAAGGAAACGCCAATTACACTTTAAATATGTCAGATTGAAGTTCATTCAGTATATATCTGACAAAGCTATGCAATACGACGTTTATGAAGCTTCCGTGCCAGATACCCCGACCAGCTGCTGGAGTAATTCTTGTCATTTTAGTACCTATTTTACGACTAGAATCTCAAGTGAATCTTAATCATAAAACGCTAAAATGCTATCGATTATCTAAATAGGATCTATAAAAATCAATATCCTGCTTTACTGCAATCTCATCATTTACTGTCGAAAAAAATGGCTCTAATAACTGACGTTATTCCTTGACATGAACCAACTGTCAACGCAACGCTCTTCACCAGCATCTTTAAGAAAAAAATGTAAGCCCTTTTGTGAACAGCCATGCAGGCATGGAGAAAAACGGTCGTCAAACGAAACGAAATAACGATATTTCTTAAGCCGGAATTACATGCTCGCCGAGTAATGCCAAATGAAGACAGGGTGAGTGTGTAAACGGTCTCCTTGTCTAGTCTCGGCTGTGTTTTTCATGGCAAGCACGCGTGTGTAAATGGTTTGCTCGTCGGCTCTTGTTTGTTTTACGAAGGGATAATGATCCTTTTACTGCTGTGCCTGAGTGTTTATGACCGTCTCGTCCGAGTTCGAAGCCGCTGGAAGCGAAGTCGGTTTTATGCATCAAGTCAAAGGGATTCGAGAGGGTAGCATGTGCTCATTTAAATTTTCGAATTTTTCGCCGGGACTTCAAACATGTGTTTGCGTGTCCCAGATTGAAATAACTCAACGCACACCAGGCAGTTGCAATAGCCACAGCCCGTACCTCAGTCATCGTTCACTGAACTGAACAAAACAGCTCACAACTGTCGAAAGATGCAAAGTGCAATATCCTAAGTAAACAATTCACCCTATGAAAGGTGCATGGTGTATGGTCCGTGTTGTACGGTGCAATATCCTAAGTAAACAATACACCCTATGTCTTGTTGAGTCTCGTCCAATGTCTTGTTGAGTCTTGTTTACTCTTGTACCCGAGACGCTCGTTCCAATGTATAAATCGGGCATTAGATTATTTCTTCGTGAAAATTGAGGGGGCTATGTATAGAGGAGAGAGATAAGTAAGTGCCAGTTTTATGTCGTCAGTTATTACAAAAAATATCACTCAAAACCCACTTGATCCCTTCGAAGTGTGCACTCTCGTAAAACACGTCATGTCGGTGGCGACAAATGGTCTCAACAGGACAATATCTCGGAAAGAAGAAGACGAGTACGGTTTCTCAATTGGGTCGGTCGCTCGAAGCGAAACAATTTCCTGGTACGATTCACACTCATGCTTCTCATACTAGTGTAGCAACATTTTGAATACAAATATTGTAAAATGCCACAAAGTGTCTGAATAAGAGGGTGCAAAATGGACATAATTTGATATCGACCAGAGGAAATAGTATATTTTCCGTTTATATTTCTGTTATCAGTGACATCATCAGCTTTTTGCTACGGAATGTCAAAGAATGTTGTGTTCCGAGGATTTCTCAAGGCAAGAAATGGAAATCAATTGAATCAAATATGTCTTTAGGAGGGTTTAAAAATTTCAAATTTTGTAGTAATGGAAATCTATTATCCAGTTGGTTCAAATTTTTCAAGCTTTAAAAAATGCATATGAAATTTCTTGAAAAAACTGGAAATCAAATGCTTTTCAAGTGCCAAAACGATACATTAGCAAGTAAACGTTTTTTCTTCAAAGTTTCTGTTGTGCGCAATGTATCGAACAAATTGTAAATTTTAGCGAAACATGTTAGAAATCTATCGAATAATGACTAATGTCTTGTGTTTGTGAGAAATGTGTGTTTCAACTATCAAACGGAAAATTTTGACTGATGGAAATGTCCCAAAGTTAGTGAATCGACCCTGAAGTATTATAAAACAATAAAAACTCATCAGCTCTGCTATTTTCCAGGATATTCATCTCAAACGCAGTCAGCATAGTATGTTAATTTTTAGTTTTTACGTATTTCGTCAAATTTGCCACCTCAAAAAATAGCACCTTTTTTCGCATTCCAATTTCATTTCTATCTCATCTCCCGTTTCACTTTGTTAAGTAGTTCCACCAATCCATTGCTACGCCCTGGCTTTGGCATGATGTAGCGTCTGTCCTTGAGGCAAAAGATGCAGCTCGAGCTAACTATCAAACTTCAGGTTGCCTTGATGACTACTTTAAATTTTCAATGCTAGAGCTATTTTCAAAACTCAAACAAGCGTTGTATGATTCCTTCGTTTGCATCAAGTCCTTTATGTGTCCAAACCAACATAAACCCTTCTGATCTAACGTGATATAAATTTTTGTTTTTATGAGGTTTAGTTGCCGAGTTATGGGCTTCTGAATAACTGACGAAATTGATAAAAAGTTTTTTTGGAAGCGGATTCTGAGATTCAAAACAAAATCTAAAAAAACACTAAACATATTGATTGGTATAGAAAATTAGCTGTTCTTTTTGATTTTGAAATTAAATTTGAAAAATAAATTCTTTTCCTATGTGAAACTGGATTTGAATAATTTGGACCAGGTTAATTATGTTTATTTTTATAACAAAATAAAGCTTAAAGTATACTTATTTTATCATAAAAGTTTTAGAATGGAATGGCCAGTTTAGGAGGTAGTTGAATTTCAATACATACAAGTCGCATGGGGCGTGCAAAGTTTCGAGCCAAAACGACGCTCGTTCAACGTGGAGTTTTACTACAAATCGCAAGCAGCTACTGTACGGTATCGGAAAACATCATATTGGTCATGGCAGGGGTAATGTTAGTCAATTTATTGGCGAACGAGCGCAGAGAGGTCATTCTGAATAGCTCAGAAGTAGGAAGAGAGGTAACAGCTGCTCACATACATAGGCAAATGCTTGCGGTTTGGGAGGAACGTTGGCTGATCCGCGCCATAAAATATTGGCCTAATCGTGACTACGGTGAAATAAATTTCTACCTTAGCCAGTTTTGATCAGGTCATGGCTACTTAAGGAAACGCTTTCGTATAGGGAGAGTCAGGACAGAATATTTCAAATACTGCATCAAGTGCATATAATAATAATACTGCATCATTCAAGTGCTTCCATCAACAGAGAGAACGTTGACACAACGGTAGTGATCTACATTCAGAAGACGCTCGGGTACGTGTTTCAGTATATGTATGTAGTATAGACGACATTGAGACTGATAAAAGAAGAGAGTTGTCTTGCAGACTCCTCCTGACAGAACGAAAGTAGTTGTGGCGGTAACCAACAGGCACTAGTGGCACAGCCGAGTCGAAATAATGCAAAAGCGTTTCCGGCTTCAAACTCCTGGGGTCAGAGGGTGATTCTTTTTTCGTTGGAGGGGTCATAATGAAGCAAGATTCAAAATTAGGAGAAACCATCCCACACTCAAAAATATTTTGGCTGATTTTCACCCTTATAGTGGTAGGAAACTGGTTTCCTACTATTAAAGATGTAAATTTACAAAAATGCGTACAGAGAATATGTTACGTCTTAAATGTGTGATTTTTTTACGAGCAAATTGTGTAATTTTACCCTAAAAAGACGTAAATTTAGGACGGAAACGCATGAAGTTTATGTATCAAAGGCTATATTTTACGAGTCTTTTAGGGTATTAAGTGCAATTTATTCGTGAATGTCCACAAAAACGTTTAAAAAACGATAGTAAAAGGTGGGTTTTTGCAGTCTTGGACAGGGTAAGTTAAGGTAAATTTAGGTAGCTTACCCTGCCCAAGAGAGCGAAAAACCCACCTAATGAATGTTTTATCAAACAAATGACATCAATAGGTATCTATTGCCAACAATTTTAAGAAGTTTGCACTAAGAGATAAGTTTCATTTTCAAGACAGGTAACTGCCATAACATTAAATATTACCCCAAAATTAAATATCACTAACAAAAGCCTGTAAATAGGCAACTTTAAATGTTAAAAAGGCGAGAGTCCTATCAAATTAAGTAAGCAAAATATAAATAATTTTCTTGTCAAATACAAAAACTTTTTGCAATTTTTTAAGTTTATAATTTATTTCAATTTAATATATACACTGTATACACATTATACACATTAAGTTATAGCAGTTATTGCTAAACTTCTATTTAACTTATATCTACACTTCTAATTAACTAACTTATAGCTACACTTCTACACTTATTACACGAAAAGACTGACACTTAACTGCTGCTGTTCAAAGCAAAGATCACTCGTTCAGTCTAGCCAAATCACCGTCTTTCGTCACAATGTTACATCAATCATAAGTCAAATTCGAGCACATGATACAATTTTACAGCGTTGGTGTAAATGAGAGTAGCGCAGTAGTAAATTTACACTCTTTTTGCTAAAGTTTACAAAATAATATTTATTATTCAGTTGATATGATGTAAAAGCAAAAAATACACATCCAATGTGTAAAAAAAATTGTGATTCGTTATTTTAAACAGAAAAATGAATATATTTACTTTTATCAAAGAATTAATTTTAGACCCACTTTTTAGAGTGCACCTACTCTACAATTGGCAGTCACACTGCGTTTCCTAGTAAGTGGAAACTCATTTACGAGCCTCATGTACACCTTCAGAATACCTAAACAGGCAACTTCAAAAATAGTACCAGAGGTTTGCAATCAAACCAATATGTATAAAACAATTTTAATATTAATTCCAAATATTTGATTACAATTTTTTATTAATATTCAATTTTTAATAACAAAATCAATATAAAATAAGACAATGAAGGAAAAATCATTGCAAAAAATTTATAGATTGGTATAGTAATGTACAAAATCACGAATGTCATTGCTAATTTCATCCCTTGACTCTAATTGCTGCTGAAGTTGATAATCTCCAACTCGTTCTATGGTTATCTTCAATTAGTTTCAAAAATTGCTCGTTAGACCACATGTTTTAAAAAGACTGTAAAACTTTAAACTGCCGAATCATACCAATATGTAGCTGGGGACAGACTGAAACGTGTTTCACTTGATGTCCACACTGTCGAAATATTGCACAACATGTCTGATGTAGCCTGCGGTCTCCCATTACGATCGGGAGACTTGAGACCTACGATTTTTGGTCTTGCAACAGGGCGCTAGACGGGGATTGGTCTATAGACATGTAGAGCACCTGAGACACATTTCAGAGATCCAAATCGAGCAACATGTCTACTAGTGTGTACTAGCCGACTGTGGTCGAGCGGCGGTGGTGAATTCCAACTACGAAGAAAGGGTCCTTGCGTGAGATTAGTGAAATCTACCTAAGGTTATATGATTTATCTTTCTATCTTTGTTTGCAATTATTAAGCCGGACAAACCGTCGCAACTTCAACTTTGTGCGACAGTTTTAAGCGGTTTCAGGGCGAAGCGAATGGTTACCCTACCCACCTCCTTTTCCACCGAGTGAAGGCCACCCGATACTGCCACCAATGTGTCCCAGTCGGAAATAAAGGGTTTAAGACTCGTGTTATTGGAAAAATGGGAACAAAGTGCGACATGCTAAGAGTACATACAGCTTTGGTACAAACAAATGTGTTGGCTGTTAGCTGGAACAGTTACAGGACTAAATAAAATTTGATGAAAATTTCATCTATATATATATATATATATATATATATATATATATATATATATATATATATATATATATATATATATATATTGTAAGAACATTAACCGGCTGTCGGATACGTATCGTAACACCAACTCAAACTCGTAAACATAATCTCACCAGCTTTCAGTTTATCGTCTTCAATAGGCGACTATTCGTAAATGTTGTCTTTTGTTGTTATAGCGGCAGCTTTTTTTGTACCTGAACCATACAAAAATCTGTCTATGGATGAAATACCATAGCTTGTAGTTCTCTAGCGTAAAATCATATGAGTGGAACGCCTCGTATACATCAGAACCGAAAGTTCAACAGGAATAATTCAACTATTAAAGTGGCAATATATCGGACACACGTATCTTGTTATATTCGCATGACATGTCCTTAATATTCACTCCAAACACACATACTAGCTAAATAAACATAAAAGAACAAATCGTTTCCGTTGTCTAACTTTATATCCATAACAGTTCTTTCAACTTGTAATGAAATCATAGCATGTTTGTTCCTCAAAAAAGGTTTTTCTCGCTCTAAGGTGGTTGTTAACAGTGACGTCTCATATTTAAGGATTATTTTTGTCTTATAATCTACTGAGTTAAGTTTAACATAAAACATAGCTTTAAAATATAATCCTTCCTCTGTTAGCTTATTTTATGAAATTCTTCTCTCACTCATCCAACAGTAAACGATTTATAATTAGAAACTACATTTACTGTATCATACGATACAAACTAAAAATGTCGCACTGTAACTACTAAAAATTCAGCTCAAACTACAAGTCGATCCACATCAGTATGAAACAAGCGTATGTACATGTGGCCGACTAAACAGAGTAGTATCTTTAAGGATTACGAACAATTTCAACCGCAAAACGGTAAACAGGACACGCAACCAACAACACTTCCATTAAAACTTTTACAAAGGGACGAAGCATGTCCTCGGGCTTCCGGGCTGTCAATTGGACAAAAACGAACACTCAGCGAGTGAACGGCGTGCAAAAGCAAAAAAGCCAAGGAAGTTGCTGAGCATTGTGGAAAAATAGCAAGCAAGTCGTTTGAGCTTTACGAAGTGAAACTTCACGTTTCGACGGATTCCATCGAGGCCGAAGCTAAACAACAGAGCTGCTTGTCTAGTTTGCTGAGCGTGACGGAACGTAAATGCAACGAAATTACAACTATGGCCGGATGCTGTGCTCGATTTTATAAGCAGTCATGAGCTCAACTGACAATCTCAAGACAATTCCGTTCGACCGTTGGTAGTGTCCTTGAGCGAAAATCAGTGCCGCTCTACCGTAGTAAGAGCCTTTTGATTAAGTCTCCTTATGAGGTCAAATAACCCGTAGCAACAGATGCTCGGAAGCTCGGAAGGAGATGAATTGGCGGGAAGTGAACTTGATGCAGTTGTGACATGAGATCCGTTGACTCTCAAATTTCTCTGATATATAAGATTAGCATTTCATATTAGCCCCAATGTCTGCTGTTTAATTTAGAGTGAGCTCAGTAATTTTGAAGTAGCTCCAATACCAGTAAGACAAAGCATAGCATCAAATCTATGATTGCGTCATATTCTCCATTACTGCTTTAGACGACCTGATGGCACGAAGACACGACCTTGCTCCAAAAATACTCGCATTCTTGACTTTGGAGGCGAATGGTCGGAATAAGCTCACAGTGAAATTCATGAATGAATATTTCAAAGGACAAATAACAATGACAATCTGCGCTTCAGAATGGTATCATTGGTCTTCTCCGACCACCAATCCACGAGAGCTCGGCTGTTAAGAAGGACGTTGATAGCAACTGCTAATCATTCTCTTTACCAAATGAAAAGGAAAATTCCACCAAGGTAAGTAAAGAGGAAAAACCGGCTGATTATCGATATTTGATTCAAACAGTTACTGCACTAACAACATTCATTAGTCTAAATGGATTGTGGTATCCTATATATCAGCATTCATCCTTTGGGGAATAGCATTTCAGAAACTATTTCCGTGCCGACTCATAGAGCTTATAATATCTCTGGATGATAGAACTTTGAGAAATTACTTTCAGAACACCGGAAATTTTCATGTGGCAAGAACATGGTAATTTGGTTTCGTGTTCCAAATGGAGTGGGATATGTATGTTTGTGCGATTTGTTTGATATATGAAAGGTTACTAAAATATTAATAACGTTTCGAGTGATTTTAAAAATTGCTAAGGTAAATTGAAACTAGTAGGTTGAGATATACATAGAAATAAAAACCACCATAACGTGTTTGAATAGATATTACCTTTACTAAACAAAAGATATCAGCTTAAACGTTTTCACGTATAAACAAGTGTATGTACAATATTAAATCGTCTAAAAGACTATATGAGATTGACTAAGTATGTATATAGAAAATAATAACAGTGAACTCCCTTAGGCCAGTGACAAGCACGGTGGTTCCAGCCAGGCGTTTCACGAGACGAAAACCGAGTCGGTTTAGTCGTCCGTTCATTTAGCATTGTGATGACACACACCACGGTTTGAACGCCTCTCGGTTTTGTAGTGCAAAACCAAACCGACTCGGTTTTCCTCTCAGGAAACGCCTCGCTGGAACTGCCGTGTTTATCATTGGCCTTAATCTGGCTGTAACCATGTGAGTAGATCAATAAAATTTGTTGACTTTATACAGTTCATTTTATTTTTAGAAGAAACATAATATCAATGATAAGAATAGGATACTAGCAATACCATTATATCAAGACCAAAATAAAGTGTAAATACTTAAATAAAAATTTGGCAACAGATGAAAAAGATTTTCAAGGATTACCAGCTAAGCATTGGGAAGGTATCCGAAACGAAGATGCTGACAAACAATGCGGAACCAGGAACAATAAATGCGGCTTGGAGTAGTTTTTCTATCGATCCATTTAATCCAAAGAAGTTTGCAGGGTAGTTGCGGTAGAAGGAAAGACCATTTTCTATTTTTCGCATTACCGATCCAGGTATGAAAAGATATCTTTTATTACAATATATTCGCTATCGAGTCATTCGACAATGTTTGCGATGATGTTTTGCCTGAGCTGCCGAAAATAAAATCCTGCCCAGAATTAGTTCTAGTGTTTGAGGCACACAATAATCCTCAAGTATTGGATATGGTGGAATATTCTAAGAATTACCACACACTACTCATTCTTTGCAGAAAGGAGTTTCTTCGGTTTCGCCCAACATTCACCAAAGCTCCGTTACATTTCTCTTTATATACGGTATTATGAACCGATGAATTACGAGGGTTGATCTAAAACAAGTGTTAATCGGCTATTTCCAGTTTGCATCAAATTCAAGAAAAAATTTGTTTGCAACCTGATTTTCCCACTACGTCAGCATAAAAAAACATATAAATAATCCACGGTTCCAGGGACATACATTCATTCCTAGATATTGGTCTTTCAGAATCTACGATCAGGGATGTTCCAGAGTCTACGACTGACTGTGCTCGATGAACTCTCATCTGACCACAAGCTGGTACTCTTTGTCTTAGAAAGTACTCTTTGTACTTTTGCCGGCACTCTTTGTCTTCGAACAAAAAAGAAAGCTAACTTGCAAGCCTTCCGTGACCCAATGGCGAATGAACAATATGAAGAAACACTAGAAACCGCCAGCGACATAAATAGAGCAATAGAAACTCTGACAGCTAAAATCAAGCAGGCAAAAGAGGACACGACGATTCAAACTCCAAAAAAGAGGAATAACCCTTATGAACTCCCAAGAGAGGAGGAGAAGAAGATCTCATAAGGAGCAGGAATAGAATGCGGAGGAGAGCTATGAATACGGGTGATCCTAACATTAAAACGGAAGTAAACTGGCTCACAAATGACATCAGTGGTCGAATCGCGCAGTTTCTCAATGAGAGGTGGGATGAGTTCCTGCACAGCATGGAGCCTGGAGATGATAGTTATTGGCGCATGACAAAGTACTTGAGGCTCGGAAACAAAATTGTTATACCACCGATTCATGGTCCAAATGGGCTGAAGTACAATAACTCAGGCAAAGCCGAAGCCTTTGCAGATGTGCTGAGTTATAATTTCAACAAAACCGCTCCTGAGAGGACGATAACAGCAAAGAAGAATAGATCACTGAATGTGTAGAACGAGTCCTTATCTCAACACCAACAAGAGATTCCCGAATAAGACTAACTAATGTCGAAGAGTAAGCGGAAATCACCTGGAGCAGACACGATTTGTAACATGTGGCTAAACCATCTGCCGGATAATATGCTAACGACCCTGACAGATATCATCTACACCAGATTTAACACGATTTAAATCAGCGACTGTAACAGTATTACCTAAACCAGGTAAAAACCTCCATTTCCCCCAAAATTGGAGACCAATTAGTCTCCTTTCCTCCGTGCGCAAAATTGCTAAGCGTCTTCTTCTCGATCGGCTTACTGAACTAGTTGTAGAAAAATTAATAATTCCGGAGGAACAGTTCAGCGTCAAGCCACTACTTTTCACCGAACTCCAGCTCGCAAGAGTGGCACAACACATTCATACAGGTTTCAGCCAACGAAAATCAATGGTGATATATGACGTGGCCAAGGCGTTTGGCAAAGTCTGGCATGCAGGACTGATATTCAAACTACGTGCGTTCTAAATATCACATCCATTCGTACAAGTTATTGCATCCTTTCTTCAGTGCTGATTTTTCTGAGTTAGAATTAACAATCACATCTCCAGAATGTAGCCAATAGAAGCTGGAGTCCCGCAAAGCTCACCACTCTCCCCAATGTTGTATAGTTTATACACTGCAGACATCCCGAATATGCCCAATACAAAAATAGACTTGTACGCAGATGACACTTGTGTACTACATACCTCCAAGCATGCAGATGCTATATCTTCAAACCTACAATCCTATATTGATGTATTAATGGAATATTTTCTGAAATGTAAAATTCAAATAAATGGCGAGAAGACGCAAGACATCTTCATAGTAAGATGCCACGCACAGCAACCACCACAGCTAACTGTGAACGACGAAGAAGTTAAAGGGCAAAGGACAGCCAAATACTTAGGGCTGACATTTGATAACAGGCTATCCTGGACAGAGCACATAAGAAACAAAAGACAAACAATAAACGGAGTACTGCAAAAACTCAAACCAATGATAAGACCATACAAACTGAACACGAAAAACAAGACATTACTTTACAAACAAATTATACGACCAATGCTCATTTACGGAAACACTGCCTTTTACCAGACATGCAAAACAAACAAACAACAGCTACAAATATGTCAGAATCTCGCACTGAGAAAAATATTCTGGGTTTCATGGTTCATTAGAAATACGGACATACATGGAGACAATAGAAGTATACATAAGTGACAAAACGCGTAAATTATTTGACAGACTAGACAAACACCCTAAAAGTACTATGGAACACCTAAAAGTAATAACGCGTCCCAATGAAATATACCAGAGCCTTCGACAGCTAACGATATAATGCGGAACATCTACACTAAGTGACGCAGCAGGAGAAAGGTCAGGGTTGAGTAGGGTGGAAGAAACCACCCACCCAGAAGAGGGGAGTCAAAGTGCTGAAAGCACTAGCTCCAGGGCAATACAGTTCCAAGGAAAGGAGATACATTCATTTGAATACGAACTATCGAAGAGAGAACATCAAAATAGAGTAAAACGAGATTAAAGCTGTCATTAAGTACCCGTGCTTGAAAAAAGTGTCTACCAAAGATATTCACAGCTATTTGTTGGAAACACTAGGGGACTCTGTTCCCCCATATTTAACCATTGCGCTCTAAGCCAAGGAGTTTAATCAAGAAAAAACATTCATTGAAGATGAACACCGCGAAGGACGTCCATTCACGTCCCTCACTGAAGAGAACGTGAAAAAATCGAAGATGTTGGCAGATCAAAGAGTGACCATGCGGCATGTAACTGGGGTCACAGAGATCTCGTATGGCAGTGTTCAAAGAATCGTTACCAACGAATTACAAATGAAGAAGGTCTCTGCGCGTTGGGTGCCGATAATGTTAACAGACGAGCAAAAGAAGAAACGGGTCAACATTTCGAAGGTGAATCTCGAAAAGTTCCAGGCAGCTCATAAGAAATTTTTGCCACGTTGCATGTCTGTATCCATCATTTTGATCCAGAAACCAAACTGCAATCGATGACCTGGAAGCGACCCTCTTCACCGACGCCCAAGAAATTCAAAATGCCGCGTTTGGCAGGGAAGGTTATGACGTCAGTTTTTTGGCACGCTGAAGGAATTATTATGGAGGAAAGTTTGAAAAAGGTAGCCATTATACCTGGCTTTTACTACGCAGACCAAATAAGAAGATTGCGGGAGGCTACTAAGGAAAAACGACGCGGCAAACTGTGAGCCGGAGTGCAGTTTCCCCAAGACGATGCACCAGCTCACAAGAAACAGGATTCGAGATGTTTGAACATCCACCTTATTCGCCAGATCTAGCTCCCAGTGATTTCTACCTCTTTCTTCGGCTTAAGGAACACCTTTGCGGCAAGAAATGTGAAGATGATATCGAAGTGATGCCCACTGTTGAAGCGTTTTGGGAGAATGAAGACAAATTATTTTTTTTAAAGTATCTTGGTTTTGGAAAAAAATGGATTAAATGTATGAATTTGTTAGGAGCCTATGTTGAAAAATAAATATTTTTTTTTAGTTTAATCACCTTGGTTTACATTGATTATCATTACTTTTGAATCAGCCCTCGTACTTAAAATAATGCCAGAAGTTCAATCACTGATAAACTTCCACAGAAAAATAAAATTGTTTTATTCATTGACAGCTATAGCGCCAACTGATATTATAAAAATGCTTTGTACCTTTAATTTTGTGTTAATCAATGGGTGTTTCTGCACTGAAAAGTACAATTTTTGAAACACGAGTAAATCCAACTTATTGTGGATTTCGGTGTATGCATGATAGTAGAATAAAATTGATACGAATTCTAACAAACATAGCCATTTTGAAAGTAAAGTACGATATCGGACATTTCTCACACTTGCAGGTAACTTGTACCTTCAATTTTGTTAATTACCTATAGTTTTCAGGCAAATTGATTTCAATACTAATTTTCTTCGAAAATCAGTAATAAAAGTGAACTCTCCCTATCTGGCTCTAACTAAGTATGTAAGTAGATCAATAACATTTGTTCAATTAAAACAATCTAGTTTCTTCTTAGGACAAATATAAAATAGATATAGTGTCAGAAAAATCAAAAACAGATGGAATAGATGAAAACCAGTGTGAGCATGAACAACCAACCTATTACCCAAGCTTTATGACTATTGTCTGCCGCAATAATGGTAAAACTTGAGCAATCATGAAAAGCAATTTATGAATTCATACATGTGGCTTAGTTTGGAGCAAAAAACTTAACATTAGATTTAATAAAAACTCAACAATAAACTGATAAGTAGCGCAGAAAAAACCCTGGATGACTTACAACTGTCAATAAACTGGCTCCATTCCGTCCTTTGATACTCGACGTCTTTTGACGCTACTTTGCTTTCGAATGGCAGAAAAACTTTAAAGATTGTGAAGGACTTCAGTTTTCAATGCTGTCAGAAAACTGTAAACTGTTGTGTATCCTTATTTTATGTGCACGTGACCAAACTTGAAATACCATACCAAACTCTGTTTGCTAAATGTACTCAGACTTATTCCATTTTCCAAATTCCATTTTTCGTAAACATATAAAATCACGATGCCTAAGTAAACATAACCTTGCTTATATAAATTAAATTAAAGAGGCATTTGCCGCTCGTCGAAATAAGAGCATGGTGACGACGGTGACCAGAACGACGCTACGGTAAATAAATATTTGTAGGTCGACTCCTAGCTACTAGCTACAATGAACCGGCCTTTTGTTTCAATTCCCTAATGTACTGGTGGTTACAAGAACATAATTAAATTTTCCAAGGGATTTTTTCGAGCAAGTCTTGTTTAGTTGTTTAGTTTTCAAAACATAATAAAGTTGATGTTCCGTGAACATTTTTGAATAGATGTGTATTCAGTATAATTTTGCGCGCTAAAATATTTCTTTTTCACGAAAAGAATGATGGTCCACGGAAAAAAGGAGTTTATTACTTTGAGGGTAATATGTTTATAAAGTGAGCGTTTGTCCTGTTGTTAACTCGTTTACCTTGGGTTTAATTAATTATTTTTTTAGCTCCGCAGAAATAGTGTTTTGTGTGTCATGGACTTTAGCGTAAACATTGCTTCGAGTTTAATCAACTCAAGAATGAATAACAATGACACTCAGAAACATACTCAACCAAATAGCCCATAACTTTTTACGATCTTGATTAAAAGCACAATTACTGCTTGTAATAATGCGTTCTTATTGTAATTCATTACTTTTTTCATTACTTTTTTCACTTTTATCAAATTTTGATGCTAAATAATGAAAACTGAGCTGTGGATTGTGTTTGTAACATAGCGCCCAATGTGGTCAATTTTCATGCATATTGAATTGTTTGCAAAAAGTGTCTATACAATAATTAAATAATTATCAATAAAATTATGTAAAAGTTCCAAATATGAAAGTTCTTTTAGTCATTAAGTCAGAACGGTCCTGAAAATATATTCCTTGTAAGCACATGAAGAAACAAATAAGTTGTTCAGGAACAAAACAAATAAGTTGCTAAGGAAGTTATTGAACCAGAATGAAGTAATGTTTTCCAAGGACGAAAGCAAAAGGTCACTAGACTTGGCCGTCATAAACAAATTTTCATGTAGAATTTTAAATTTTCGATTTTATGTATTTATATAATTAAATGGTACACACGCAAATAAGTTGAAAAAAAAAAATTAAAAATTTTTGTTGACAAAATATTTCGAGTGCATATATGTATCAAGAAAATACTTCATGATTTGTTGCCAGGACCAATGAAAGTCAAATTCTTGTTGTTTTGTTGTGGTCGTTAGCTCTTCCGAAATGATCTGCGTATTGTATGCGCAGCGAAATTTTTTATAAAAGCAATCTTCATAAAAAGCCAGAGATGAATTATGCTTGTTGGTTTGTGGCTTTCGGTAAAATTTTCTTCGAACTTTCTTTTCCAGTAATAAACCTGGTTAAAGTGCATGTGCGAATAATGTGTGTGTGAATAATTTTATGTGCCTGGAAATTGATTAAAAAAAAATAAATAAGTTAAGATTATTTAATGGGCAGATTTACGTCTGGAACGACAGTAAATAAATAATTTTCATATATATATATATATATATATATATATATATATATATATATATATATATATATATATATATATATATATATATATATATATATATATATATATATATATATATATATATGTGTGTGAGCATTAAATGAATAAATGCAAAATCATGCATAAGTGAGAACAATACTTTTGTGTTTACATAATAAAGAGCGAAGGTTGATGCGCTGTTATAGTGAACAACATATTTTCTTTCGAATGAATCATGTTCCCTTTTGATTCCCGATAGGTTCAATTTAGAGATAAAAACGTTTAAATCAACGTATCATATAACTGATATGTATTTATAAAGATCCAATTTATGGAATGATATTTTAAAGATGGAAAAGTAGGTAGTACTTGTTATACACGTCGAGGAATATATAATTAATGCGTACATTTTTGACACATTTGCTTTAAACAAACACCCTTCATATCCCTCAGAACATATCTGTGAATAAACAAATTACATGTAGCACTGCAACCTGCTTGTACTATTCTACTTCTTCAACGCTATGTCCTAGGTCTTCTTATGACAGACAGAGTCTCAGGCAGGGGAATAGCAGAAAAGACGGTATTCAATCTTCGTTTCAAGCCCTGAAAGACATTTGAGTGCATCAAAACCTCCGTACCAAGAAATTTTGGTCTTTTTTCGACAAATGTAGCTCTCCGTGTTCAAAATTTAGAAAAATACTCAGCATTTTAGTAGTGACAACCAAAACTTTGCTGTACTAAGCTCAGGTCAGGCGCCGCACCTGTACATCTACCCTTGTTGTTTCAATAATGTAACAGTAAGAAGCTATCTAGTTCCATTAAATGTCATTTAAAACTGCCTCCTACAAACGTTTATTGCGTTTTGGCAACTATTTCATAGGAAAGTCTCAACAATCGACATTTTTAAACTCCTTTTCTTTATTAAATTTATTTCTGGCACAGAATCAGTCCACATGGGACAAAGGACTTCCATCCAATTCGAGCAGTTTTTGACTGATCCTAAAAAAAAACTCAAAAATATAATACTAAGGTCAATCACTAATTTTAAATAAAAAAAAGTCTAGCGCATCAAAACCGCTAGAAAACTAATTTTTGAAGAAATTGCCGTTGAATGACAATGTGGAAAGACGTAATACACTTTTTTGTAGAATCATATCAACCATTCCTTTTCCAAAGCAACAAAACTCAACTATAACACAAATGATGAAAATTTTCAGTGCTGGCAACACTTTCCCAACGAAGCAGCAATAAGTTTACCTTAACAAGCTCATACTTAAATGAGCTTATCCTTTGAATTTCGTTCTCATTGGAGGATTTTATCGAAAGTTTCAGTGGTTAAAGCTAGAACTACACTGGTCTCACGTAACGTGAGCTCACGTGTCGTCATGTTATGCGTGTGGAGGCATGAGCTCACGCTTGGAAATACACTTGTCTCATGCTAGCAGCTCACGTGGGTTGCAGTTGCTGATCGACGGTTTGAGGTTTGACTAAATTTCGCTGCGCACATAAAAATTCTGTTACAATTTTTTCCCACAATTTACCAGCATCCATGTATATCGCCATTTCACAAGTATTCATACTTATACATTTTCAACAAATCACTTACCTTATACATTTCAAACAAATCAAATACCATGCGGTAAAAATATTGGCTAAACGTGCTCTCACGTGAGCTCAAAAATCTGAATTTGCAGATTATCAAAAACGTGAGCTCACGTGAGCTCACATGAGCCGTGTGACGTGTGGCCAGTATATTTCTAACCATACAAAATGGTACTGCAGATCTATCACACGTGTGGTCAGCTGATGTGACGACACGTGAGCTCACGTTACGTGAGACCAGTGTAGTTCTAGCTTAAACGTTGTTTGAGGCTGCCATCCGAAAAATGTTCAAAACTCGGAAAATTTAAAACTTGGTTTCTCATTTTTATTGCAAAAGCTTTGCGTATGAGCATGCAATTTGAAGCATCTGTTAATGCAATATTTACGAAAATGGCTAAAGCTGGTTACTCTGTGTCAGCAGCAAAGCAAAGTCTATACCAAATCTGCTTCACGTGATGTTAAACCCAACCAGTAAATTTCGTTTCGACTGAATTACTGCGCTGGAAGTTATACGGGTGAAAAAAAATTTAGGGTTACCACCCTCAAAACTTTTCAAGTTTTTAAAGCGTTAATATTTGTTGTTAACTTTCATTGCAGGATCCTTCCCATTTGCAAATCTAATGACATAATCGCTCAGTACAGAAATTCCACAAAATTACCAAAATGATCATAGCTGGCAGTCCTTTCATGATTTTGTACGAAATTCCTACGACATTTAGTTCACATTAATGTTCATTTACTGCATGAACTTCATTTTGATTTATGCACTGGACCGGAAGTTATAGGGAAAAAAGCTTCATTTTGCTGAGTAGATTTGCAAGATTTAGGAGATAAAAATCACCATAGCTGGCAACTCGATTCTAATTTTTCAGCCAAATTTTCACCAAATATTATCTAAAGTAGTATCCAAATATTTTGTGAATTTTGTTTAAATGTTATGGCTGAATCGGAAGTTATAGGCCAAAAAGCTGTTTTTTTCTCAGTGATTTTTCAAGGTGGTACCACTACCACAGATGATTCAGTTCGACACAATGTTGGTCAACGCAAAAAGTGAAAATTAAAATACCATTGTTTCAACGGCCATTTGTAATTTACCCATTTAATATTTTTGAATAAAAAATTTACTGAATGCTGCTCAATGTATGAAATTTATGATAAAGTAATAGACGTTCCAAAAAATTTCGTAGTTTGCTTAAAAAAAATTCATGAAAATGACCAATTTTTTCCCGCTACAAGTGGGGGTAACCCCTTAAAAGATAGCACGTCTGTTTGCAAGTGCAGGCAGTTTTCGTAAGTTTCGTTGCGGTTCGTGCATGTTTTTGGTTCTGCTATAGTGGAAATAAAATCATTATTTGAAACCATTTAGCAAGGTACATATGTATCCATGTATGGTTAGATTAAGAATAAATCATAGTGTTATTGTTGATTAAGGTAATTATGGCTCCTAAAAGGCGAAACGTGTTATCTATAAAAACAAAATAGAAATCCTAAATTCCGTTCGTCGATTTGAATCCTACGCTTCGATTGCCGAAAAATACAATATTCACAAAGCCACAATATATAAAATTAAAAAAAGAGAAGAAAATATTCGAGTCTTTGTTGGATCAACTGAATCAAAAATTGGAAATAAACGGAAGATACGTTAACCTGAATATCCCCTAATGGAGGTAAAACTATTTGAGTGGTTCATGAGACAGCGCAAAAAGAATCAGCCTCTTACCGGTAAAATATTAATGAAAAAAGCTACTCAGATCTACAATTTGAACCCTGAGAAAAAGGGAGGATTTAGTGCCAACAACGGATGGTTTGCGAATTTTAAAAAACGTCGGAAAATACGACCATTAAAAGTGTGCGGAGAAAAGTTGTCGTCCAATACTGATGCCGTGGAACCATTTGTAGAACAATTTTAAAACTTCGTACGCGAATCTACACTTACAGATGACCAAATTTATGAAATGATGATGAAAGCAGTCTTTTTCGGAAGATGCTACCAGATAAAACATATGTTATATCAGGGGAAAAATCAGCATCAGGACGAAAAATGGCGAAAGAAAGAATAACTTTTCTGGCTTGTGCAAATGCTTCAGGAAATCGTAAAATTAAACTTTTAGTGATTGGAAAGTCAGCTAAACCTAGAGCATTAAAAAATATATCTAAGATGCCGGTTCATTACAAAAGCAATAAGTCAGCATGGATGACTTCTGTTACATTCGCGCAATGGTTTCATGAAGTGTTTGTTCCGGAAGTTCGAAATTATCTTCGATCGAAAAATCTGCCAACACATGCGGTATTATTAATCGACAACGCTCTTTGCCATCCAATACCAATTAGCAGCGACGATGGTCGCATATCAGTAATGTGTTTTCCACCAAATTGTGCTCCTTTACTTCAGCCAATGGATCAGACCGCCATTTGGTTTAACTAAGAAATCCTACAAAGAATATTTACTGACTCATTTGATTAGCAGCGAAACTACTGAAAATGATTTAACGAAGGTAACGCTGAACACGCAATATATTTCTTATTCAAAGCGTGGGGTGATTTGGGAACCAACCACAAAAAAAAATGTTTAGAAAACTAATCAAAGTGGATGATAAAGCTTGGGATGAGGAAGATAATATTCCTCTGGCTAACCTTCAACGCGACCTGGCTGCAGAAACTCTTCGACTACAAAATTTACTCATACAAGCAACAAATACCGTTTGTAATGCAGACTAGATCAACGATTGGCTTTCTGAAAGCAATGCAAATTATTCTAACGAGAATGCTGAAAATGTCGAAATCACTGATTCCGAAAGTACCGAAGGATCTGAAAATTCAGATTCGGAGCCGACTGTAACCTTCAATCAGAAAAAAATTCTACAAATTCTAAGTGAAATTTTGTGTGTATACTTTCGAAACCACTTTTTCAAATAAAAATTTTCAATATAAATAAAAATACATTTTTCAATTTAATCACCCTGCAAAAACAATTCCAATTCGAAATTTTAATGTTATATTCAATTAAGCATAATGCAATTAAGGAAAATGAGAGAAACTAGTTGAGCCAAGCTAAAATAACTTCATATTTTTCAAAAAACTAACTTTATACAATAATATATATCTAGATATCTTAAAAATTAAACGAAACAAAATTTAGGTCTACTTGTGAAGCAATTCATTTTTTGCACCTCTACCGAGTTCTGGTTAGGATAGCAGCATTGAAAACAACAACAACAAAATCTTGCTTCAGTGATCTCACCAAAACAGATTTTGTGGACGCATATGCATTTGAACAAAAATTTGTGGGTTTCTAACAGAGTGGGCGTTCTGGGCAAGGCTTGGACAAATTTTTAGGCACCTGGAAACACATAACCACAAAGCACCGGGAGCTAAATTGGACAATGGGCCTTTCCACACTTGTATGCTTGATGCACTCCTCAAACCGGTTTGCTGGGCAAGAGACGGAAGAATCAACGGGAATTGTCTACTTTTTGTAGAGAACTTCCCTTGATTCTTCCGTCTCTTGCCCAGAAAACCGGTTTGAGGAGTGCATCAAGAATACAAGTGTGGAAAGGCCCAATAAATACTTATCTAATAGGGCCCATTTGACGCATGCATGCACGCACAGTACATTGATTGTGCAGTATTGCACCTGCCCTACACGGTTCATGCAAAACTGTGCAGTTTTCGTTATGCTGCCTCCTCACTGTGGGCCATCATGTGGCCCATTGTGTAGACGGGCGATGGCTCGCAGTGGCCGACAGTGGCGAAGCATGGAAATGGCGATGGCCGAGGATGGCTTTCGGAGCGGTTTTTCACACAAATCAAAGCGGGCCATCATGCACAACCGAAAAATCATGACTGGGCCATTTAGCGGCCCAGTGTGTCGAGGAAAATTTGTGATGGTGACGATAATTGTGACGATCATTGCGACCATTGCAGTTGCCGATGATGGCCCACAGTGAGGAGGCAGCATTTGAAGTTCTGAATTAAAGTGGGCAAGATGGCAGATGACGCATGTGTTGGAATATTAATTGTCTTCGACTGAAAAGATTGTGACTGAGTGGTTCAAAAAGCGATATGTATTCGGGCATGAAAAACTTTTAAAAGAACTTGAAAACATTCAACATAACCATGATATAACATACATACTGCACACCCAAAGCCACTTCACAGAAAAAAAGACAACTTCTCATGAGAATTTCTTTTTTCTATCAGCACATTCTATATTTCAGCACGTGAACTGCAAATGAGGAATAGAATGCCTGTACTAGTGAATTCACTGATACAGGAGTCTTGTTGTTTCCAATGCATATACTCTATTTTCTGCTGGATAGAGGAGCAAAAAAAAACACGCCTTCTGTTGAAATGTTCAAGTGTCGGCTTCTCCGGCTGCTTAATTGTTTTTAATGATTTCATAAATGTGTTTTCTGTAGTAATCATTTCGTTGGTGAAACTCTCAATAAATAATTAAATAAGGATTGCATGATTAAGCAAGTTTTTTGTATCATGTATAGCAAATTTAGCTCATTTTTGTAGATAAAAACGAGCCGCGAACATGTTGCCCGTAGATAAGTTACTGAATGAGAAACGTAAGTTTTTAGCTTTTTAGTGTTAGTTTAAGTTAAGGCAAATGAAGGACTATTTAGGGAAAGACGTAGAAAGTTAGTTAAGATTATCCAAAAATGACCGAAAAATAGTTAAAAAAATGTTTGGTATGTTAGGATCAAAGTTCAAAATACTGTTAAGCTTTCTTGTTTTCAATTTCTTGTATTTCCGACTTTGTACTGCAAATCTTTAAGAGAATTAGTGATACCCTATTCTTATATTTTTCAAAATCACTTTCGACATCTGTCCCTTCTCTATTAAAAACATTACAAAAATGATTGCCGTTCATGCTTGCATTTCATCCATAACATGCTTCCTTCCTAAAATTTTCAAAGTGCTAAAGGTTATGTCAGTATGCTGGTATATTGTGTGCTCGACGCAAAAATGCACTCACATTTTGCACAGACATGCTGGTATTTTGTATGAGGCCTATAAAGTGGAGGAACTAGCCCGTAATAATCGAGTTTGTGTTATTTCAGGTCCCTTAAAGTAGCGAACGCGGTTCTTCGCGTTTTACCTGTGTCTGGCTTAACCAGCTCATGCCAGAGTCTTTGAATTTACCATGGAAAAATCCCTTTTCTTGTGCTCTTGAGATTGTGTTTGTAAGCGTTTAGTTCATGACGGATGAAAGAGAAGTAGCTTTTCTCTTTCTAGGAGCACTCCAGCAAATTCTCCGAGAATCAACCTCTGCTGCCTAAAATTAGCACTCTGATACACCACCTTTCGTTAGTATTAGATTAAAGGAAGCTCCACTTATGCGGATGAGTGATCTTCAGGGCTATTCTAGAGTACACTGCTGCAAAAACATACTTTTTTTGCTTCCATCACTCCATTGGAGAGCTCTGTTTTGGACTTCGGTCTGGTTGCCATCCAACCATCTTTTTCAGAAAATCATTAAAATTTGCATTCAGCTTTTTTTGCACCAGCATCGTTCAATGCAGGTTACTTTATGCATTACATATAAAATAAATACATTTTGTGCACTTCACTCATTGTATTGATTCGAATCTGTCACAGAACTCCAATACTCAGTTTCTGTCACATTAAACTATACCTTCTGTACAGCAAATTCACCCCCTCATTTTGACTCTGAAAAATGTTATTTAAATGAATTTCCGATTCTCCTTGAGCAACTTTCCTGCATAATGCAATAAAACGTCAGGTCAAATGCTCCTCAAAAGCCGCAGCCATAATATGCATATTTCGGAATCCCGCTTAGTCAAACACTATGAAAAACACGCAAAAAGATATAACCAAACATTTTCATTCAAATTTTATTCAAATTTCGTAATTGTTTCGGTTCGAGATGTTGGCGAAACATTTCATTATCCAGCCTAAGTTATTTGCGTCGAAAACAACAAGCTACAAGAAAACAGCAGAACTTCATTGAAAACAAACTCAGATTACAAAATTTTCAATGGCATCAAACTCGTTGAAAGTCAATGCTGTCTAAAACTACTTAACTGCTTAAATATTCAGAGAAGCAAAGTCAACGTTGTCAGCGAGAGGACTCTGTCCTGGTGCCGTAAAATTTGTGGAACATTCAACGAGAGGAATCTGATTTCGGTGGCATTTACGAACATAAATCAGCCTCATTTCAACTTAATGGCATTCTGAAATTTCGAAGCTCAGCAAAATATGGAATAGACAGGTGCCTACTGCAAACCGCGATGTCCAAGAATTTGAAAATGGCCATCGGGAAAGCTGTGGGCGGACTATAAACAGATGAACATGTCATGATTTTCCGAAATTACAAAACAGGGAGCCGATAGTATTACAGCAATATGAAGTTGAAACACTACCTTTCATTTTCTCCTTGCCTCATCAACTGTCAAGTGCGGACGTTGCGAATTTACTTTACCGATGGAAGCAGCTTTATAGCAAACTCATAATGTGCATTTAAAATCCGATCAAAAAGTTACAGCCTCGCATACAATCGATTCAGCAGTTCACCATCATCATGTCCCACAAGCATTTGGGGGAAAGAACCACAAATCTGGCATCGAATATGCAAATGGGACCTCTTCGACAATTTTCATACAGTTAAGATATCCGTAAAAGTTGCAGATATTCATGTCATCGCTCGCCCGAATTCCAAATCAATACACATCGGCGTGTTTTTTTTCTGCCGGGCTCGATACAGTTTTTATTATTCATGACCAACTTTTGTCCCGTCATCCATGACATCGAACGAACATACTGGGAATGATGCCAACGACGATTTATGTTTCCAGACGCGATTTCAAAAGAGTTTTCGAAAACATGAATTTAATAGAAGGACATGCGGGAAAAATATTTTCCCCGAAAATGATTTGTTGGCTTCGCGTTTGAACGGTAAGTATCAACTGAAAAAACCATGAACTGTGATATCAACAATTTCAGTGCACCGGAATGCGAAATTTAGTTGCTTCGCGAAAGGTTGATTCAATTTGGCTGGTATTTTTTCCCTGGTTTGATGCCGCATTTTTTTTCACCCGGACTCATGCTCTGCAGATATGATTTACGGAATTGCGCAACTATGCTGATATGGGAAACTAAAAATCGTTTTTCATTTTTGTTGATGTTTTTTTTTTTGGTGATTGACGTAATGAACGGATCTAATGGAGTGAAATTGTAACTTCTTCGTGAAAAGGTTGCAAGAATTCCATGAGATTTGAAGTGGTAACTTGAATACAAGAAGAACTTGTGCCTATTAATAATTTTGAATGAAAGAAATTTTGAAGCTGTCAATCAATGGATTCAGAAGAAATTGAAACTTTAGAGCACAGAAAGAAAATATAAGCAAATAAAATGAAGTTAATAATTTGTTGCAATGCTGGTTTTGAGAATCGTGCTATCCTACACTTATAGTGAGGCTGATATCCGGCTCCGAATATCCTTACATCTTTAAATAGCTTAAAATATGATAAAACTAACCTCACTTAAGGATGTGTTATTGCCCTGATCTGGCCGGAATCAGGCATTACCTTTAACTACTTATGTACATTTTGTCTTCAAGTTTGTGCTTCTCTTGGATTTTGAATTTGAAAAAAATCTCATCATCATCTGTTGAGCTTTCAATCTCAGCCACCAGCATTGAAGCCCATAGCGTCATTTTCGTTAATTCCCATTATCACTAGTAGAATTCGATTTCAAAATTTTCTCTTGCTGGTGGATCCTGAGGCTATCACCACCTTGGTTCGCGCTGAAAAATTTGAATTAAAAAACTTCTGTTTCTTTCATACCTTGAAAATGTAATGCAGAAGCGCCAATGGCGTAAATTGCGGTGGGAATCCTCCAACCAACTAAGGAAGTTTTCCAAGGAACCCTAAGAAGCCCAGCCAACATCCCATAGTGGGCTTTCAAGGCTCAGATACTCTGTAGCACACAAGAACAATTTCAGAGCATACTGCAATACATGAAAAAGAACGTTTTACAGAGGACGCTTGCAACAAGCCTAAAAACTAACAAAAATCATTAACGTCCATTCCCAATCATATCTACATTTTCACCTAAAATGTAAATTCCATTAAAAATAAAACCGGAGAGCTGATGCGATTCCTCTATAACTATAAAACTTCAGCTCATTAGATTGGAGCTATACAGTTTCGAGTCAATAATTTAGAATTTCAACATAATTCAAAGTTAGAAAACATACATCTTGCAGCATTGTTTTGAAAAATGATGAGTACAATTTTAATACTCTCATATAACCTATCGTAAAAGACATAATTTTTTTTAGAAAACAGTAGAATTTTTATAAAAGAAAGTAATCTAAAAGGTACCATAACTAGTTTAAGATATGATAAACTAGGTGCTAATACTGTCCTCCGGGTTTTTCCATCATTTCGACCCAATTACTTCGGTCGAATTGAGATGTTGAGATTTCTCCTGATCTCATACGATCTACACGTGAGTATGAGACCATGTTTGAAAAAAAAACAAACAATGTTATTCAGAAATCTGACGAATTTTCCGGAGTCCAAAAATATTGCCATTTTTATTAAATAGGAAATTTTGATACATGTGGAAATCCAACTGTTGATATATATGCATGATAGTTTCAAAGGCTGCATACCTTTTACAGTTAGATGTGTATTGCACCATTCGATTAGTGCTGGAGTAATGAAAATTGAAAAAATCAATCAAAAATTACATTTTCCTATGGATATTTGCATCGAAAAAAATTACCTTCTGCAATCAGTTTATAAAAAACTCTAAAGAAAATTGGACTCACTGTCAGCCAAAACCTTTGCCTTATGTTCCATTTGCCGTTTATTCTATAGTATTAGCCCCAAAAATTTCTTGGAATATGTCAATAGAAAGCCATTTAAATTTTATTATAAAGGAATTTGATATCCCACTTTTACAAAAGCGCTACCTTCAGTGTTATTATCCTTATGTAATCAAAAGAATGAGTCCATTAATTCTCCTAACTACAATTCGTTACGAAGCTAAGCATATGTGGATAGATTTAGTTCTTCAATAAGGAATTTTATTAGCCTCAGTAAAAAAAATTATCTGATAAACACCAATAAATGATGTGCAATATACGCATCAAATTCAATTTTAAGGAAAGACTAACATGTGGTAAATTAAGGAAAATAAAGAAATATGATTACGATGAATGACGTGATTTATTTTTTCACCTTGATTTTTACCAATCTTGCGTAAAAAAAACTGTTTGATAAAATAGACAAAATGTGTGCTGGTGTCTGATGAGAATCAGTGCATACTTTCGAAACCACTTTGTCAAAATAGAATTTTCAATGTAGATTAAAATTTTTAATGTAAATAAAAAGTTGTTCAATTTTAATCATCCCGCAAAAACAATTCCAAAATTTACGTTCAAATTAGTTTGAATAGCACTTCCTGCTCAGCTCGGCCAGTGCAAACGTTTCTCTTGATTTCATTGGATAGTGCGCTTTTACACTCTTTAACTCAATACAAAACTTTCTTCTGCATTCTCTTGCCGCCAAAATTGGTCAACTCAACACTCATATTTGTGTCCTCTGTTACTCGGATCTATCATTTTAGGAAATTCCTATATTTTGGCATCAGTGACAAGTGAGTCAGTAAACTAGTTTAACTAGGAAATCAGTAAAAAGTCTATATTCACCAAAACAAACGGTGGGAAACACGGCAGCAATGTACTTCTCGTTCCTCAGATCATTACTGACTAGAGCAGGTTGGTGCTCAATTAAACATGTGTTCTTTGAATTAGCGTAAATTAATTTACCTAGTTGTATGATAAAGTTATTTCTTTTCCTCTCTTATTTTCTACTATCTTTATTTTCTAATCCCAATCGAGAGCTTAAGCAAGTATCTGGCATCTGAGCTCGTCTCCGAAAAAATTGGCGCATGATATACAAAAGACTGACCATCCCTGGACTAGACGGACACCCTAATAGTACCATGGAACACGTCCTAATGAAAGGCGCCCTAATGAAAGGCACCAAAGAATTTGACAGTTCACGGTATAATGTGGCATATCTGCATTCACAGACAAGACAATGGAGCGATGAGTATTGAGGAGGGCGGAAGGTGGTGTAATGTAGAGATGAGGCGTATATACTGGAACAGGTATATGGAACAGGTATTTTTTTGGAACAGCCAGTACCTAGTACGAAATTCAAAAATACTAGGTACGAGTATTTTTGTGGACTATACATGTAATCAAGAATTTACACAATAAATTTCGTCCATTTAATTCATTTCAATCAAACAGTGACGTAATAGTATCCTAATATTAATATAAACTCGTATTTCATACTTGCAAGTGCTTTCATACTCACGAGTATCTCGTACGCGAGACGAAAATACTTGCAAGTACGAAAATACTCGATACGAGTATATACTCATATCGTTCCAAAATACTCGAATACGAAAATAACGTATCGTTCCAAAATACTTGCAAGTATTTTGGAACAGGTATTTTTGGAACAGGTATCGTTCCAAAATATTCGAATACGAAAATAACGTATCGTTCCAAAATACTTGCAAGTATTTTGGAACAGGTATTTTTGGAACAGGTATTTTTCCAAAATATTCGAATACGAAAATAACGTATCGTTTCAAAATACTTGCAAGTATTTTGGAACTATACGAGTAACTATATACTCGTATCGAGTATTTTAGAACTTGCAAGTATTTTTGTATCGCATATTTTTGTATAGAGTATTTTCGTGCTTGCGAGTATTTTGGGACTTTAGGTTTAGGTTTTTAGGGCAAAAGTAGCTGAAATCGGACAAAATCGGCCAAGTTTGAGTTAGAGTTGTTTGGGACATAACTGGCCAAGACCTATTGCTGTGATACAAAAGTTTAGGTTTTGTAAGGGAGAAACGGGTTTTTTGGCAATAGTTTGGCAAAAACTGCTTTTACAGCGCTTTCGATGATTGAATGTGGTCGGGAAGTATATTAGTGATATTTTAAGGACGAACAAATTTTTGATAGGAGAAATTGGGAAAGTATTTTATTCAATTATTCAAAAACTTTTTAGGGCAAAAGTAGCTGAAATCGGACAAAATCGGCTAATTTTGGGTTAGTGTGGTTTGGGACATAACGAGCCAACACCTATTGCTGTGATACAAAAATTTCGGTTTTGTAGGGGAGTAAGGGGTTTTTTGGCCATAGTTTGGCAAAAACTGCCTTTACACCGCTTTCGATGATTGAAAGTGATCGGGGAGTTCAATAGTGATATTTTAAGGAAGAACAAATTTTTTCATAGGGGAAATTAGGCAAAAACGTCCATTTTTTCCAAAAAAATATCAGGCATCGATCGATGAAAAGTCATATAGATGGCAACAGGATTAGTTGGTCCTATCATAGTACATTTTTCGACACTGGTAGTTTGAACGAATACAGGAGGTGTTTTGTGCATATATTAAAATGAAAATCAAATTAAATTGATTGAATTTGCTTGTTTTCCCTTAGATGGCTCCTATATTGGAGAAACACTTGTCAAATAAGTGACCGACCATTGGATAGTTACGGACAAGCTGCACGGACTAATGGCTCGTATCTTTTCACGGTCAACTGCACCATCACCATTCTAGCCTGGGAACTTTGTCTCTGGTGGATGGGGGAGGGCATATCATACCGTTTCATTACATCACTGCAAATCGCATGTACTTGTGTGTATATATGTACATACTTCAAAAAATACTAGCTAGTATTTTTGGAACAAGTATTTGGAACAGGTATTTTTTTGTACTCGTATTTGGAATACCTAGTATGTAAAAATCCGAGTACGACCCAACTCTAGTGTAATGTTTGAGCTCCAGTAAACCACAGTTCTTACTTACGCAGGTTCGCACTAGAAAAGTTTTATTAATCGATTTTTTTTCTGGTTTTTTTTAATGCAATTAAACGCTTTACGTTTTCCACCATTCCAACATTGCTTAGTTACCATATGTTCAATGATAGAAGAGAAAGAAAATAACTGTCTCTCTAACACATATGGCTCCAACCACCACTATTTCTTACATCGATTTGAGTAAGCTTACGTCAATTTAAGTATGGTTACTTGAATTTGAGTAAAAACTGCATAAAAAGCATCCTAACAGCCAGTTATGTATATTTGCCCGTATTCAAATAATACACTCACATAAGTATACCGAAAAAACCACACCACACAAAATATTTTATAAATTTCGTAAAATATTTCATGGAAGTATTGACTTCACAAATTTCCATAATCCGAAACATGTCGGACAATTTAATACCTTTCATGAATAAAAAGCTTTCGGTATTGTGAAAACATACGAACACAGTCCTCAAACAAATTGTGATAATCTTTAAACGCAATGTACTGGAACACATTATTTCCGGTTGTACGACCATTGCCGGAAAACATATTCATATGGTAACAGCATTACGGTATCTATACGAATTGCAAAATTGTCACACGATTTATCGTTTGTGGTCGGATATAATGGCCGTAAATTAAATTAAATTGAATTCACCTACACCTGTGTCCACTTTAGTCTACATCGACTGACAATTTGTTGTTATTTAGTAGTAACATCACATCTATGATAGTATTTCTAGCTCACCATTTATCACAAATTTAACACCAGAACCGTATAACGTATGTTTCACCATAAATGTCTTACGCACCAATAAAATCCTTTCATATGAAACTTTCGAGCTCTGAATCGAAGAACTCTCTTGCGTGTGTTTGTGCTGCGCGCCACTTATTTATTGAGTCGGGTATTACGCACATTACAAGCGAAAAAATGATTGGATCTTTTCAACTGTGCTTTCTTGGATATAACCTAAATTGGACTACATTTTTACCAACCAGCTAACAGAATTAATATTACTTCAATGGTTTAAATACAAATACAATGAACATGTAAAATACAGGAACTTGGATGTGCTAATATTAACTTAATATTAAGTGAGGTTAGCCTTTAAAATTTTTAAGAAAGATTCCGGACAGGACCGGTGCTATCATTATCAGTTTTTCTAGCTAAATAGTGCTGTCGAGTTATTCGTAGAATAGTGCCATCTGCCTAAATATTGAAAATCATTGAAAGGCTGAGCTACACAAGGATCGATAGTCATTAATGTATTTTGTTGCTAATTAGACAGGTCTGCAACGGTTTACCCTGTTCAGTTTTGATGATTGATTTGAATAGACTTTGGGGCGCTTATTGCGAGAAAAATATTTTAAAAGTTCCATCACATCAGGTTTTTTTACTTATTTAGCATCGTTTTTTTTGCCAACATTACCTAGGCCTCCCTTGTTTTTAATTCATATATTTTATTTAAATCGTTTCTTATTAAAAAAAAAATGCCCTGAATGGTTACGTTAGACACTAATGAATAAATACTCAATCAGTTAAATATAACTTATATACATAACTAAGTGAGATATCCATATTATCGTAAAATTTGGATTTTTGAGTCATTTGCTAAAGATTTCATTTGTAGTAGACTAAATGTTTCCTTTTTATAGAAATTAACTTAAATCGTTAGAAGAAGGCTAATGAAGGTTGATGATTTTTTTTTTGTATAAATATCATTATCATTGTTTTTACAAAATCAGTACTTCCTTGCAATTCGTAACGCTCACTTGAAAAATCTCATCGCAAAAGTGTTTAAGCTCTCCGGACAATTTTCGCTACATTTGTGGGCAGTTTATACTGAGAAAACAGCAGCATAACATTACCGAATTCATAAGTAACGTGCACAATATCTACTTCGGCCTAACAATCGCCAATCAAGATAAACAGTGGGTCCCGCAAAAAGTTCGTACGATGTGCGTTCGTGAACTTCGAAAGTGGTCAAAAGGAAAGAACAATACTTTTGATCTAATATCGCCTGTGCTATGGAGAAAACCTCAGAATCACACTGAAAACTGTTATTCAATTCAAAAACAAAAGAGGACTTGGTATATCCAACATTGCAATCAGCAGCACCCGCTGTGCATCGCGACCAGAACGTTGCACCGCCATCATCGCCGTATTTGGAATCATTGGAAGCTGCAGACAGTGACAGTGATGTCGAAGAGGTATCTCAACTTGATCCTGACTTTGAGCCAAGTACAAGTGGAACACAATTACTTTCACAGTCAGAACTGAACGACTTAACGAGAGATTTAAAACTGCCAAGAGATGCAGCTGAGCTCCTCGGATCAAGACTATCTGAAAAGAATATGCTTGTTCTTGGGACTTCCTTTTTTTCCTATCGCAACAGAGAAAAATACTTTGTACCACATTTTGGTGAAAATCGTGATTTAGTGTATTGTGAAGACATTCCTGGCTTAGTGAAAATGTTTAATATGACGCGAACGAATGGAGATTGTTCATAGACTCATCAAAACGAAGTTTGAAAGCAGTCCTTTTGCATAATAACAATAAGTACGCTTCCCTGCTAGTCACTCATTCTGTACATTTTAAGGAATGCTACAACTTGAAAAAAGTGCTAGATAAAATAAAGTGCGAAGAACACGGTTGCTATACGAGGTACCCTTGCTTTTTCTGCGACTGGGATTGTCGAAACAGAGGATTACATTGGACGAAGAAAGAGTGGCCACCAAGGACTGAACTGGTCTCTGGAACAAAAAAATGTTGTGAGAGACAATTTAGTCACCCGAGAAAAAGTTTTGCTACCCCTCTTACACATACAACTAGGGATGATGAAACAATTTGGGAAGGCGCTGAACAAAGAAGGAGAAGGTTTGAAATAGCTATACGAAAGTTTTCCATCTGTCTGAAACCAAACTGAAAGAAGGTATTTTCGTCGGTCCAGACATAAGAAAATTGATAAAAGATACAGCTTTCGATGAAAATAGAGTCAAATTGAGTTAAACGCCTGGAAATATTTTAAGGAAGTAGTGAGATATTTTATAGTAAATCACAAAAGTCCAAATAATGAGGAAGTTGTGGAGAAAATGATTGAAAATTTCGGGGAAATGGGATGTTCGATAAGCATTAACCTTCATTTCTTTATTTATCTATTTATTTATTTATTAACCAAACAATGTATAAACAATATGAAATAAATATGTGTAAACAAAAAAAAAATTAAATAAATTAAATAATTAATAAATAAATCAATAACAATTGATAAATAACAAACAAATAAAGCATCGACATATAGCTTAAGATAAGGGGTTATGGATGGCTTGGAAAAGGGAGGATTTGAAGGAGAATTTGGAGATCGTTGGGGAATACAGAAAACTTATACTGTTAAATATTCTGCAGCATCTATTTACTGGCTCATTAGCTGCGTAAGTAGTGGAATGTGGATATTCTTTAAGTAAACGAGAGGACCTGGTGTTCCTTACAGGGTTATTTAATACCATTTTACTATTCAGGAATTCAACTTTGATAACGCCTCTAATGACGTCGAATGTGAAGCAGGCCAAAATCATCTTTCTTCTAGATGCAAGTGTTAATAAGTTTAGATGACCCAGTCGAAACTCATAAGGAGGAAGGGTATTAAAATCGTATAGTTCTCTTGTATAGTTCTCTCAATGCGAAAAGTAGGAATTGCTTTTGTATGGACTCGAGTCTGCTACTGTGGGTTTCAAAAGCCGGATTCCAGCAGATAGAGGCATATTCGAGAATGGGGCGTACAAGTGAGATGTGTAAGGATCTTGTGACCCACAGGTTACGAAATTCCTTGGAACGTCTTTTGATGAATCCTAGCTGTTTGTTTGCACGGGAAATTATTTTATCATAGTGCAAGGTGAAGCGGAGTTTCTCATCCAAGATCTCACCAAGGTCAACAACGTTTTCAACTCGGCCTAACAAATTATTGCCAAGGAAGTATGTGTTATGTGAGACCGTGCATTCTCGGGAAAAACTAATAACCTGGCACTTTGCAATGTTGAGAGAGAGCTTATTTTCATTGCACCAATGATCAAGTGAATTGAGTTTTGATTGGAGAAAGAGTGCATCGAATTTAGATTTAATGATGTGATACACTTTGAGATCGTCGGCGTAAAGTAGATGAGGTATATTTGCTAAGACGTCAGATAGGTCAGAAATAAATATATTAAAAAGGAGTGGACCAAGATGGCTACCTTGTGGTACACCGAGGGTAACAGATATATTTTTCGATAAAACTCCTTGAAATTTTACCAATTGCGTTCGATTTTGCAGGTAAGAAGTCCGCCAGCTATGCAAAGATCCGGCAAGTCCGAATTTCAAAAGCTTTGAAATTAAGATAGGGTGGTCAACTCTGTCAAAAGCTTTACTGAAGTCTGTACAGACTGCGTCAATTTGGTATCCTTTCTCCATTTTACACAGAACGTCTGAGATTAGGACTGTCAAATTCGTGGTAGTTGAGCGACCTTTTCTAAAACCATGTTGCTGCTCGTTCAGACGGAAGTCAACAAGTGGAGAAATTTTATCGTAAACAATCTTTTCAAAAAGTTTCGGAATTGAAGATAAGATGGCAATGCCCCTATAATTTCCATTTTTGAAGATGGGTGTAGCATACGAAAGTTTCCAACAGGATGGAAAAACTTCAGACAAAAGTGATCGTTTGAAAAAAATATGCAAAGGAGTTACAAGCTGCTCTACACACTTTCGCAAGAAAGTTGGAGGAATTAGATCGGGTCCAGGGCCTTTGTTGGAGTCGAGTTTCGAAATAGCTTTATGTATTTCATCACGTGAAATTTCTAAGTGGCTGACCAAAGCTGTTGAAGCGGAATGAGGGTAAGAAATGTGTGAGTTTGGTGGGTCTGATGTATTAACAATAGTCTGAAAACTATCTGCAAATAAATCACAAATCTCATTGGGAGAGGAAGAAGTGATATTATTAAAGAACATCGACGATGGATAACCAGTAGTTTTTCGCTTCACATTTACAAAATCATAAACATTTTTCAGGTCGCGGATTTTATTTTCGCCGGTAGTCATAATGTAGTTGTCATAAGCCTCGTGGGACTTTGTTAAAAACTGCTTAGCAATTGCATTATACTCTTCCTGAATAGCCAATATTGCTTTTAATCCGCTTATAAACTTTGTTCCTACGATTCCGTAAATGCCTATGGTCCCTATCAAGCCATGGCTCAGAGAGTTTATTCTTTTCTTTATCTTTGGTACATATCTCAATTTGCATTTGCACTACTTTCCTGATAACTTGGGAGCTGTAAGTGAAGAGCAAGGCGAAAGATTTCATCAGGATTTGAATGAGATGGAACATCGCTATTGAAAAAGTGGAATCAAAGAATGATGGCAGACTATTGTTGGCTGTTAAAACGAGATAATCCAAGTCGGAATTTCAAGCGAAAATCTCACAATCGGAGCTTCGGTGAAAAAAGCAAAATACCACAAAAGTATTTAGGTAATATTTTTAATTTATTTATTACTGTCCCACAAATGTATTTCTAATGTTTTAAAGTCATGTAATTGTTTCTTAATTGTAATATAAAAAAAACTACTTAAGTAAAATTGCCTTTTTTCGAATTCACACAAAGGGATTTTTCAAAAAACTGAAGGCGATAGGAAAATTCCAAGTACATATTCGTAATCTACGCACCAAAATACCCCACGATCAGCATTCAAATCCAAACGGGGAAAATAAAAGTTAAAATTTTCAGGCCTGTGTTATACTTGTTCAGTTGGGTTTTGCCGGTGTTGGCCATCTACTGTGGACTAAAGCCTCTGTATGAATTTTAGTCCACTGATGCATGATATAGTCCTACCCCAGATTTGGAAAATTAATTTTTATTGAACACAAACTACTCTGCACATCCAAACTTTTCGAATACTTCCCGACTTGTTTCAAAAGTGACAATCTTGCTCTTTGAAAAAACATTTTTGTAATTACTTAGTTTGTCTGATATCAATCATCATATGGTGTATGTTTCTGGCATTAAAATAATTACAGCCAATACGCAGCTCCACCATCCCACACATATAAAAACCATCAACCAAATTTAATAGCAATCAAATTGAAAATGTCTGCACTTGTAAAATAATTTTTCACTGACATGCTTATCGGAATTTTCCCGGCACCCAATGGAATTTTCTTGACATCAGACTACCACGTACTCAACCTGCGAATGCCAATCACGATTCCAAGACGACGATGTTCATGTCAATATCCCTTTATTATTGAGTTCTATGAGACTTGCAGCAGCCATGAATGCACTTGAAAATTAAAAGTGACTTGTAACCAACTCATTGCTATTACTGTTGCGGTGGGATTCGTGCAACAGATGCATCGAACTAACTTCAGTTGTGATTTCTTCAGTTCATGTTAGGAGCATCATGGCCATTCGTTATAGGGATTGTCGCTGCAAAGCTACTACACATACAGCGTTGCCTCATTGGTAATTCAAAGGGCATCCACGACACAAGGTATGTGACGGAATAATACTTAATCCGAAATACAGAAGCTGACATATTTATTCGCTGGAGCAAGTCAATTTTACTTCCCTACCCAGAAGAAATTGTCCCATATGCCCGTGTTGTTATTTGTTATTGAGCTTGAAAAACTGCTACCGTTACCCAGAATATTTTGTTCGCTGATCGAGATATATATTTCTACTTACAGGATATATGAACATTCTATAGGATAACTATCACGGATATATGGGCTTAGTAGCATGTACATGTATATGTAACATGGATGATACGTGAGCCGGACACTTTCCCTTATGGAAGTGATAGACTGGAAAGCGAAAACGTTTTACTCAGGATATTGGTACATATTTTATACGCCAGCATTAGGTTATACTTGGCATATTTTTTCTCCAAAACGGGCTTCCTTTTGCGTTTTTGAGTTGAGAATATCACCAATATTTAATCGGTGATTCACTGCGATACAATAATAATAATCGCCAAACTTCTGATGCTGATAAAATTATGATTATCGTATTTTTCACGATTTTACTCTCTCTTCTGAAAACCAAAACCATTAATATCCACGCTGTTCACCCAATAAAAAAACCAAGCTTCAGTAGAGGAAAACTTCTTCAAAGACTGCATCGAAAGCAACAAGGGAGGGATAATTCCAAGGTTACTACTTGCATGAATTTGAAAATTAAAGAAAGTTAAAAATTTGGTGCTAGTTTTTGAAATAGGAAATTATAGATACTGATATATGGCTGCATCATCTATAACGTAATTGATGAAACTGATCACTGCTAGCAACACATTACCAGCATTGAAACCAACAGTCTATCACACACAGATGCTTCACATCAACGTCAACACACCATGTGAATTTTGATTTTATCTGATGGCTTATTTTTGTTGTAGATGTCTATTATTTGAAAATTAAATGGTAGCATCTGTTGGTTCGAAAATAACAAAAGTGTCTGGTGCTGGCAGCCCTTTTCTAGCACGATAGCCAAAAGTATACCAAATCAGCTTCCCGTGTTTGGATCCGATGTCTGCGTTGGAAGTTTTAGAAGTGTGTTCTAAGTTTAAAAAACTTCAAAAATTAAACATCCGCTCTTTACTTTCGTTTATTCATTTATTCATTTTATTAAGTACGTCTAATCCAGACTATACATATAACATAGTAATTAATCATTCTTATACAGAATTTGTTTAAGTGATCCTGTAGACAAATGAGAGTAAGTTTCGTTAATGCATCTACTTATTGACTGGTTCATTGCAGCCATAATTGATCCGATATTGAGGGATCGAGAAAATCTCGCCCGCCTGACACGTTTGTTATTTGTGTTCAAATTAAGTTAGCTTAGTGAGTAGTTTGAGTCAATGGTGCTCGCCAAAATTTTCCTGGCAAAAAAGATTTTGGAAGCTTAACTTTGAGAGTTCAAGGTATCCATTCGTAAAAGATTTAAGCGGCCTTACCACCGGCCATACTGCGGAAGACCGCGAAGGCAGAAACGTAAGAACCTCTTTTGAATGGACCCAATTTGGCCAATGTAGGACCTTTTGATACGGTGCTCATACAAGACTTGCGTATCCGGCAATATAGGTCTAACTAAGCTGCAAAAGAGGGTCTTAGAAAAATATCGTTGGATTCCCTCGAACGTCTTCTGACGAAACTTATAGGGCCCATACACGACGCATGCATGCATGCACAGTACATTGATTGTGCAGTATTGCGCCTGCCCTACACGATTCATGCAAAACTGTGCAGTTTTAAAAGAACTTGAAGTGGGTAAGATGTAAACTGGACAAAAACTTCTAAAATTTGAGCTTGAATGCACAATATTTAACATACACCTCTCATGCAAGCATGCACAGTCGAGAAAATATCAAAAAGTTTTGTAATCATACAGTCAGCATGTGCACTCAGTCAATCATTGCCATACACGTTCAATCCGCATGTGCAGTCACGCGATTGTGCATGCATGCATGCGTCGTGTATGGGCCCTATTAAGGGCGATAGCCACTGTGAAAGTCAGCTGATAAAGGTGATTTTTGAAAAAATTTTCGTTGTTTTTGTTTTGTTTTGCCGAAGATTATTATCCTAGATTTTCATTGTTAAAAAGTTACAAACATTTTCGTCGTGCCCAAAAAAAATCCTCCTCTATGGAAGCATCGATTTCTCGAAAACTGGTCATCAGAAAAAAAAATCAAACTACTTTATAATTTGTATCGTTGCACGCAGCCGATTTTTTTTACTTTGATTTAAAAGAAAATGGTGATCGATTGAAAAAAAATGTTTGTTTTTGGCTTTTATTTTTGGATTAAACAGCCTTTAAAGATCTTAAAAATTAAAATTTTCAAAATCAGCTACGTGCAGTTTTAGTCACAGTAAAGACAAATAAAACAAAAAAGGAATTTGAAAACCGGTTAATATTTAAGTCAATGTTTAGTCGTTTATGCATTTTTAACTTATTCAAATGACATTGAGCCGTTTTACCTATAGCTACATTGGTTTCTTTCAGCAACAGACAACTTTCTTAAAGAAAATATATTTTGATTTCATTTTATTCCCAAAAATTATTTTCTTCTTTCACCAAAATCACAATTTCTACCAGGCAAAAAAATAAATATGAGATTGCCAAGTTTCATCAATATTGCAGATAATATGACAATGTGAGATTTATGTGATACCACTTATTGTCTGCTGTGAAAAAAAACGCAAAAGCATCTCTTAAAATGACCTACATTTTCCGATTGATGAGGATTGTCTAGATTGTTTCTTTCTCAGTGTTTGGCGTAGCTGATTTTAAACCACATCAAAAAATTCTCTCGAAAACTCTTTGTTTAACTGATACATTAATGTAAGCTTTATAATATTTATTTTCCCACCTTCACTTTGATTTTACGTGCTTTAGGAAATCTCACTAGATGGGCGATCCATCAGATACGTTTAAAGTTTTTAGTCTATTTGCGTTAATCATGTATCTCATAAAATATTAATACTTATATTAATTTATCGAGACCTGAGCTATATGAGGGTTCCTCGTTCTCATCTTCAGAGGTGTCTTTGACTTCTTTTTTATCTTTTTATTGACCGCTTTCATGCGATTTTCAGCGGTTTTCACCCAGTTAGCTTCGCGTTTGGCGCAGTATGAATGGAGTGTCGGTCCCACTTTGATACCTGTAGATCGATTATTTTTATAGTTGCGTGCAAACCTTCATTAAATAATAGTGCTGGATTATATAAAACTATTTCAACACTTACAAAACAATTAGAATTAGTTTTTGGAGCAATTTGCCACACAAATGAATTAAATTTTTCATTATTATTTTGGGTGAATCCACCAACACATCATTCTAATAATTTAGGATCCAGTAGGTCTTCATATTTTGGTATCAAAGCTTCGGCAATATTTTCGGGAAGTGGTAATTTATCAACAAACGTGGTCAGACTATTTGATGATACAGTTCGCTGAAATATACGCCATGAACCACCAGAGGGTAAAGAACATGATGTGGATTTTCAGATGACGAAAACTTATGATAAAAAGTTTGCCAAATAGTATTATACATGTCATCAATATTTTCGGAGTTTCATCTTATCGCTAAACCGTAATAATTAGTCAATTCATTAATTAATTTTTCTGTGAATCGACCTCTTCCACCTAAAGTTTTCCTTGCCTTGGTAGCGCTGAGTCGACTCCTAATTCGTTTCTGCACATGTCTGGCATATTCTTTTTTTATTACCGGTACATCTCCGTATAGTTTTGCATCGCAAATATTTTTATATGTTTTCGTATTGTCGTCACCAATGTAATTTACATATTTATCTTATGTAATGATTCTAATCTTAAAAACATTTCTTTAATTCCTTCGACCTCGATTTGAACAGAAGAATTTTGGTGATTTATTGAACACTATCAAGAATGCTGCTGCATGAAATAATCATTTTCCATAGTTCCTTTCTTCGAGTTCATTCTTACACAAGACTTACAAAAACAAGATCTTACGGTAACGTCCACAATTTTGCCAGTGTAACCGATTAAAGAAGAAATTTCAAATGAAGATTTAAATCCTCTTTTTTTCCAACTACCACCCCTAAACACAGAAATTCCAGGAATTTTTCCAGTCTCCAATTGTTTTGAGGTTTCTTTCACTTCTTCTTTTGCAGCTTTTCTTAAACCAAGATCGCAGCAAATTTTCGCTGCATCCCTAATCCGTCTCACTACACGATCGTAAAAGTTGTGAAACGTTGGTCGAGGTAAATCCATAAAGGCACAAAATCGTCCAGCACCAGATAATCCAACACCAATCATCCTCATAGAAAAGATAAAACTACGATTTATTTATTTATTCATTTATTTATTTACTGTCCAAATCCCCAGAGCAAATTCAATTATAGATTAGAAAAGAAGAAAAAATAAGAATCCATATATATGCAAATATATGCAAGAAAAAGAGAAGAAAAAAAACACAAAGACCTTTGCGCGTCTCAGGTATCCCTGCTTTGGCTGGGATGTTGCGCGCATGCAGAGGATAGCCTCTTTTCTCCTGTCAGTGATTCTAGACTTTATCAAGAAATCTGGGAAACTATGGTAGGCAGGGGGAAATGAGTAAAATGGGTCCTTTGGCCTGAGTGCTTAGAGGTGCCAATGCGCCTCTCCCCCAACCCACACACACACACACAGACACACAATCACATGAAAACTAAGAAAGTTAATAAATTCAGAATGGAATAATAATACATCAAAAGTCTAGCGCATCAGAACCGCTAGAAAACTGATTCCCGGAGAAATTGTCTTTGAGTGACAGAAAAATGTGGAAACTATTCCTTATCCAAAGCAACAACACCCAGCTATAACACAAATGATGAAAATGTTTAGTGCTGGCAACACTTTCCCAACGAAGCAGCAATAAGTTTACCTTAACAAGCTCATACTTAAATGAGCTTATCCTTTGAATTTCGTTCTGATTGGAGGATTTTATCGAAAGTTTCAGTGGTTAAACGTTGTTTGAGGCTGCCATCCGAAAAATTTTCAAAACTCGGAAAATTGGTTCCTTATTTTTATATCAAATGACATGAGTATGTAATTTGAAGCATCTGTTGGTGCAATATTTACGAAAATGTCTGATGCTGGTTACCCTGTATTAGCAGCAGAGCAAAAGATATACCAAATCTGCTTCACGTTAACAAAACCAACCCTGTGAATTTCGTTTCGATTGACCCACTGCGCTGGAAGTTATGCGGATGAAAAGGATTTTAGGGCTACCACCCTCAAAACTTTTTAAATTTTCAAAACGTTAATATTTGTTGTTAATTTTCTTTGCAGGATCATTCCCATTTACAAATTTAATGACATAATCGCTTAGTAAAGAAATAGCAAAAAATAACATGAGTTTTCTACGAAATTCCTGCGACATTTGGTTTACATTAAGGGGTTACATGGGTTTCAGAGAAAAAAAAAACGCCATTTTTAAATGTTTCAAAAATAAAAACTAATGTATTAAATTATTATAAATTATTGTTAACAACTAAAGTAACTCTTGAACTATAGGTAAAAAAATTTTTAGACAAAAATATTGATAATACGCCCTCTGGCAGCTATTTTACGAAAAGGCTCGAAAAATGCGGTGCCAACGATATCTTGAGCTGGATTCATCCGAAACAAAAAAATCAAATTGTTTCTGTTAGAATATAAGTTTGACTTGTACTTGAACGAAGGATTTGTAAAAATATTGAAATCTGAACTTTTGGCAACGTTGCGAGTAAAAAATTTAATTTTTGACCCAAAAATTCAATAAATAATTCCATGTGTATTAAATTCTAATGAACGAAACACAATTTCCTTCGTTCAAGTACAAGAAAATACTATTTAAAAGAAGTGTGCGAAATTTGGTTAAGATTGGTACATTAGTTTTTGAGTTATCGTTGGCACTGCATTTTTTTCGAGCCTTATCGTAAAATAGCTGCCAGAGAGCGTATTATCAATATTTTTGTCTAAAAATTTTTTTACATATAGCTCAAGAGTTACTTTGGTTGTTAACAATAATTTATAATAATTTAATACATTAGTTTTTATTTTTGAAACATTTAAAAATTGCGTTTTTTTTTCTCTGAAACCCATGTAACCCCTTAAGGTCCTTTTACTGCAAGAACTTCGTTTATATTTCATGACTGGACCGGAAGTTATAGCGAAAGAAGTTTTATTTTGCTGAGCAACTTTGCAGGATTTAAGAGACATAAATCTCCATACTGTGCGCATTTTGTCAAAATGCGATAGCTGAATCGGAAATTATAGGCCAAAAAGCAGTTTTTTTCTCAGTGATTTTTAAAGATGGCACCACAGCCACAGGGTTGCCTGCATTTTCAAATCCCTTCTACAAGACCTGGTGCTAGTTAATACCAACACGTCCTGTAAATTTCATTATGATCGGATTATACGGTCGTCAGTTCTCGTGAACAGAAGTATCGAGCGCTAAAAAGAGAGGTAATTTGGTGGTGGGTTGCCGTTCTTGTGCAAATCGGAATTTTGAAAATTTCAATTTGATATAATGGACATAGATTAAAATTTATCAATGATTTGAAGTTTTTGTCAATAAGCAAAAAAATTTGAGGAGGGCCGATGATTTGGTGCCTGCCGTAGCTATTTTAGTCAACATCAATACGGTCTGCAATTTTGAAGATGATCCAATGTTTCTGCCAGAAACTCCCACCCACACATGGCTCAAAGTTTCCAATTCTTTATCATAGGCAACCGTAAAACATGATACGTTTTCATTGCCAATACTTTTAAACAAAAATGTACACACCTTGGAAATATAAGAGTACCTGAAAATTCACTAAAATGCCCAACACCGCCAAAAGGTTAAAGATATCTGAATTCTAGGAAATCACTAACCTACCCATAATATACATCTATGGATGTCCTATATATATATATATATATATATATATATATATATATATATATATATATATATATATATATATATATACATATATATATATATATATATATATATATATATATATATATATATATATATATATATATATATATATATATATATATATATGTATTATACATATACATATATATATATATATATATATATATATATATATATATATATATATATATATATATATATATATATATATATATATATACAGTGCCGAGAAAAAGTGATGCAAAAGCTCATATTTAAGAAATTCTTTGGGTTAACTTTTTCATATTTTTAAAGGTAGTGAATAAAAAGTCCGTTGGATTTTTTCTTGCTATTAATATATCTCCAAACAGTGATTAAATATAAAAAAATATAAAAAAAATAACTTTTCTATAAGAAAAAAATTAAAAAGTAAATCAATTCATTTTTGGCTACCGAGAAAAAGTGATGCAAAAATTAAACCTCGATCATATTCTACCAACTGTATAGGGGTAACTGATAGCAATCAATGGTTTTTAATATTTGGTAGGATTTCCTTTTCGATCTATGACAGCTTGAACCCTTCTTGGCATAGATGAAACCAACATAGCGCAATATTCTTGAGTGATCTTGCCCCACTCTTCTTTTATTATTTCCTTAAGCGCGGATTTGCTGCGGATGTTATGTGTTGCAAGTCGACGCGACAGTTCTTCCCAAACATGCTCAATTGGATTGAGATCAGGTGATTGTGGGGGTCATTTCAAGTAATTTGGAATATTATAAAGTATCCACATTCGAGTTTGGTGGGCAGTATGCTTAGGATCATTGTCTTGCATGAGTATGTAGTTTGTTCCCTAATTCAACTTTTGAACGCTAGCTGCTAGCCGATCCTTTAAAATCTGGATGTAGACTTTGTGATCCATCGTTTTTTCTTCTATTATATGAAGTTCGCCAACTCCATTGAAACCTATACATCCTCATACCAAAATAGAACCACCACCGTGCTTCACAGTTTCTATCATATTTTTCGTATCTAGCTCCGTAAGAAGCTTTCTGCGCACTTTTGCTCGTCCATCGTAAGAAAACACATTAAACTTGCTTTCATCCATGAATAAGACGCGTTTCCGAAATTCGACATCCTTATTCAAATGTTCTTTGGCGAAATTTAATCTTTTTTCACGGTTTATGTCGCTAACGAAGAATTTCTTTCGTGGAATACAACACACGTAACCCAATTTCCTTAAATGATTTCTGACTGTATGAACGCTAACATCTTTTTTATAAATAGATTTTAGTGTTGTTTTGATTTTCGTCGCCGGTATAAAAGGATCCTTCTTGACTTTTTGTTCGATTAATCGCATATCACGTCTTGATAATATTTTCATCCTCTCTGAGTACTTATTATTTTCTAAGCTTTTATTTTTGCAGAACCTGTCTATTATCCTCCAAACAGTGGAAATGGGTCTATTAACGATGAATGCAATTTCCTTGTATGGAACGGTCTGGTTATGAAGCCGAAGAATAATTTTTATTTCATCTAAAGAAGTCTCTTTTCTCATGTTGATCGACTGAAAATTGGTTAAATAGTAATATTAATGAAAACCTTAACCTGAGGATTCAGAAATTACTTTTTTTACGAATGTTTTCCTCAAATCGCCTCTAAAATCAATTTTCAATGATGAAAACAACTAACAATGGACTGCAATCGCTAATAAAATGACAAATTTTCAGTGAAAAGCAATTATTGTATCACTTTTTCTCTTTCTTATTGTTTAAGATTTTATATAAGAATATGGCCTCATGGCAGATTCTACGAACCTTAAGAGAGCTCATATTTGGTATTTTACATAAGCCCAATCAAAATCACAAACGTTAATTCTGAGTTTGAAGCCAATGTACGGAAGGAATTTACTTTGGATTCTTTCTAGTGTTCTATTATACAATGAGACTGGTAATAGGGGTTCCATACAATCGAAGAAAATTCCAATTTACTACGAACTAAAGAAAAGTAAAGTGATTTTAAAGCGAATATATTATGAATCAAAAAACCCAGCATTCTACGTTCATCAGCAGATATTTCATTGAAATGTTCGTTAAACAAACTAGCGTCAAATCTAACTCCGAAGTCATTAACGGAAAAAAATAGGACTGAAAAGGCGTGCCATTAATGGTATATATGAATTGTTGATTGATGAAGACAATATAATGGCACTTATTTATGTTCAATTCCAGACTGCTATTCAAACAGTAATCATAAAAACTATTCAAATTGAACTGAAGATTAAACATATCTGAACTAGATGAAATGCTTTTGAAAATTTTACAGTCATTAGCAAATAATAGAAATTCGACATTGTTAAATACTAAACTTATATCATTTATAAATAATAAAAATAAAAGCGCACCTAGATGAGAACCTTGGAGAACCCCCGAGGATTGGAAAAATCTGTTTGAGTAATTATTATCAATTATCACTAAAAGCGATCTACCTCTGACATAGTCACACAACCAATTGAACAATGGACCATGGAAACAAAAAATTCAAAAGTTTCCTAAATAATAGCTCATGATTGATTTTGTCAAACGCTTTGATAAAAATCGGTGTATATCGAGTGCACCTGATGTGAGGACGCAAAGGAGTTGTAAATATAGCTCTGATAAGTAACAAGATTCGTGCTAACAGATTTCCCACTACAAAAGCCATGTTGATGAATAAAATTTGTTCAACAAGGTCTTAGAATCGAAGCTAAGTGATCAGTTACGAGGCTCTCAAATATTTTTGGAATTGTGGATAACAGACATATAGGACGATGATTACAAACCTTAGGTTTATCAACAGACTTAAAAATTAGAATCACATAGCTTCATTTCCATATTGATGGAAAGATACCAGCTGACAGTGATTTATTGAAAATATGTAAGAGAGGCAAAGCCAAAATGCTTGCGCATTTTTGCAGAAACGTTGGAGGTATGCCGTCAGGTTCGGCGCTTTTACAAACATCTAAAGCCAAAAGCTTTTTCATTACTAAATCGAGATCAACAGTATAATCAAAAAGGTTAAAAGGTGAGTTAAAATACGGTGGATTACAGTTATTAGCAGTCATTAACTAGACTCCGGAAAAATGCATAGCAAACAAGCTAGCTATTTCAGATTTTGAAGAAGATTGAATACTATCAAGGTGCAAATTATCTGGAAGCGCTACATCTGACTTGCAAGATTTACTATAATTTCAAAAATATTTTGTATTATGTGGTATTAGAGACTCAATTTTACAAATATAAACTTCAAAATCAGCCCTCTACTTGGTTTTACATAATTTCCTAAGATTAGAGAATATATTGTAGACACTTGAACTTTCATATATTTTATAATTACTGTGAGCAATCTTTTTATCACGAATGAGCTTTCTCAGATCTGAAGAAAACCAGTGAGGAAAGCGGCTGTTAGTTCTGGAAACTGTAGGGACGTACAGCGTAATAATATCATTTAATTTCGAATAAAAAAGATTAATGGCCTCATAGATTGACAAATCATCCAGCACTTCCCAATTAACGTTCATAATCTCTTCATTGAAAACATCGTAATAAGCGCCTTTGAAATTGTAAAAAGTATCAACAAGGTTTTCATTCTTATTATAATTATTAATCAATTTCACATACAAGTCAAGTGCTAGATGAAAATTCGAAAAGAGTGACTTATTCGAACACTTCAAAATAAAAGCGCTTTAAAGAGCTTTACAGCAGGAAAAACGCTCGAGGCTTTAAGTAAAATTCAAAATCAATCAATTCAAACGATTCCAATTCCAAAATAATTCCAAACTAAGTCAGAATATCTATAGCTAAAATCTGAAGAAAAAAAACTACATACAAAGTAGTAATAACTTTATTTTTTCACATACTATAATAAAACCAGTTTGCTAAGCTTCATTTTCGTGGGTGGAAAGCGTGATTTTTCTCCCATTTTGCCGATGAAGGGAACGAGCTTATAACTCGTTTCTCTTGAAATAAGCAATAAAGAGTTCCAGAACGAAAAGCTATTTTGTATGATTTGCAAGATAGTAAAGTTTGTGTGACTTTACGATTTGATAAAGCTCTGTGAAATTTGTAGAGGTTTTATTAAAATTTCAGGCAATTCGTTTTTAAATATAGTTGCTAATCAGCTACAGTCAATTTGCAGTAATTCAGGCATCATTACCAAATGCACTATAATCCAAGAAAATAATCCAATTTCAGCGGTATGGTATGTGGTTGATACTAATTAAAGAGATTCAGCCCGAATGTCATTAAACCGAAAGAGAACCGCAAACTCAGTGTTTCTAGTGATAAGTCAAATGCGGTTGTGCTATCTTATCAAATATTATCGCCAATCATTATAAACACTCCCAAACCTATTAATAAAAACTAGAATCCGCTTCGCTGACAGTTTAGTAGACCGAAGACTTTCGGTGATATAATTTTAAGTGCTCTTAAGAAATTTTGCTGAATATCTTCCGATAAAAATGACAGTAAAAATTACAGAAGATGTTTTCGGAGAGTACCTAGACCCCTTCACCAAGACTAAAGGCAGTGTTCGTCGTTTCACATTCTCGAATGTTGACACCAAGACAACGGTTCAAGTAAGATACTTACGTTCCGCAGTTTCTGAGATAGTTATTAGCTAGTGATGAGATCTACTTCAGTTATCGGTGATGTGCTTATTGTTTTGATTTTTTCAATGGATACCTACTTCATAGAGAGATAACTTTGGCAATCATTTATTCAATTTTGTGGAAGTATCTATTGACTGAATAGGTATTGAATTGCACAATAAAGCTCTCAAGCGTTTTAAATCAATTGAGATAACTTGTAAATGACCGACATAAAAATTGATACAACATCATAAATGTAAATTAATTAAAGCAAATCAAAAACAGGTTTAATCATTCTGCACTCAAATTAATATCGATAGAGATGAGAGGTCAGTTTTTGGAAGGTTTTTAAAGTATGTATGTTTACCGCGAATATTGATTATAAAATACGAAAAACATACAAAACAATAATCTGGCAGCCATGAAGAATAAAACGTTGTTAATTAATATTAAATTGAAATTCAATTAAGTAGTTACTCGTATATCGAGATATATTTATGCATACATATCACACATTTGTAAACACTTTCGATGAACTAGAATACGCAGAACTGGCAGGCAATGATGTGGTTTCATCATAAACTCATAAAAATGTTGATTGATAATTTAAAATTTAAAATGCTATATTAAATCTCACCTGAAGCTTAAAATGCGGTAATTGTTATACCTCCAAAAGAAAAATGAATCGTTTGTTTAAAATCCAGCATACATTTCAAAATTATTGACGGAAATATTCAAACAGTTTTCCATTCATATATATATTTAGGCTATTATCCTGAATGCGAAGATTTGCGAAGATTTAGCAAAATCTATGTATTCTTTTTAAAGATTGTATGGAAGCGTTGTATGTAATGAAAATACATTATTAATTAAAATTTCCTCATCAACACGTCGATTGGCTTATTTTATATGAATGTCACACTCCATTCAATTCAATTTTCATTCTTTCAGGTCATCTCGTTGGGTGCCACTATAACATCAATAAAAACTCCGGACGCTTGCGACGTTATCGGCGATATAGCTCTTGGCTTCGATAACGTTGAAGGTAACCCTTGCTGATCAAAATTCCCACTTACTCAATGTGACATTCAATTGCTATATTCGTGTGTATGCTTTGCAGGGTACGAAGGCAGCGACAATCCATACTTTGGGTGTGCCGTAGGACGGGTGTGCAATCGAATTGCAAACGGTACTTTCCTTCTTAACGGAGAACGGATTCAGGTCACCAAGAACCTTTGGGGTAAGCACACTCTACATGGCGGATCTGTGGGATTCAATAAGGCTAACTGGAGTGCTAGCGTCAAGGACGATCAAGTTATTATGACACATATTAATCCAGATGGACATGAAGGATTTCCAGGCAAAGTAACAGCAACAGTTGTCTTTCGATTGGATGGGGATAATGCTTTCCATGTTAATTTCGAAGCCGTATCGGACAAGTTGACAGTTGTGAACTTAACGAATCACTCTTATTTCAATTTGGCTGGACATGTAAGTACATGAAGAGGTTTAAAGAGGGCTAATGAATGTGATTCTACGGAAATGAGCTTTATCGAGAAAGTTCGATATTGCATTCCATTCAATTTCTCGAGAAGTTAGCCCAAATCGAATTGCAGGATGTTGGCCAGCTAGAAGACAAAATCAAATCTAGTTGGAAATATTGAAAGATTAATTTCACTTAATGCCTACATACTTTGTGTGTGTTTGTGTCAATTGAAAATTTTTTTGCCAAAACGATACTATTAAAAATTGAATTTTATATAAGTGATTTGGAAGGTATGCATCATTGTAACATATTTCACTCATAATTTTTTCCCATACAGGATGCTGGAAGTGAAGGACTCTATGAACATGTGATTAAAATTAAAGCCGATAAATATACAGTAACAGACGATGACTCGATTCCTACTGGCGAACTGAGGAGTGTTGAAAATACTCCGCTTGACTTGCGTACACTAGATGTCTTAGGACCACGAATGCAAAAAACTAAAGGTGGCGGATTCGATGATAACTTTTGTGTTAACTTAGTTTGGAATAAGACAACCACTATCGCAAAGTAGGTTTGATGCCAGCTTTAGTACATAGAAAGCTGACGTTTTGCAATTATAGAGTTTGTCATCCAAAATCTGGAAGATTTATGGAAGTGGCCTCAAATCAACTAGGCGTTCAACTTTACACAAGCAACGGAATGCCAGATCCAAGCCAAAATCAAGTAAGGAAAATATATACTTAATGTACTTTTGTACTTTAACTAATAAGTGTGGACGTATTAATCGAATTTGCAATCTCTAGTAATTTATGCAACTTCAAATCTTACTTTGATGTAATTTGTACGGTATCGATTTAATGTAATACTATTTTTTCTGCGCCAAAGTCAAGTATGACGATTCGGTAAAAAAATGATCGAGTTAATTGGAGGACTTATCACAAAATCAATTAAACTATCTACTGTCGCTATATTCACCCGAGCAGGATTGTTCAAATTAATTATTTATTAGAGGAGAAAATTAATTTTAAAAATACTAAATAACAATCTGAAATGACCAATCGTTTACCGCACTATGTGGAAGATAACTAAATGGAATAACACCCCTAGCGCATCAGAGCCGCTAGAAACACTAATGCTCGAGCTACTGGTACTTAAGGCCACTACTACTAGCTAAGTAAAAATAGACCCTAAGCCAATTTAATTTCGATGACTTCATGGAAAGTTACAGCGATAGAAAGGTGTTTCGGGCTGCCATCGAAAAATGTACAGACAGACCTTAGAAAATTGTGGTTTATTTGCACTATAGAATCATTATTATTTGAAACTTTTATAATAAAACCGCTTACTAAAGGTTTGCAAAAAAATATACAAAACCAACCATAGCTGGCAGCCCTATCTTTGTTTTTCCAACTAGATTCTTGCTGAGTATTGTCTTTAATAAGTTTAATTTGCCATATGAATTTCGTTATGATTAAATGGTTATGATTCCATGACCGCGGGCGGTCAAACTTATCCAAAAATGAGTTAGGGAATACACCTATAAAATGAGAGAACAAAGCTGAAATCCGTGTTATAGTCTTACAATATTCTTAATGTGAAAGAAGTTGAAAAACCAAGCAAGTAACTACACAAAGTAGTTTTTTTTTGCGTCAAAGATCGACGGGCCACAACAGCTCTTTCCAATCGCCAAATTTCAGATCACCAAAATTATACTAACCAATTGTAAATATTAAGAGAATTTTGCACATCAGTCCATGCGTCCATGTGATCAAACCGGTTTCTTCGAAGTCTGGAGTAAAGTGGAGGAGGGCAGATACGTTAATTTGTACTTACATTTGTACTTCCACTGAAAAACCGGTTTGATCTAATGGACGCATGGACTCTTGTGCAAAATTCTCTGAATATTTTCATTAGTTTTATAATTTATTTACATTACTAAATAATTTGTATTTGCATACAATACTATCTTTTGGTCATCTTGTTGGGATGATGAGTAAGAGTCGTAATATGATTCCCGACTGCGGATCTTGATTTGTTAAGAAATCATATAGATCTGCAGGTCTTAATAGTAGTCCTATAGAACGAATGTACCACAGGGCTCCGATGATAGTTTAAAGTATTCTTAATTGGGAGATGATGCTGATTTTTGATGGGCGAGCTGCTCTCTAGACTTATAAACCGTAGGTCCAGATTGGATTCAAAACAGACTTGCTGATGAGCACTTCAGAGCTAAGGGAATTTTAACTTGCTCTTTGAATTTGAATTGAAAAACTTTTTACTTTTTATAATTTGTATATGATTAACCCAACTTAAAGTTTAATTGACAGTGAAAAACTTATAAAACTGGCGGCTATACTATTTTGGCTTGCTAACTCTTGTCGTTTATCTATTTGTTTATCAATTTTTCTTGAAATTTTTTTTTAATAATACTACCCTGCTTGTACATTTGCTGAAGATTTCTAGGAAATCACTCACTTAAAATCTACCTTACATTAAGAATAAAAACCAACCCAGCACTATTATAAATAACTTTGCCTAAATAGATCTAAATCTTTTTGAAACCGAAATAAAAATAGTTGGCTGATATTCCAAAATGAGTACTTCTTGCATGAACAATACTACAACTGAACAGTTTCACTCATCCGAAACAACATTTATTCAAAATACCGTTCACGAGAGACAGACAGTGAAGAAAACTCTTCGGAAAATTAAAAAATAGTCAATATTTTCGACAGGACAGAACGGTAAGCGAAATAAATGCCACAGAATCTTCATTTTAGAGGATAGTATCACTTTTGACAGTACCTTAATACCAGTGGCGTGGCGTTCATGGAAGCAAGGGAAGCATTGCTTCCCTTACATTTTACTGATATATATTTTAAATTAATTTATTTAAAAATCGCGAGAAAAATCATGGAAAGGAATTTTCTAAATAAATTTTCCCAAAAACTCATAGTGAACATTTTGCACGCCTAAGGTGGTAACACCACCGAATGAAAATATTGAGAGAACAAGACGGGTGGAAGCAACTAAAAAATTGCTTCTACGAGCTTTAATTTCACTTCATGTAGACTGCATTGTGACGTCATTAAAAAAAATATGCTTGTACTGGCTATTTGGAAGCAACGCAGAAATTGCTTCTTAGGGGAAATTCTCGTCTCAAGCGAGAAACTGAGAGAGAAGCCGCGTACGTATGGTTGCTGTGGAACTTATTGTGACGTTCCCCATATAATTTGCTTGTGCGTATTTTTTTTTGAATGAGAATGTTTGCTGTAGTACCTACACACTATGTGAACTTTTGAATGAATTTGAACTACGAGATGTTTTAAGGGTTGCCAGAGACTGCTTGAATGTAGTTCGGTAGTGAAATTTGTGCTATATATTATATATAAATTTGGTGAAGGTATTTTTAATTGGTGAAGGTAGTTATTTCACCAATAGTTTAGAGTATTGTTGTAATTAAGTTGATTTGAATTGTTTAGAATTGAGTGCGTAGAATTACTTTCTGGAATCGCATGGATTTTTAATTTTATACTTAAAATAGTGAGAGTGCAATCAAAAGGTTAATGTATTTATTTGTTCCGTAAATAGCATGGATTATAATTGCATAATTAGGACCTTTTTAAATTTCTTTTTGGATCTCGATCTTTTGCGGATAAAAAGGAACTAATTGTTTTTTACTCTAATGCAAATTCACAGAGAAAATATTTTTGAATATTCTATCAATAATAAATCAAAAAATAGTTTAAAACAATTTTATAAATCAGTTTTTTAGTTCTAACGTTGCAAGTAATGAATGCAAAAGAGAATGTAACAAGAGCGCCCGCAGAGCGCAGTTTTTCTTGCTTAAAAAGGATTAAAACTTATCTCAGGAATAGTACACATGAACAGTGACTAAGTGACTTGGCAATACTTTCCATAGAATAGGTTTTCTTAAAATCATGTTTGAGCGAGTAAAGTTTTTATCAAGACGTGATAGATGAGTTTGCAAAAAAAACAAAGGCAAATTGCATTAAATTTAAAATAGAAGTATGCATGAATTTTCTCATCAAATTTGATTTATAATAGATTTTTGTTTCAGCTGTCACTTCATTTATTTTAAATTTACTAGATTTTTTTTTACAAATATAAATATATATGTTATTCGTTATGGGAATGTTGTTACTTTAGCCGTAGCTATATTTGCAAATGCTTGATTTACATAGCTTGCTGTTGCAACATCGCTAATTTATATGTTTGCCAATATTTAATTTTTGCAAATATATATTTAATGAAAAAATAATTATATATTGGTTGCATGCGAATTAGTACTGATAACAATACAGTATAAGTACTCTCACGTCCATGCTCGTAATTCATGGAAGCTTTTGTATTAGCAATGTCAAAAGTAGCTAACAAGAGGGGTTCCATTAATACGTAACAAATTTGAAGAAAACATAGCCAAAGTCGGTCATCGAAATGAACTAATTGCTTCCCTAAGGTAAACTATCACGCCACGCCACTGCTTAATACATATCAGAATGCAAGTTGCGGCCGGTCATTTATATGATGACGAGGCTTAAGTGATCCTTTCTTTCAAATATGTGTTGTATTTCTACAGTTTATTGGATATTTGATTATTTTCCAAGCGTGATTTCTCATAATCTCTTGAAAAGCTTGTTTACAGATTCTCTTATGCATGTTCTTTTGCTAACATGTTCTCTTTGCCTAAATTGCATTACTTTTCTTGTCAAACAAAACATCAAGTTGAACTCAATAATCAGTATCATTCCCTAATAAACTATACTTCAGCACTGGCAAATCCCGTCAATAATTCCACATTTATTATTGCCGTAATAAAAATAGCAGAAAAATAGTAATCAAGCTGTCGGCTAGATAACAGTAAAAGCAATTTGTTGATGAAAGCAATCGTACATACAAACTCAAGCTTATGTACTAACGGTAACGGACGTCAACGTGGACGATACTTGATTCCCGATTAGCATGCTAATTTCACGAAACAGGAGCAACAACAAGATTCAGTTTCTGCAAATGCTGGATATGAGCGTAGATAATAAGGCAGCCTAGTCTTCTCCTAACTTTAGTAAATATTCAAAACATCTATTTTCATCAGCTAACTGACATTCACCCATTCTTTGAAACGATGCTCATGGTTTTATTTTGATAGGGTGCCTCAAAACTGAAATCATATCATCAATCTTGTTTGGCTCCACTATACGACAAAAACACTTAATTCATCTAAGAATTCAGTATTTTCTTAAAAAATTCAGACATCTGTAAATCTACATATATATCTATTTATATATACGTTAAAGCAACGAAATGAACTTGTCGAAAACCTTTAAATTAGATCAAAAATTTTTTTTCCGAAAATGGTCTAAATAACGTCCATTAAAGGACACAGCACACTACAAATTTCTGCACATGCATTATTTATCTTATGATTAATAAAATTCACCTGCCACGCTACAGCTTTCCATTTCAACTTCTATCTATTTTCAGAAACCCATCGTCGGAAAATTCGGTGCCAAATACTGGAAACATGGTGCTTTCTGCCTGGAGACTCAAAAATACCCGGATGCCGTCAATCATGTAATTTGTTTTTCGTACAATATAAATTCATTTTTCAGCTTTGCAATCAAGAACAAAAATGCGGAATGCTTTAGCTCTTTTTGTCAGGACTTCGCTTCCAACTCTCATTTTTCAGGACGCTTTCTTGCGTTCGTTCTTTGTCTATCGCCATCTAATCTTTTCATATAGAATCTACTTTTTGCTGCAATATGAAACGAACTCATTCTGGAAATTCCAGGAGAACTTTCCATCCATCATTCTCAATCCCGGAGAGACGTATACACACGAAGTCATTTATAAATTCGGTACTTCGAGAAGTGACAAAAGCACTTGTAACATGGGAAAATAATACGCGGCTGTAACGCTAGTAACGTGGGCCGGTGGTACGAAGATTGAATGAACGGAAACGATACACGGCGAGACAGTTTTGCAAAGAATTTCACTTCAATAAAATGGAAATAATGATAAATAAGCTTTGTTTTATTTAAAGTATGAAGTATTTTTCCCCGCGAAACGAATCAATGGTAAGAAGCCTTATTGCTACTGAGCCCTTATAATATCTGTCGGATAGAATTCAATGCTTTTTAAATAAACGCCTTATGACTAGCGTGTACTTTTTCAATAATCACATTTCCGTGCTCAAAATACAAATAGGAAACAACCCCCCTTTCGCATTTTCCCTTGTGACATGATTTAGCGTCCAACTTTATCTGCATCGAAAGACTAAATGTTTGACTAAACTTATCGTTCTAGAGAAACTTCTCTGGATTACGTTGCTTAAAATTTAACTTTATCAAAAGTAATTAGCTGAATCTCTCCCCCCACCCTCGGCATATCCTCTATTCATTTCCGCTTCAAGTAAGCATCAGGTCTTCGACTTTCGAAGAGAAAGTATCCGAAAAGTTTTCATTGATCCAGGACACCTGTTGTTGTAAATCGTAACGAATCTCAGGTTTTAAATATGCTAAGCGTTACAATTGCTAACACGAAATTAATTAGGTTTCGTAGGTGACTTGAATATGATATCAAAGCGAGAGCTAGAGACACTAGTAGTACATTCATATTGTTTGAATGGGTATGGGTAAGTAACTGCATATTTGATTCAAAAGATAGTATCTGCCACAGGGAACTCGTACTCGGTGCTGCAAGTTATGGCCATGGTAAGTTTGCGTTTTTCAGGCAAGTTTTAATAAATTTATTAGAAGTTAGTTTTGTTAGCTGGCAGTATAGCAGAGCTTCTGAGAGTGTTGCTCTTAAATTCAGGCAGATTAAAATGACTTGAAAAAACATATCTTTGAGCAAATACCCAAAACTTGTATCACGAATTACATCGAGATAAAATGTTTCATTTAGGGATTATCAACATATTTAGATATGCACCTTTGTATAAAAAGTGGTCTTTATCGTTTTATGTTGTGATCCTCTAGCAAAGTTCATACGGCTAAAATCCTGGCTTTGTCTTATAATGCCAAAGCTTGAGGGATTACCCTCTTTAGGCAAATGCTTACCCCATGCATTAAGGAAGGACATATGTGATGTCGTTATTATTTTCTCCATTCGCTCCACACACTATTCATTTCTACAGCGCTAGTCTTACGAGTACAGGTATACCCAGTCACTGACAAAGTCATAATGTGACACATAATTAATGGAGCATTGGTATTATGCCCGGTCACCGGCTTTTCAGATAACGGAAGACGAACAAATACAACGAGGAGTATGTGACGGGGCCCGCTGGCGGTAGATGGCTACTTTGTACTGGCGCCTTAACAAGCAGCGAAACGCTCTGTAAAACTTCATCGTCATTTTTGTGTGAAGTATTGAATTTGTATATTGTAGAGTGTTTTACCATTTATTCTACATTAGGCACGCTTTTTGCGCCTCTACCAAGAGCTGGTTAAGATAGAAGCATTGTTTTGTACTATGGCTTTGCTAGAAACTTTTACCTCGTGTTATGCTGTCTTTATTAGTTTATATTTGTTAGCGAAATCAAAGGTGAATTTACAACGCGTCTACCTTACAGGTTTCACTAACTAAACAAAAAACATCATTGGCAACAGAAGTGATAACTTAAAACTATGAAATTACACTGTGGGTTTCATATTATGTATTTAATAAATATATAAAAAACCTCTAAAAAGAATAAGAAGCTATATAGATTTGACTCAACGTAAACATTTCGAGCGTGACGCGAATCCAATGATTTTTATACACTCAAAAAGTTCCTAACGCTCTTAAAGAAGTCATCACTTCAATAAAACCTTTGGTTGCACCTGCTTCGACTTATTGTCCTATGTTCAACCAGAACTGCCAGTAACCACTAAAATTATACATCGTTTTATTCTTTCTTGGAAACGGTTATTGGTTTTCCCATTCAAGCTGTATTTTCGGTTCTAAAGTATGGTGTAGAGTATATCAAGAAAGTACTTCAATCACCCAAAAAGTGTAGGTAGCAAGAGTATATTTATAAGAACATGATGGGGAAGGTATGAGAGAGCCCCGGTAAATATCCGAAATGAAAGGTGGTTAAAAACGTATTGTGAAAGCAGGTGGAGGGTCGAAAAAGAGTAGTTCCTACGTACGAACAGCCAAGGGTTGTGATCCGGTGCCACGACGACCCTACAAAGGGGCACATGGGAATTCAGAAGACCTAAGATCGACTGGTGCAGGAGTTCTACCGGCCTAAAATGAAGGCGGAGGTGAGGACATGTGTCCAGACATGTAAGGCTTAAGAGGCTGTGAAGGTAGAGTGGAGGCCGCCCAGAGTGGGGAGGCCACTTCTTCCTGGGAGACGATATGCGTAGACCTCGTGGGACCTCTACCACGATCTCTGTGAGAACACTCTTATGTTCTGATCGTGGTGGAGTATGTCCTCAAGATGCCATTGCTTTTCCCCCTAAGGAAGACGACCGGGGCAGCCGTGGTGCGTCTACTGCAAGAGCAAGTCCTGTTCTTGTTTGGAGTGCCACGGGTAATTGTGTGTGACAACGGGGTACAAGTCCGCTTTAGAGAGCTTGCACGAATGGCCGAAACTCATGGAGTAACGTTGAGGTTTACCGTGCTTTACCACCCTCAGGAATATCCTGCGGAACGTGTGAACCAGAACGTCAAGGGCTTGCTCTTAACTTATGCGTCCGAGAATCATCGGGAATGGAACATGGAGCTATCTAAGATTGGCTGTGCCTTGAGAGCCTGGACACATGATATTATGAAAGTTAACCCTTACTTCTTGAACTTCGGGAGAGAGATGACCATTTACCCTAGGAGTTCCTAAGGCCCAGAGGCAAGCGGAAGGGGAGGCGGAGAGGAAGACGGGACCACGAAGGCAAAACTGTTACAGAAAGTGCGTGAAGAGGTTCGTGAACGATTATATAGCTACTCGTGAATCAAAATCGTGTTATAATCTGCGGCATAGAGATGAGGAATTTCTACCGAGGAATTGGATATGGCAGCGGAACTATGTCCTCTAGGATGCAGTAAGGTACATCTCCGCCAAGTTAGCTCCAGAATAGGTGGGACCATTCTCGGTGAGGAGAAAGGTGTCCGGCTGGATTTATGAGCTAGAAGATTGCAACGGGAAAGCTATGGAGTGGGCATAGTGTTGAAAATGAAAAAAAAAATACCGTAAGCTTGAGGTGGGTCCCATTTCCGTTCTTATTATCTTTTTCCTTATTTTCTCTTATTTTTCCCCCTTTCTTTTCGTCCTTTTTTTTATCATTTGATAGTTTTCCTCTGTTATGAATGGTCGAGTGTTACCTAAAGTCGAGATCGTTTCGCATTAGAATTTTATGTATGATGGTAGTATGAATGGAGGTATGAATTGAAAGAGTTCAGTCATGTGAGAACGCTTCCGAATCCGGGAGTACGCGGCAAAACAAAACCAAGTAGAGTAAAGTAATCGGAAGTAGTATTAACAAAAAAATTGTAAGCGGGTTAACTCGGAAATCAGAACTCCGGGGAAAGCTAACCGACTAGGAATAATATCGTCGGAAGAAAGAAACAAACGTGGACACTTACTCAATCGAAATTTAGCACTTTCTCGTAATGACGGAACCGTGACTCGGAATCTTGCGTCACTTCGGTAAGAAATTGGATGATAATTACCAGGTAACAGCGGTGATGTCACTCCAGTGACCGACAATTGACTAAAAATAAAAAATTAAAAAAAAGGATAGAAAAATGTAAATGTAGGATTAAGAAAAATAGATAATTACATATATTAAAAAACTCAATGTAAGCAAAAGATAAAATAGGTTGAATAAAATAAATGCGCAAAATTTGACACAACGAGTGAAACTGTTAGCGGAAAGAAATCACCGCACTTGGCTACTGTTGTTATTATTTATATCCACGTGAACTGCCAATGCGGTGACCCATTGATGTTTGGTCAGCGACAGGAACGCCCCCAAGTGGTCGGGAGATTCCTGAGTGCATTCCGATAGTCGTAAGACGTGCGGAGAAGCAAAATTGCGGGAAAATGAACACACAAAGGTGAACGCATCAAAGGCGATGGGCCAATGCACCCGCAGACTTGTTGCACGGTGTTAACAGCAACACCTCAAGAGCGGTAGAAGAAAAACCACTAAACGAGGCTTGGTGGAGAACAGACCGATGATGGGGCTGCATTGTTCTTCTTGGCTGAACAAATTTGAGAGACGGACATGTCGAATTAATTCCAGAATATAGTATCATATTTTATCCATGTTGTCCATGTTTGCTGACGGGCGCATGGAGGTCGTTTGAATTGTGGAAGGCGGGGTGTAAAGAAGGTGTAAAATTCAATTATTAGCTTTTTGTTTGGTGCTGAGATCCCAGTCGAGGACGAAGTGGTTCTTTGTGACTTCGGAAAGTATTATTACGAAAAAAGGTAACATATTCCGAAATAGAGGAGAAAAGACACCACCTTGAGGTGTTTTCGTGTTGAAAATTCACAAAAAGAGTATTTACTAGAAAATATCTCGATGAGGGTAAAAGGAGTAGTATCCGCCGACTAAACATTAGGGCTAGTGCGCTGTGAATGCAATATTAACGTAAGATTACTTTTTTTTTGGATATCCTATCCAACTTTGATATAATATCCACCGACAAAAAATATACGAATTAGAATTTTTTCAGGTAATCATCGAAAGGACTGGATTGGCTTGTGCAGAGATGGCTCGTTAATAAATTGAAAAAAAGCAAAAAATGAGGTTCCACGCAGAGAAATGAAAACCATTTGAGGTTCCTGGCTTTGGAAAATTGATTCGAATCAGCGTCAAAATTAAGAGCGGAGTTTTGGAAATTAACGGGTAATCCTTGTAGTCCCAGAACAAAAAAAGGCTGAATGAGATGGTTTAACGCTCTTGCTGCTCTGCGAAAAAAACCGCTTTCGAAAAAGCGGCTGAGGTAAGCTCGCCTCGAATGATGCAAAGAGCGATAAAACTGAATTTTAGAGGGTCATTTTCGGATGAATCGAAATTCAATCAAATGGAAACTTGCAAACCAAATGGAAACTCGCAAGTGAGACATAAAGCTGGTGAACGATGTTTGGACGAATTTATGCAAGCAACGGTTAGCCTATGTGATATTACCTAAACGGTTCCCCTATGTCATAGTTTGGGGATGTATCCTACATAATGGCAAAAGGCCTGTTATACTTTTTGTAGGATTTGTGAATGCTGCAAAACACCAAAAAATTATCCAGAAAGGCATAGCTCCAGCAATCGAAGGTCTAACGGCAGATGTGTCAAATCCTCTGTTCTAAGACGATTCGGCTCCTGCACATCAAGCTCGCCCTGTAAGTTACTTGACAAAAAAAAATTATTTCTAATTAACTTTTTAATGGTTTCTCGTTTTCGGATCAAACAATTGAAAGAACGGCAAGAGATTGATTCGCTGTCGTCTCCCGACTCGACTTGAATAGAATACCTGAAAAGTGCATTAAGAGAAGTGGGGAAAGAGCAAATCAATGAAGATTTGTTAAATGCTGTCATTCAGGCTAAAGCGGGATTGATCAAATATAAATAATTTTTAAATGTGTAAAAAATTATCAATTTTCTTTGCTATTGTGTTTGCTCTTTTGTACTTACATTACAGAAAAAATTAGAAAAATACGTATTATTTTTAAATACAATATTTGCGACTGTTTTTCAAAAAAGCAACCACTTTCCATTTTTAATGAATCAGACTCCTCGAAGAATATCTTAGTGTTGGGCCGCTTATTTAAGAAACATATATTGATAAAAAATAATAATTTCTATGAATAAATTGAACATTTTTAGAAACAGAATAAAATAATTATCAATTTCCATGATATTGTCATCCTGTAAATTGTCGCTGAGTGTAGAGTACTCAAAATCTTTAACAAAATAAAGCTGAAACACATTGCATTAAATTCGTCAAACTGTGCTTTTGGAATGAAGATAGTTCTTATTTCTGGACAGCTGATAAAAACCTACGAGAAGCGAGAGAGCTCTGTATCTGCTTCAGTCATGGTAGTATGACTTCTGAAGACTATGTTTTCAAATCGATGCTACAATAAAACTCAGAGAATTGCCCAATTACTGTTCAAATGCAAAACGCTACATTCTTAATGGACCCAAGAGCCAGTTTTTCGCCCAACGAATATTTTCTTCATGTGGGCGAAGCGTGAAACGAAATAAAACGAAATATTGTCAAGACACCAGAAATAGCTTCAAATCAAATTAAAAGCTAATTCGCATCCTACAACAAATTAAATTTCTTACAACACCTACTTTCTTAATTACCCATATTTACACAAAATCCACAAAAACCTCATTGAAATTCTCCAGAAACATCAAAATCCCATTAATAAAAAGTCCTTTCAGCCAACCAACTTATATGTGTTATCGTCGACATGACGTACAATGCAATTTCTACCCAAGAACTCAACGCAGAAAATCATTAAAGCATAAAATTCATTCGTAAGCAAAAAAACGAGGAGCAAATGTTTTCATGTCCCAGCTATGCACACAATTCATTAAACTGAAAAAGCTTGTGGTGTCGCTAGGAAATTATCACGGTCTAACGGTTGCACATTGAATTTCACTCATTTAATCCCTGACGTCTCATTCCTGTTATCAAAATGATATCCTGAATGGTGCTCCGTTAATTTGCATGGTCGTTTTTCGTAGCAGGAAGGACACTCCTTGAGACCGACACTTTTTGTCCCGATGATGTTTGCTATTTTCTTTTCCAATCGTTTGAGAGAGATATCTAGGGGAGACTGGGGATGACAAAAATGCTGATGAGGATGATTTTCCTATACTAGCAAAGTTGTCAACTTGAGAAAAAATAAATGTCGTTATAGGTCAGCAGAAAATTTTGTTAGCAGCTTATATTTCCTAATAAATATTAAATGCATATATTTACATGCAAACAAATTTTGTAAAATATGTAGTAATTTTTCCTTAAAGCTTTTAAATTCCCATCACCAAGCTAAATTAAAGTTCTATGAAAATTCCTGATGACAACTTTTGCCATAGTTCACTAGCGGATAATTAAAAAAAAATCATTTCAATTAATTTTAATGCCATTTTGCATTATAATAAATACTTGAAAACTATAAGAAAAACTTTTTGAACTTTTTCGAAACAAACTGAAAACTAAAGAGGGTTCCACGAAATTGCATATTAGTTTTGATATTGGATGTTTTATTACAGTCAAAGTTGATTCTTCATGAAAATTCAAACTCAGTCATGTGACTTTTTCGGTTTGAGTAAACCTTTTTCAAGAGAAACATCCGGATCATCATCATTGATCGATTTCGAATTATTGTTTGAAAAAATGGTATGTGTAGGAGAATATGCTTACATCGTCAATAAACAAGGATAACTGAGCCAAGGATGAATTTCGAGATCTCTTGTATATGTCGCGCAAAAAAGATGACAGATGGAATTTCGGCTGGACTATGGATCAAACGCAATTTTCGAGAGAAAAGAGATGAAAGTTTTCAATGCGTAAATATTTGAATTTTCTAAGTTGTTGGTCGTTCTAGGTGACCGTGAACTGACGGCTTTAAGGGTGGGCCGTCTAGTGGTTTCTTTTTAAATCATAGGCTATTTTGACACTGCACGCTGTTTCCCGCTAGAAATCTTGACAGAAAATCAGTATCATACCTCCGCAGAAGAAAATGAGTCGCTTTACGCTTGAACAACGTTAGGAAATATTGCAAACTTATTTCCAAAGTAAGTGCTGTGTAGCCCAAACAGTGCGTTTTTTGAAAATTAGTTTTGGCCGATATGAAGCACCCACCGCCCCTGCTGAACGCAAGTTTGTGACACTGGCATGCTAGTGGACAACACTCATGTCTTCCGTCGACGAGAATGTGGCTGCTGTAGCCGAGAGTGCGAGACTCATTCCACGAATATTAGCTCGCCGTCGATCTCAGCAGCTCAACATTTCACGGACTAGCCTGAGGAGAATTCTACTCAAAGATCTCGGATTATTCGCTTACAAAGACCAATTGACTCAGCAATTGAAAGTGCATGACCATCCGCTTCGTTATCGCTTCGCAATTCGGGCCTTAGAGCAGCTTAAATTGGACAACGATTTTGGGCGAAAATCATATTTTCTGACGAAGAGTATTTCGTCTTGGCGATGTCAATTGGCCGTCCGGTGGTGCGATTTGACCCCTTTGGACTTTTTTTTGTGGAAAACCATGAAAAACCGATGTTATGCGAACAATTCAGAAACGGTTTAAGCACTTAATAGTCCGAGGAAATCTAACATGGTGCTTCGGAAAAATTAGGCGAAAGCTGAATTTTGGTGTGAACTTTGGTACTGGCGTGTTGAACAAAATGTCAAAAGCTCCCATCGATCTGAGTGCTGCGTCACTTTTTATACGCGGTCAAAGGTCACCAAAAGTGACCTTTCCTAAATATCTCAGTAACGGTCACGTTACTGAGATATTTAGGAAAGGTCACTTTTGGTGACCTTTGACCCCGTATAAAAAGTGACGCAGCACTCGGATGGATGGGGACTTTTGACATTTTGTTCAAGACGCCAGTACCAAGGTTCACACCAAAATTCAGTTTTCCCCTAATTTTTCCGAAGTTTCGCCTTTTTTATGTCGGATTTCACTGGGATTTCACTTCACAGCTTTGGCCAATATTATCCAAGCAATCCGTGAGCTACAGCCCGAAACCCATCAACAAGGTCATGGAAAATTGGAGTGACAGATTCCGCTACTGCGAAGCCAGCTGAGGCAGCCACTTGAACGAAATTGTATTCCGTCATTAATGAAAATGTTTATTTTTACTAATAAAGCCATAACACATGGAAAAAAATGAAATTTTGCTCATTTTATTGCCTTTTTAATAAGAAACTTTTATTTGGCCCACCCTGTATAAGTACATTGAAAGTGACCCCAAAGCCTTTCCAAATACTTAATTTTCACTCCGTTATAGGAAATCGCTTAGATTGTGACAAATTTTTGAAGGTTCTGATGAGCATTTGTTACTCCGTACACAACAAAGTCCTATCTAGGGCATAGGAGTATATTGGCACCACATGCATGCTAGGTTGTATATCTGATTGGCTAAATACCAGATTTAATACTCACGTAGTTTAGTGGATGGAGCAGTGGCGCCTTGTGTGGAATCCAGGTTCGGATCGATGTGAGTTATCCTAGCTTTGAACGAGCACCTGAGTCAAAACATGAATAAAGTGAGTTGCTGAAACAATAACTCTTGTTGAAAAATGAAGTTATCTACCAGTTTCAATCCTATGACCTATTAAACGCTGTCGTGGGAATGCTTTTCTTTATTTTGCACAACTTTATTTTACCAATATGAATCTTGTTCACATCTTGCACACTTGCAAATCTACTGCAGTATGATGCCAATTTAGAAGTAAGATAGGTTGGTTTTGCGGCTGCTACCTTCGAACATACTCCGGAGAAGGTGCTCTGAAAGACACATGAACTCATTTTGATACCAAATTGCTCAGCTCACAGCCATTACTGAGTAGAAACCCAACCCTAGGCTTTAGTGACCTGGATTTCAAACCCATTGAAGTAACTAAGGTTAGCCTTACGAAAAATTATGAGCCAAGAGACTGGTTCCTTCTTTCGAATGAGGAGTGAGGAACTGCTTTTCCTTCGTCCTCGCATTTAAAGCTCCATCAGATTTTGTTATAGGGGGCACATATCCGAATCGCGTGCCTATCAGCCAGACAAGGTCCAGTTGCACTAGCCACCGCTCTGAGATGGAAAAACTCTTTCTTAGTTCAAAGGGTTCCAGTGCCGGAAATTCTATATAATTGTCCTCCGATCACATAAAAAAGACCTTCAAACCAGGACGTAACCACGTCCGTTAATCGGTTTTGCCTGTTAGTCAGTTTAATTGAAGCCATCGGAGTGAGAATCGGTAGACTGTATGGGCCCCTCTGATAACAGCGTACCGGCCTTTCTTTCACTTTCGATATCCTTATGTCCTGGCATCCAAAATAGGTGCTTCTTTAAAATATCCCGATATATCGTTTAGAGATGTGCAGCATTCGAGAACTGCCTTTGAGGAGTTGTAAACTTCAGAAAAAGATTGTATGACCCTTGAGTCTCTATATAAAAATACAAATAATAGATCCTAAAATCTAAGAACCAGTGTTTACAATAAGAGTTGACACTTCCGGTTGAACGACAATGTAGTGATCTAGTATACGAAAAGGAAATTTTGAATTTAGATCAGTGGAAAAATACCGCGCATTTCTTTGCCATTCAATTTAGAGCCATCGGTATGGACAAAATCCTGTCCATTCCCCTCTGCCTCAAATATGGCTTTCAAATCTTTGACTCAAAGATAGTTGGGTATGAAATATCGATATCCGCTGGAACCGACATGGCTTGTACCAAAGTTTAAACATGACCCAGGGTAATCCTAACCCGAAGTCCCCGCAATGTAGAACTCCTGCATTTTGGGTTACAAGCAAGACTTCCAACCTATTAACCTTTTATATTATTTTCTGATTAGCAGCCTTAAGTTTGATTGGTATACCAAACTATTACTCCTCAAGGCAGATTTGGTTTCATATTGCTAACAAAAATCCAAGAAACGATGCGAGTTTGCAGCTTTGAGTTGCTCCTCTGACCCTCTTACAGCTGTAAAGAATATAATGCACTGTGAGTCCTCTTTACAATATTTTAGGCCCCAAAAAAAATTGAAGAACATGATAAGTCTCGCAAATATTCGTTTGTTTTCAAGGTTAATGTTCAAGGTTTTCAAAATTAAGCTCTTAGCAGCATTACAAGGAAAGATTAAAGAAGTGATTTAATCAAGCCAATAGTAAATTACACTGAAATGGAAAGAATGATGTCATCTGCATACTCTATCAGTTTTCTTGTTGTACAATTTAATCAAGCTTCTTTAGAAGCTCATTAGCTGTTACATTCCAAATCAAGAGAGACAGAACACTGTCCTTGAAAACTGCTCGTATTTATCACTCACTTGATGGTTGAAATACTAAAGGGCAAATACTAAACCCAAGTTTTTTGTAGCTGATTTATAAGCTATATACATTTTGGAAAATACTCAAAATTGTTCAAACCAGCCAGCTATTAAACGCTATCTTGATGTCCAGATATATAAATATCACTTACAAGTAAGTGATTTTCAGCGTTGTTTCAGCAGATCCCCTTGCGTAAGGATGTCATTACTTGGAGGTCTGAGTTGAACTTCAGCCACTAGTTATCCAATACCCAACAACCCTCTTTAAAGTCTTCAGTAGAAAGGAATTCAGTCAAATGGGTATATAATCGTCTGACTTGTCGTTTGACAGAGCGCTCATTAGGCACATTAGACGTCTCATGAATGCTCTGTGAATGCATCCTTGCATTCCTGCTTAGTTCCAGTAAAAAGGCTGAAAAGAGTTTGGCGGACTGATGGTTTGAAACAAACTTTTGTATACTTGGAAGTTCCTGGAGGCGAATGGCTTTGATTGTACTTTCAATATTTGGGCACAAAGATTTCCATGGAGACTTTATTCTCCTAGTGTCTTAGCTCTAAGTATAACTTTGTAGTACAACCATTTATTGGCATTTGAAGCAAGATTCCTGCTTTCACTTGGAAGAGCCGCAATTCCACTGGGGCTTCTTTTTTCCAATGGATCTAGTTGAGTTACAGGAATTCGCAGTAGCAATGTTGAATCCAACAGTTAGGGAGTTCATCGGCTAATCCAGGTTTTTTTGATTGGTGAGTGCTGGAACGTGACCAAGTCAATGTAAAAAGCTGATAGCAATTTTTGCGAATTCTCTTCTTTGATTGCATTTTTTTTCCAAATCCTAAAAATGTAAATACCACGTACATGTGGTTCTCGTGAGAAGGTGCGTTGAGTGCTCAGTTATCTATGTTATATATAGAATCGCACTTCAGTTGGAGGTCTTGGAAGTAAGTTCATTGCCAATATTTACAATAGCAATGCTGTCCGACAAGATGAACCCATATAATGATTCACCTCTTTCATTGATGTCCAAACTATCTCATTGTTATTATGTGCATACGCGTATGCTTCTATTCTTGGTAGAATTCGCTGTGTGCTTGCGATTGCTGTCAGCTCGCTAACATTGTAGCTGGGAGATAGCAAACCTTCATTGTGTGACATGCAGCACGAAACATTATAAAATGACTTCGACTTCGCGTCGATTATATTAGCAGTACTGTTCTTATCATGGAAAGAACAAAGCCATTTATGAACTGCTTGATCGTGAAGCTAAAAAATAAATAATTCTTAAGAAAAAATCGATTTAAAAAAAAAACTAAAAACCTGATTTGTGGAGCTCATTTAACATTTTTTAAATTTTAGCTCCATAATTTTACAGAAAGGCTCGTTCGCAAAAAGGCTTGTACTCATTTTCGATTTTTTGATGTGTTTCGATAAACAATAACTGTCAAAATAACACCATTTAAATTCAAACAACCTACAACTGTCAAACAACCTCATTCAAATAACCGTGTGTCACCCTGCAAATAAATGACCATTAGCGTTCAATGATCATTCTGTTAATGATCATTAACTTGTGTCGTTTGTCTAGGCTCTAAAGACGAAAAGTAATTGAATGTTTTGGGGCTGTTTATATATTCCCTAACCTCCTATGAAAATTTTATTCCGCAAGCAGTTTCATAGCTCACACAAGGCCCACTCAAAAAATAAAAGCACTTTAACTGTTCTGCCATCAACTAATCATCATCTTTGAAGTGGCTCTTTTCATCACAGGTGATACAAAGGATAGAATTTTGTGATGATGCACGACTATAGAGAAATCATAAAAACCGAGAAAAAAATGTATTGCTTAGCTCACTACTTTAGTAACTCTTACAGAATTCTTAGTTACAGATATAATAAAATAACTGAAACAGATATATTAAGACAGTTTATTTGGTATATTTAAACGATATGAAAAATAAACGAAGCATCGATAACATTCATAGAATTTAATAGAAAACAGGAAATTAAACCGACATAAAATTTTATATTAATAACAGAGACAATATTTAATACAACTAATAAAAAAAATATAATATTTCTAATAAATTATTCTAAGTCACAAGACTTTACTCTATCATCCAACAAACGTCCTTGGCAATCTACCTCCAATGTCAACAGGTTTCCTTCAATTTGCCCTAATCATAAATTTTACCGACAATGTAGATGAACATGTCCCTGATTCCGTTGTCGTCAAGCATCATACAACCAACAGATACCAGATATAGGCCAGTGTGATTTTTGCGTAAGGTTTCATGGCCCGGTAAGGCGATAAACGCGAATATGGCACTTGAAAGCGACGCGAACGAAAACGATGTATGCAAGTTCTGGGGCATCTCGCTATATGTTTTTGTGTGTGTTCATGCTTTTATGTTTGTGTGGTTTTCTGGAACATTAACCCGGGACCAATATCCGGAAATCATTTAAGGCACTTTACGCTTTATTGTTCCGCATGAAATTGTTTTTGGATAGGAGCCGCTTTCTAGTCGTATCTTGTCTAGTAGGATTCCTGGACGAAATATTCAAAGCGAAAATTACGAAATGTCTCAGGATGTATGGGTGTGAAAGGCGTTAACAAGTGAAAGCATTCCACAGCCGCTTTAGTTTACACCAGAGCGGTTTTTCTAAAGACTTAAGTACTTAACATGTAAAAGTATTTTTTTATAGGTTTCCACTCAGTGGATGGTAATGTTACTTTGTTGTTGGCATTAAAAACATAAGATTTTAATCGGATGAGCTCAGAATTCAGTGAAAAATCATAAAAATTGCATTCTTATCAATACAAATTTATTCAAGATGAAAGCAATCAAACTCATACTTCATCTATTAACATCAATAAAGTCTCAAACAGATGATACATGTAAAAAACATTCTGAAGCAAAGCTATTTGTCTTTATAAATAGCTATTTACTAGTTTGAAGTCATTAGTCAAAATAGCAATGGCTTTGAATTTTACAAATTAGCAATCAAATCAACGTTAATTAAAATTTAAACAGGCTTTAAGTATCAGGATTTCAATGATTTCGGGTCTGATGTAACACATAGAGGAACCGAATTTATTTGTACATTTTTAAAGCACATACGTTTAGAGAATGACTCTCATTTCTAGAGTATAAATTACCTTTTGTCATTTTTGGCTACCTTTCTCATTTACTAACTTGAATAAAGTAAGCGTGACCGGGGCTAGCTAAGATAAGGGAATAATTGGCATTCAGCTTCTAAATTTTGCCACGGAGGTATCAGAGCAATGCTATCTGGATGTTAAGGCAAGCCCTTTGTAGTGTATTACTCAAAAAAAATTTCAGTTTGGTTGAAGTTTTAGGCGAGGGAAGTAGCCAAAAATAGGAGCTCGACATAACTACATACATACGACCCCCAAATCACCAGATTTTGTAGCCTTTCTTCAATCCGCTGTTATCCTCCACGAAATAGACAAACCGGTACAGAGCCATGACACGTCACGAAAACAATTTACACGTGAAATATCGTGATCTTATCGTATTTGCTCATACTCACATACCTGCAGGTTACATTACATCCATCTCCGAATGCAAATCCATTTGCATTTCTCTAGACAAACCAATTCCGCTTAATGGTTTTCAATTGCAGCGATGTTTATAAATCGTTACAACGATTAATAAGCATCGTTGCACTTTGTTAATTCTGAGAATCTCAACCGTGTGTGAGAATATAAAACAAATTGAATCAGCATGTAGCATAGATAGATTGTAACCAAATTGAAATTGTAAATTCAGTTCTAGATTCGCCACGACGGGATTCGGATGAAGAATAAAAATATATTTTTTATAAAATTAAAAATCTTTTAATTTATCTGGCGCAGTCGGTAGGATCCTGATTATACTGACAGGATCCATCGAGAACGAACCGTAAATCGTGAACCAACAAAAACTTAATTATTTTGTTAATTATATATTTAAATAAGTTAACTTAAAAGTAATGGTTTTGTTGCTTTTCGGTCGCGATTTGCATAGTTAAACTAAAAACAAATTGGTGAAAGTGCAGACTATCTCTAAATTAAAAAAAAAAGAGATAAATCAGTGAAAGTGTGATTCCACTTAAAATCAGTGAAATCATTTTTACCATGTGAAACTTTCCCTACCTTGAAAAAAGTGGATAAATTTGTTGAAATAAAAAAAAATATATATGTATAAAAATCATCCAATCGTGTACCAAGCAGAATTGACCGCTGATCGATCCTGCATTGGACCTAATCCCAAGCGATCGTAGACTCACAGTGATTTTTGAAAAAAAATCACATAGAAATGGATGCAGAAATGACTAAACGGCTGGTAGAGGCATTAGAAGCACTCGCCACGCGAAATCCAACACCACCAACGAATGGGAATCTCGCCATCATGAAGGAGATATCCTATATTAAAGAGTTCGACGGCGACCGAGATGACTTGACTCAGTTTATCTCGATTGTCGACACACATCTGGCCGGAGTTAATCCTGAGATGCAGAACGGAACCTGGCAGGCGATCCGCAACTTAAAAATCGTGGGGAACGCTAAGGAGCTACTTCTTCACAACAGACCTGATAGCTGGGATGCAGCGAAAGTCCTCTTCAAGCAACATTTTCGACCATCGACGAATTATAAGGACATTTCTGGTAAAATATGACATCTGAAAATGACGAACTACCATCAACGCAGACATTATTGACGCTAACTCAAATCACGACTAATCACGGATAATGGTTAATTTGGGACAAAAGGAAATAGTACAGGATACGAAGACAATACTTCATATCATCAATACAACATATATTCAGCAGACTCAAATGAAAATTGAGCAAACGCTTAAATTACGAATTTTGGAAGAGAAATTGAACCAAATCATCGACAATATCGCACTGATGAGACATGGACTTCTACACCCCAGTATACTAACAGCTGCCGAAATAAACGAAACTCTAGTAGACTTCTACAAGCTAAAAAACATACGAGTTGGACTTCTTAAAAACGACAAAGACACCATAATACTAGCGGTCAAAATTCCAAATTCTTTTAAAATGGCAAACTTCAATTTAATAACACCAATTCCCACTGCGGATAATTTTGAAATAATAATGGATGATCAATATATTGTAGAAATTAATGGAATTAATTATTTTTTTAACGAAACTCAATATATAAACGAACTAAAAATTATGAATAATTGTATAAGTAATAAAAATTGTACAATGGCACAAGCTAATGCTTCTGAAATAAAGCAGATAGATGAAACAACAATAATCTGTAAAAATTGTTGAAATCAGAAAGTAATTAATCAATGTGACGAAAAAAATATTATAATAACAGGAAATTATTTGATTGTTTTCAACAATTGTACTTTAAAAATTATGAATCAAAATTTAAAAATGAAATTATGAAATATGTTGACAAATTCTTTTATTCCGAAGATATTAGTTATAACTTTACAAAAAAAAATTAGATTTCGAAAAAATTATCTTGTATAATGTTGATAATTTAAATTACATCAGCAACCTGAAATTTTATAAAAATGTAAGTTATATCGCTGGTTCAACAATTGTACTAATTTTGTCAGTTCTCATAATTGTAGTTTTACTTACCATAAAATCCGAAAAAATAAAAAATTAAAACATCTGTGAAAAATATCAATGATGAAATTCAAAATTCTGACAAAATTCAGGAGAATTCTAATTTAAACGGGGGAGAGGTTACATTACATCCATCTCCGAATGCAAATCCATTTAATGGTTTTCAATTGCAGCGATGTTTATAAATCGTTGCAACGATTAATAAGCATCGTTGCACTTTGTTAATTCTGAGAATCTCAACCGTGTGTGAGAATATAAAACAAATTGAATCAGCATGTAGCATAGATAGATTGTAACCAAATTGAAATTGTAAATTCAGTTCTAAATTCGCCACGACGGGATTCGGATGAAGAATAAAAATATATTTTTTATAAAATTAAAAATCTTTTAATTTATCTTGCATAACTATCACACCAATCGAACTTATGCATCTTTTTTTTTTGCCTCTTTAGATTTAAAAAATGAGGTGTATTTATCAAAAATATATTGAATAATGTCATTTAAAAAACAATATATTTTTCTTTATACTCTTAGCCTAGTTAAGTGATATTTTTTGCTGTCAGAGTAAAGTGTTGTCAATTGTGTGCAATGATAATGTATTTTGGATGTACACAACGTGTTCCCACTGACCTATTTGGTCCATTGTGATACCAGATAAGTAGACCAAGAGAAAGAAAGTTCAGTGCAAGTGGCCATTGAAGGCCTTAGAATTTTTCGCAAACTGAAGGTTGTCGTGAATCGAGGCTGAAGACTTCAGCCTCGGCTCTGCGAGGTGTGAGATATCTAGCAGTTAGAGCTCACCGAAGAAGCGCAGTCTGGTTTTCCCCAGTGCCGGGCACTGACACAGGAGTTGCTGGAATGTCTCTGGGACTACTGGTTATTGACAATACCCACAGGTGACGCTGGTTAGGAGTCCCATTTTCGTGGCATGTGCTGCTACCGCGTTAATTCGAGCAGGTATCTACTCGGTGCGAGATTGTATGACCCCTACATAATTTTGTTTACCCTGCAGGTCAGAGTTACACGCCATCTGCACATCGCACCTTACATCATTTTGGAGTCGATCGAGTAATAAATCGTTTTGATAAGAATTGGGATGTCTACCGATTCTCCTAGGGAAAGACTGTTCCCATGCTAGACTAACACATCCACCCTTTCATTTCAATCAATGCCCGAAAATTCCGACTCTCCTGTTGGTCAACAAGATGTTGATCTCGTTACATGTAGCATCTTTGGCAAATGCTAGGTCTGCGGCTTTACGTATGACAAAAACCTCCGCCTTGAAAATACTACAGTTATTAGGAAGCCTGAAAGCTGCTTCTATATATGCCATGAATATGCTGCAGCACCCACTCCTGCAGAGCCGTCAGGTTAGATGCCAAGAGCTGCTGCGTCCATTTACTGATTCCATTCTTGCCCATTTCTTACAGTCACTTGATATCCTTGCTCGAAGCACTGAGTGGGGACCTCAATACTGCTGTGGCTGAAGGATCTTGACTCATTGTGCCCCGATTTCCGGATCCTGACAGCAGCTTTTACAGCATATCCTCTAATAAAGAGCTCAAGTGGAGGGTGATAATGCAGGATGTTCAAAGTAGACGAAGGAGTCGATGCTAAGGCTCCTGTAGTGCAGAGAGATGCCAGCAAAGATAGTTTTATTTACTGCTGGCCACCAGAACAAGCATCCGTAACAAAGGATTGGCTTAGCTATCGCCATAAAAGTACGTTAAAGCAGCGTAAATCACGTTGCTTACCCACTTAACTCTCTCCTCTAAATTTATGTACCTTCCATGTGAGCTTGCTGTCTAGAATGTCCCATATGGTTCAATAAAGAAATCATTATCTGGGTGATAGCTTTGCAACAGAAGCTGTTGAAGTAATGTTGCGTAAATTTAATGCGATAATAATTGTATGTATTGATAATGAAGGTGAAAGCTTTATGTGCTTCACCATGGTTTCGAAAAAAAGAGTTCAAGACGGAAAAGTGTATTGTCAAAACGATTTGAAGTATTTAAGTCTTGCGGAAAGTTAATAAAGATTACTCGAAAGAAATACGTTTTTTATTAGAACTTTTTAATGATTTCATAAACCTTAATTAAAAATAGAGTTGTGAAAAAGAAATGAAATACTATAGGGATAGCATTTAATACGTATAAGTGGAACAGGAAAATGAGCCTTTTCTCAAAGTTATGAAGAGTCTTTGATGTACACAGCTTACGCAGAATCTGAGGCAACTCAAATTAACGCTTATGAGTATTCCAACCTACCCAAGCCTGGAGTTAACTAGCACTATCGGGTCATCGAAAAAACTAGTTTTGGGGTACCTTTCTTAAATAATGTATCTTGTCAAAACTGATAGCCAAAGAGTAAATCTGTCAGCAGCAAAAGCTTAATTTTCTGTATGATAAAAGAAACTGATAAACGAAAAAAAAACCCTATCAATCAGCCCTGGGCTGAATAGAATATTGGTCAAACTAAAAACTGTCCAAGTTAAATTTGGTACTGTTAATAAAGCACATAAAATGAGACCTTTTGATTTTAAGAAAACGGGACTATATTTTATGACACCTTGTTTCTTAAAGATATACATACATTACATTTGTGTAGTAAGTGCAATAATAATAAAAGTGTCGCTAAGACTGGAAATTAACGGTTTCGTATGGGTTTTTCCATTTTTTTTAAAGAGGAGATACATTATTAACTTCCTCATTGTTTTTCTTGAATACATGATTCATTTGAGACTACACGCTGAGAAATGACCGAAATCAATATATTAACATCTTAATATTGTTATAGTAACAGCATTGTCCCTAATACATAATTTTAACAGCTCAATATCTTGTGTTAGGAAGTTACAATATTATATTTGCAGTTTAACATCATATATTAAGCTGTTAACTTTTTATATTAAGAACATCTGTAAATATAAATGTTTTAACATCTTAACATAAATATATTACTATGCCAATATAAATGTATTAACCAAGGGTGGTGAAATTGTTGGTCATACAACAAAGTACATTGCTTGTATTGTTAGTTAGAATGTTAATATTAAATACATCAATAGCACACTGGAATAACCCAATCTTGTGCGATCATCGAAGTTAAGCAGTGTTGGGTGCAGTTAGTACTTAGATGGGGGGACCTCTTGGGACTATGGAAAAATCGTATCGACGGCGTGTTAATATTAATTATTGGTATACGAATAGTATTGTAAGATGCTAATATAATTTATTGCCATTTTACTATTTAATATTGGCCTACTAATATAATATTGGAACAGACAAATTTACCACACGCATGTCAATATATAAAATTTTAAGAATGGTATGTGCTGGCAATATAATGTTATTGCTAGGTCAATATAATAATATTAACTAACTAACAAAAGGAAACAATCGCTTCTGCAGACATTCCTCGAAAAATATCGCCCCTTAGACCACATCGAAAAATTAACTGCCACCCCGGGTACTGTTTTAGAAAATTAACTGCTCTGCACCTTTCACTTTAGCAGTTTAACATTAATGGCTAAGAATCTGCGTAAAGTTCGCTTTGACAAACGTCTCGTCATCTAAAATTAAACAACCAATTTAATCACATATTGATTGTACATATAATTTTCGATCCCTCGTTTTCGCTACATTCTCCCTTTTCTAGGATCGATCTAGAACTTTCTGCATCTCATATGTTCTCAGGTTATTACGTTACTTTATCTGATCGACCGCTGACTTAGATATACCAGCAACAATTGCCATATTTCGATCGTTTTCTACCTGATCTTCTTTTTTTGTTACAGCTTGCTCCTTCTTACATTTCGCCGTTGATAGTGATGTTTTAAGGAAGGTATCAATCTGTCAAAACCTGATTTCGGGATTTTCCAAGTATTTGAAAATAATTTGCTGTCGTACTTTTTCTTGCTTCGACTCCATGTTGCCAATCAAAGAGCTCCTCGATGAATGAATAACGAAATATTCAGAAAGGTGAAAAGGTCTAATTTTACTGGGGCGTCCCTTAAACTGAGACCGCACACCAAGATTTGAGTTCACCTAGCTCTGACTAGGTGAAGTGAGTCGTGGGACTAATCACTCCACACTCGTATTCACATAGATTGTCAATTTGTGATGAAGCTTTCTACCAGTTTCAACGCCTAGACCCGTACGAGGGTTGTCGTGGGATTACTTTACTTCACTTTTATCCCTTAAACTAGCTAAACTGTTCGGAAAACTAGTAAACTGTGTGAAAAGCACTTTTGCTGAGCTTAATTACAATAAAAACTCTAGCGCACCTGAACCGCTAGAAACACTAATGTTCGAAGAACAGCAGAAGAATCGTGCAGGTTTTGAGTGCATATTCCACCACATGAGCTGCTTATTACGGCCAAACTGTTTCAAACGCCACGTTTTACTTTGGTCTCAAGAATGCATTATAACTCATATGGTGGAAGGTTTCAGATATTACCACTGGCATGAATTTCAATGTTTATGAGAGTAAAACACGGGTTAATTATATTCGTTATAAGTTGCTTATTTCACAAAATTTTGAAAGCAGCATCTCATATAACATCAATGAAGAAAATGCTCAGTGCCTGTAGCACTGTAACTGAAGTTGGTATTTGGGGCTGCGATCCGAAAAATTTGCAGAACTTTGGAAATTGAAACATCGGTTATTTATTTTCATTGCAAATGTTTCCGGTATGAATACTAACTGTAAGCATTTATTGATACAAAAGTAGCACAACCGACTCGTGCTGGCAACCTTCTGCCAGTATCAAAGCCAAGAATATATCACATTTGTTTCACGTTGTGATATTACATTCGAAGTTATAGAAGCATAAAGAAATTTAGGGTTACCTGCAGAGAGTTTTTTCAAATAATCGAAAGCTTAATATTTGCTGTTTATTGTCACTACAATATCATTACCAATTGAAAATTCTACGATAAAACCGCTTAATAAAGATATTGCAATTAAACACAAAACCAACAATAGCTGGCAGTCCTATGGTGGCATTTCAACCAAATTTTGCCTGAATAATGTTTATAATAGGTTTCATTAATTGTATGAAATTCGTAATGATTTCATAACTGCACTGGAAGTTATAGGGCAAAAAGTTTTATTTTCCTGAGCGAATTTTCAAAACCAAAAAATTCAAATTAATTTTCAAAATTTTAAAAATTCAAATTCAAAAATTACCAAAGCTGGCAGCACCAATCGAATTTTTCAACCAAATTTCTATCAAACAGAGTTTAGAATAAGGTTCAGGTACTGTGTCAATTTCATGAAAATCTCGTAACTTCTTGACATTTCATAGGACAAAAAGCAGTTTTTTTTCTTTGTAATTTTTCAAGATGACACCACTGGCACAGAGTTGCCTACAATTCCAAATCGCTTCTATTAGACCTGGTCCTACTTAAGTCCAATGCATTCTGTAAATTTCAATTGTATCTCATTATTGATTCGTGAGTTCCCGTGAACAGAAGTTTTTGATGCTAAAAATATAGGTCAACTGGGAAAGGGTTACCGTTTTTGTCCGACATGAAATTTCCAAAGTTTTACTTTGAACGTGTAGATAAAGCATAAGATTTGTATACAGATTGGTTTTATTGTATGAAACGGACATTTTTTAGGATATTCGATGGTTTGAATGTTTTCACTTCCAAATTTTTATTTTTTCAAATTTAAGACACCAAAATTATCATAGCTGGCAGTTCCAACTGAATTTTTCAACCAAATTTCTACCAAACGTGGCTTGAAGTAATGTCCAGCTATTTTGTGAGTTTCGTTAAAATCGAACGATTCAATCAGAATTTATAGGGCTAAAAGCAGTTATCTTTTTAGTGATTTTTCAAGATGGCACCACTGGCGCAGAATTGCCCGCATTTCAAAATCACTTCTATCAGACCTGGTCCTATTTAAGACCAATACATTATGCAAATTTCAATTAATTCGGCTTATCAGATCGTGAGTTTCCGTGAACAGAAGTTTTTGATGCTAAAAATATAGGTAAATTGGGCAAGGGCTACCAGGCGTGCCCGTTATACCATATCAAATTTTTTTTTGTCTATGTAAACAAAGCACAAGATTTACATATGAGTGGCTTTTTTTTAAAAAGCTGCATTTTTTCAAGAGAGACGAGGATTTGGATGTTTTCACTTTCAGTGGCTGCCCTAGCTACAGAGTTGCCAGTCTGTCAAAAGTTATCGCAATTTAAAAAGTTTCAAGTTTTCCCGTTCTCTTTTTAGGCGCCCAGCGCACACATGGGGCTAACAAATTCCAAAACATTATCCGATTCACATGTAAAACACATTCGAAATTTATTTCGTCACCTTTATTTTTGCAAAAATTATTTTTGTACGGAATAATAGGTATATTTAAAATATCACTAAAATGGCCGCCGGCGCCAAAGGGTTAAAGATTATTAACTTTTTGTGAGACCTGGCACTATTCTGCATATACACCAATGTGTTTTGAAAATTTCAATTCAATCGGATGGCGCGTTCCTGAGATTTTTTCACTGAAATTTTTTGATGATATATATATATATATATATATATATATATATATATATATATATATATATATATATAGAAATATGAATTTTTCGCCAAAGTGATTTTAATACTAATGTTCTTCTTCGAACATTAGTAATAAACGACGGCTCCAGTACATTTTCCATAGTATTTTGAACTTTAAAATATATATTCATTTTAAGTTTCTGCAAATTTTTGTCTCAATGTAGTTTTCCACTATTTTGTATTGGTACTGAGTATGCAAAGAAGATGAAATAAAATACCTTCTTTTGACATCTCTTTTATATGTCGTATGAAAACCTTTTATCCTGTTGGTTTGTTCAAATATAATGTTTACTGTTATGGGAAGCTCCAATGTAAACATGGCAAAATTACAACCAACCATACATTTTTACGTGAACATTAATAAAATACATGAGTATTTACCTACTTACAAACAAAAAAAGCAATTATATAAAGTTTGGCAACGAGGTTTTTAATTGTAATTAGCAAAGAATATCAGTAAACAAATTTAATAACCATGCATTTTCGAGTATAATATGTTTGGAGTCGATATTGTTGTCGGGAGTAGAATATTTATTTGTTTTGTTTCGTCCATTTTTTTCAGGCAATCACTATGCTTGCGAGAGTTAATTTCATTGCTGTAAATTTTTGCTTTATAATAATTTCCATTCTGTAATTAATATTTCCTTATCCAAGCATACTTTAAATATTTATACAAATATTGTGAAAAATATATCCTCTTCTGCTACATTTCCATCATTTTATATCATTTGGAGAAATATTTATGCTTCAAGTGCATACAGCATTTATTTGCTACCATGGGAACTCATGTCTTCTAAAAATTCGGTAATGTGTCCTTCTATCACATATATATGTAGATGCATTAAAAGTTTGAATAAATAATAAATGCTGAATATATATATATATATATATATATATATATATATATATATATATATATATATATATATATATATATATATATATATATATAAGCTGTCAGCACAATCCAGTTGCTTTTATATGGTAGCCTGATTATATTAAAATTATTTCAGACATAACTTAAATCGTGCAGCGTATATTGTTCCATTACGCATTCAAACAAAAGATAATAACAATCTTTGAAATAAAGCCGGAAATTATATAACAAACAACAGTGAATAAAATCCGATGAACGAAATACACAAAGAAGAATTGATTGTTTCAAAATGAGCTCATGATTAAAGCGCGAGATTTTCGAAATTATGGATGTTCTATAATTACGCCTGGCAATTCATTTTGCTTATTCGTTTTTATTGTTCTTAGTGCTATAAAGTTTCAAAAGGCTTTGCTGTCTGAGTAAAAGAAACCCTTTACATTTGTTTTCAAAGCCAGGCCTATTACTTTTCACCAGACTCCTTAGAAAATCGAGACAGAATTATATGAGTCAACTCATTTTCGTTTTCACTTAATGTTGCACACGAACATCCAAACTAACATAGACAGACTCCCCAAACAGTTTTTGCGACGGGTGGCTTTTGGACGCGTGAAAAGTGCTACAAAAGCTTCTTGGCTGCTATTTAGAAATTCATTTGCATAGGGAAATATTGTCGCAATGTTTAATAATATTTTGTGGGTAAAAAACACTTGCTATGGCTGAGGCTACGAACTTTCAGGAAGTAAATTATATTTTTACACTGTCAGGTGATTAAGTTCGTGCATTTGCATATCATTAAGTAGTTATATGTTTAGCTCTTAGCACAAATAATTTATCCTTTGTTCTGCTTGAAAGGATTGTGTATTACTGAAAATGATTTTCCGATACCCTATATAATAATAAATTATCCGCAGTGTTTAATTTGCAGGAGGATTTTATGTTTTTTTTCTGTTTATTACAACAAGGGATAGGTTTACACACACACAAGACCCAAAAACTGACTTTTCAAAAATTAAACTTAGAAACTCCGTTAAATGGAAAGAAATTCCAAAATATATGGCTACCCAATTTAGCGTGTTAAGCAACAATACGAAATATTTTATCGAGTATCAAGTTCTCTGATTCATTAAAAGATGAGATGCATTTGTTATTTCGAACTCTATGGAAAAGCACTTCCAGTCGCTTTTATTTTCTTGTGACTAGCACGTCCATAAATTACATCTTTTAAAAATTACATATCCCACTGCAAGTGGTCACAACAGGTGGTGGTTTGTACTATGAGCTGATCTCTGATGAGAATCAGTGCATACTTTCAAAACCACTTAGCTAAATTAAATTTTTCAATTTCCATCATCCCACAAAAACAATTCCATTTCTTTCTTTTTTGCTTATAATTTATTCCTAACTGATCCTAATAATGTGGAATATTTTTTTGCCACGCAAAACCCGCATTTAACAGTCAGTACCTTTCCTTATCTCTCGTGGCTATTATTCTTAATTATATTTAACAAACGATATCGCTTTTTGATCAGTCTATGCCTCGACACTGTTCTATTGTAATTTACAGTCTCATAGTTATAGTGCGTCTACACCTAGAAATAGTATGTTGCTTTATGTTTCCAGTAAAGCAACTAACATTACCGGATATTTTTGTATGCAACAATGACAATTTTGCAACGACTTAAATGTTTTTTTAAAAAGTTTAGGGATATTTTCAAACGAGTTTCGATTGGATTTTATTACGTTGCTATAATATTTCCATATTGTGCTAGAAGAGAACCATAATGGTTGAAACCAACGTTATTAGAAGGCTGAGCTATCCATTCAAACTATGAGAGTTGAAGAACAATTTATGAATTTGCTTTTTTATGTCTGAAATGAAATATTTGAATTAAGATTTAAGAGTATAAATAAGAAAATAATTTTGATCGGCATGAACACTTCAAATACAATGACAAATCTAAGCAATGGCCCATCTATTCCACCACCAATATCTCTCTGGTCTGAACCTGACTTAGAGCAATAAATACGAGCTCTTAAATTGACTATCAGTTCTGTAGGTTTGAGGGCAACTTTGAATGTATAAGGGCAATGCATACCTTGGTGCAAACCATGATGCATTTCTAAACAAAAAAGATGTGTACTTCCTGCTAAGTCCTACAAGCGGTGCTAATAAACTTTCGCATTAAAGTTTGTCAGGCATCTTAAATTAAAGTTGGTAATGCAAGATTGGTAAAACAAAAATACAAATCTTCACAGTTTTGTCAACTGCTTGGCGTTAGGTGTATTCATGCCATGTTTCTCGATGTAAAGCATACCGTTCAGCTCTTCAGAGCAGCTTGGCGAATGGTAGCTGAACTCACCACAATTCCAGTTGCTGTCAGAATGGTTTTAGCCCTTGCAGTTGCTTGTGATGTGGTAGCAACGTACCACCTCTGCCTACCTTCTCACTTGGTCGTATGTAAAACCCAGACTAATTCTTTCAGTTGGAAGGATATTAAAAGCTAGCGCTACATCCAAATCTATCACTATTCTTTTCTGCTCCATCTTCTTAAAAAGGAATAAAGGGGCTTCCTCCTCGCCGACTATTACAAGCACTGCACCCGCCGTCACCATTTCGCCAACTGTGAAATAATTAAAGTTTATTTCCTCAATTTAGGCTTTTAAAGCCAAGTGTGTCACAAATCTTGCGTCTTCTACGCTGGCTTGAATCGAGTTTTCGAGTTTCATGTGATCAACTCACACCTGGAATCACTGCAGATATCGCTGCTTGAGAGAAATGATGTAGCATAGGCATCTACTCATATTCTATCTCACTTTCAGCTAATTTGATCGTCGTGGCCGTTCTGCAGAAGATAACCTCAAAAGCCTCTTCCGAGTCGACCATGCCATCATTCACAATGGTTTCAAATGTTCTTCTACTCAAAGGTCACCTGCAGCGAACTATAGAGGATTTGGTTACATTTACTAAGCATTTCCTCCTTGACGATCCACTCGTGCCTTCCACATTTGTATACCTTGTTTTCCTTTTCGAGGAGGTTCTCTTTGACAAGGTTAGCTGTGCAGTTCCGAGCTACTCCAAGATCGTCAGCTCTTTGATTTCTCAAAAGGTTGCTTGAAATTATTTTAGCCCTTCAGTTTTTATCTTACACGTATTAGTGGGATCGCGAAGTAATTTGTTGTTAGCTACCTAAAAATATTTATTTAGCAAAAACATCAAAAACGCTTATCAACAAGATAACTTCCATCATTTTTGGTCAGTCAAAAGGCCTTTGACTTCTCCAACCTTTTTAAAAAACCGATTTCTCTTATATATGCCCTAACGAACTGAAAAGATAGTAATCTGAAGGGGAGATAGATATCCGGTGAATAGGGCGAGCGATTTAAAAGTTCCAATTCAAGATCCTTGAATTTTATCTGTGCTATATTTCACCGTGAAGTCTCATATTATCGTATTGAAGAATCTTTTTTTTACTGACCGAAACAGATCGTTTTGTATGAAGTCTTGTTTCATTCGCTCGAATTGCTCATAATTCAATGTCTCTATTATGGTTTCAACTTTCATACAATTCCTGAAAAACTCACCATGCACACACAAAAATCTTTTCTGTTATTAGTGATGGTCGAGTTCTTCGGAAGAAAGTCAATTAATTTTCGTACAGGATTCGAATCGGGAGAAAAAAAGATAAGCGGAGATAGTACGGAGATGGTAAAAGCACCATCCTTACCAGTTCATGACGAACACAAACTGCTTGCCTTTAAAAATTGCTTGAGTGGCGAAGATGATCCTGAGCTGTAAACTATGGACAGTCAATCTCCAATCACAGTTCTTTAATTTTCAACGAAAACCTACGTCCACCATCGCCTTCAGGATAACATAATCTAATTTTTGAGGTAGTCCTTTTTGCGCAACACGTTTGAGGATCATGTTTACATTTTCAAAATTTTTTGAACACCAGTGACACTTGTTTGGTTTCAGAAAATCCCCGTAAGTATGAGCAATTTTTTAAAGAGATAACTTCTTTAGTCGAATTAGGCACTTTTTGAGTGGGTAGAAATCATTGAATTTGCGTCACGCGCGAAATTTCTACGGTGAGTCATACCTAGCATAAAGCTTTTTATTCTTTTGAAAGCTTTTTAATTCTTAATCCTAGCGTGTAGTATTTCATAAATACCACAGTCTAATAATCAGAAGTCCAATATCATTGAATTTACCGATAGCAAAACTACCATAAAATGATGTGAATTTGATTATGTTCTTGTTGATCTTAGAAATTTTCTCTCTTGGTAGAAAAAAAAATTTTAGGTCATAAATAAAATTTACAGCCGTGGCTTTTACTTTAAAACTAAAACTATGAATGAGCAACTATGAATGAGCTCACCGAAGAAATTTTCGTTACTTTTCAGTTACCCAAATATTATTTGAATGAGCAGAGCTGATCGCTTTTTCGAGCCGTCCAATAACGTTTGCCTTGGAAAGAGACAGCCTTTGGGTTTTTATTCTTTTCGAAAAGGCATTTTTTCGGTGGACATATTTACCAATTTTTCTTCGTCTTTTTGTTCGTTTATCCGTCTGTCTGTTTTTATGCCGTTAGTGACGCAAAATAGTATTTTTATAGTTCCTTTTTTAGACCAACTCAGGCTTTCCTCAGAGTCGCAATCTCCGTTCATGTATGCAGTCACCGTAACGATCTCATGATCGTCTTTGCTAAATATATAGGGCCCTATTCTGAGAGTCATCTCACGTGAGATCTCACGTCACTTGGAAAGTCACGTCACTTACGAATCGGTATTCTGAGAGTCACGTGACATGACTCTAGGTGAGGTGACTATGAATTTGTGTTTGAATGGCAACGCTTGAGCGTTTGAAATTTATCATATCATTGAAATTTATCATCGCTCGAAATTCACCACGTCCATAGCACACTGGCATCGAACGTTTCTTGTCCGATCACCGAAGTTAAGCTGTGTTGGGATTGGTCAGTACTTAGATGGGGGACGGCTTGCACATCGTTGGCGCGCACAAACTTTTCATACCTTTATATCATAAGTTCGGCTTACTTTGGAGGGAGTGGAATTATTAAAAAAATAAAAGTCAAATAGTAAGTAAGGAAAATCGAACGCAAACAGGAAATTTCCAGGGATAAGCAAATGATTTGGGAAATAAAAAAAAGGACGGTGTTTACAAGTGTACCAGGTATACTTAAACTTGCTATACAAGATTATAAATATAGTGATTAGTAAGAAGTATTGGTGAATATTAGAAGTGGTTTTTATGTGTTCGCTGTGCTGTTTCAGGCTTTGTGGATGACTTTTCATCAGTCCAATAAGGCATTTGAATTGTCGCTTGTTTTTCCAATTAGAAAATAGATCAAAAATTGCTATCCTTTACATTTTATCCGTCAGGAATAAGCTGTGCATCTGTTTTTCTCCATTGTTAAAATTTTCGCTCGAAAGAATGACGAGATAATGGAGACTTGTAAAAATTTAACTTCACGAGTATCTCAGTGCAACCCTTTTTTTAAACTGGTACTTTACAGGTCAATTTCCGATCGATTTTCTTATTGGAAACACATTTGCACAATTCAATTTTCAAATTCAAACACCAAATGTCTCTTTTTAGCTCGAAAAAATGAGCTGCACATACTAAATTGGCATGAAATGATTGTAGACATGTATCAATGCCATCTGCATTTTCAAAGCCAGAGAAACAAAAACAACCAGTCAAACATAAAACTCCCCAAAAATTGACACAAAGCTACAAAATAACAAACATACGAGCCAAAAATTTATTAGAAAATGGCTAACGGCTATGGCGAACACGTAGTTGAGTTTAACCGCATTATCTTCAAAATAAGATTTGTTTACTTTTTTTTATGGTTCACGATGCAAACTTCGTGAAAATCCTTCTTCTTTTTATTCAAAATATCAATTTATATCATTTCTGACCACAGTCACTTGATATTATCAAGTGACTGAAATTCTTAATTTACGTGACGCTCGTCACTTCACGTGACTCTCAGAATAGCCAACAGATCGAAAACGTCACTTGAGGTGAAATAACAACACCTCACGTGACTCTCAGAATACGAAATCATGAGCGTCACCTCATTCGTCATGTGAGGTGACTCTCAGAATAGGGCCCATAATCTTTCTGCTCAGAACTCGATGTACGGTAATCCGGAACAATGTCAACCGAACCTAAACCAAAACTTAATGGTACAAACTTCGAGCATCTCTGAGCTATGACATGGTTTTAACGAGACGGAGGCGTTTTGACATAAACCTGGAACTATACAATTTCGTATGTCACTCCTATACTGTACCACGCAAAAAGACGACTAGGCCTGGAATACCATATCCCAATACAACAAGTCGACTCGTTACTAAGTAGTGTCAAAAGAATCTATCCTATCGAAAGTTATTAAATAACTCACGTCCCCCGGAGCCGATTTACGGCCAATGACACACACAGCGGCTCGGGCGAATTGATTCCTGAGAAGAGGACCGAGTCGGTATAGTCGTGCATTACCTTAGCAATGTGATGACACGCACTGCGGTTTGGGCCGCCTCCTGGTTTCGGAAATTTCAATTTTCAATTTTCTCACGGGTCCGAGGGTTTTTCAATTTTCTCACGGCTCCGAGATCCAATCGAGCTGACATTTTCAGGATGCATTGATGAATGCATATGATAAACCCTCGAGAACACCCGATGCGTCAAACGCTTCGATTGAAACACCGTGTGTGTCATTGGCCTAAGCAGCCATGCAAAGCTGATTGATAACAGCGAGTACAGTTTATACATGCTCTTTTATTCAGGAATGACCCGTGTGGTTAGGTGGACTTTGGATCAAACTAAAATTGTAACTAGCATCTCGCATCATAGATTCACAAAGATTAATAAAGAAGGAGCATTAAGATTCACAAAAAAAGAAGTAAACAGGATAATTTTCTTGATATAAGAATAACGGAGCAATAACGGAGCCTTGAGAGACATCAATGCGGGACGCAATCGTACGAAAATAGGTGTGTAAAAATTATGCTTAACGTCTAAGAAAGAAGGTCAAAAAATTAATGGACGTAAAAAATGATTGTGTAATTAGAACAGAGTGATCAAAAATGTCAAATGGCTTCCAAAGGTCAATATACACTACTTGTAAAAGGAGTTCTAATATACCTATCTGCAGGTCTGCGGTAGCAGCGGAAGCTTGAATCACCCCACTTGTGGCTCACACGATCTACACTGGAGATCCGCTTCACTCCATTTTGTATCGGCCCATTCCACTTTGGGACGGGCGAGTCGTTCCACGTTTATATGATCTGGCTGTCAGCTGACAGTTTGAAATGCTAGTGTTATGTTCATAGTTTGTTATTTTTGATAATTTTAATCTCTAATTGATTTTTACACCATAGTTTTCGACACAATCGCAGTTTGGCAGGTTTAGATGGATGCTTACTCCTTCGTAAATCATGAGTTTGGTGGTCGGTTTACTCATTAGCCTCAAGTTGTTAATGTTGCTTTTGACAGTCATATTGTTTGTTCGATTGTATATTTTTAACGCTGTAGTTTGCCTGCAATTGTTGTCTTAAGTATGTTCCCTATTTTATTGATCTTTACACTTTGTTTCGTTTTTCGATGCTGATTACTTCTTTCCTTTTAGTGTCAATTTGTTGCTTTTTGCAGGGCAACGTTGATAGATTCCCTATTGTTTACATAATAAAAACTAATACATTGTGTTGTCTTCAGCTTGCTCTGCTAAATAATGATTCTAATGCCGCCTGTGAACTTGCTCACTTCATTCACCACCTATAAATCGCCCTTATTTTCGAATGGCGATGGGATTTTTACTAATGTTCGAAGAACATTAGTAAAAATCCCGGCGGCGAGCGTTTTAGTGAATTTTGAGGTACTCCTATGTTTCCAAGCAGTGTAAATTTTTGTTAAAGAAAAGTAATGGGAATGAAAACTTATTCTATTCTAAGCTTGTCTATGATAAAAAATTGAAAATGTTGAGCCGTGTGTGGGTGATATGTGCCTAAAAGTAGGCAAGGATTTTTTTTCAAATTTTGATTTGTCATTTCTTCTGACAAAAACATTGGGTCATCATAAAATTCGCAGAGTGTATTGACGTTGGCTAAAATTAAACACACATGGATTTTGAAGATAGTGCAGGTAATCCTGTAACTACGGCAGGCTCCTGAAAAAAACCCTTCAAATCATTGACCCTCCTCAAAAATTTTTGATTTTTGACAAAAACTTCAAATCATTGATAAACTTCAACCTTTTTCCATCATGTCAAATCGAAATTTTGAAAATTCCGATTTGCACAAGAACGGCAACCCATCACCAAATTACCTCTATTTTCAGCACTCGAAAGTTCTGTTCACGAGAACTGACGACCGGATTATCCGATCAAAATGAAATTTACAGGACATATTGGTATTAGCTAGGACCAGGTCTGATAGAAGTGATTTTGAAATGCGGGCAGCCCAGTGGCAGTGGTACCATCTTGAAAAATCAATGAGAAAAAAAACAGCTTTTTTGGCTATAACTTCCGATTCAGCCATCAAATTTTAACGAAATTCACACAGTACTTGGATGTTACTTTATGTAACATTTGATGGAAATTTGGTTGAAAAATTAGTATAGGGCTGGCAGCTGTGGTGATTTTTGTCTCACAAATCTTACAAATTTGCTCAGCAAAATAAAGCTTTTTTCTCTACAACTTCCGGTCCAGTGTAGAAATCAAAACGAAGTTCATGGAGAAAATGGACTTTAACGTGAACCAAATGTCGTAGGAATTTCGTACAAAAACCATGAAAGAGCTGCCAGATATGACAATTTTTGTAATTTTGTGGAATTTCTTTACTGAGCGATTATGTCATTTGGTTTGCAAATGGGAATGATCCTGCAATGAAAATTAACAACAAATATAACCGCTTTAAAAATTTGAAAAGTTTTGAGTGTGGTAACCCTAAAATTCTTTTCACCCGTATAGCTTCCAGCGCAGTGATTCAATCGAAACGAAATTTACTGGTTGGGTTTAACTTAACGTGAAGCAGATTTGGTATGTGTTTTGCTTTGCTGCTGACACAGGGTAACCAGTTTTAGGCATTTTCGTAAATATTGCACCAACAGATGCTTCAAATTACATACTCATATGCAAATTATTTGTAATATAAATAAGAAACCAATTTTTAAATTTTCCGAGTTTTGAACATTTTTCAGATGGCAGCCTCCAACAACGTTTAACCGCTGAAACGTTCGATAAAAGCCTCCGATGAGAATGAAATTCAAAGGATAATTTGATTTAAGTATGAGCTTGCTATGGTAAACTTATTGCTGCTTCGTTGGGAAAGTGTTGCCAGCACTGAACATTTTCATCATTTGTGTTATTGAGTTTTGTTGCTTTGGATACGGAATGGTTGATATGATTCTACAAAAAAGTGTATTCCGTCTTTACACATTTTTTTGTCACTCAAAGACAATTTCTTCGAAAATTAGTTTTCTAGCGGCTCTGATGCGCTAGACTTTTTTTTATTTTAATTTAGATTAATTGTGAATCGGTCCACCGAAACACAACTTAAAATATTCAAACCACTCATCGTGGGCATTTAAATACAGAAGATAAAAGCACAACTAACAGAGGCAGATTTTTACTATATGTGTTGGTCCTGCTTGTTTCAAGTTTTCAACAACAAATGTCATTCCGTTGGTTTGATACAAATTCTTTTTTCACCTCATAGACCGATTGTTCAGCTGTTCTGGTATGTTGAGAAATAAGTCAAGGCAGAACATTTCTATATTTTTGTCTGAATAGCTTACATACATATGTAGATAATGGATGGAGAACCAATTTTTTCCAATTGAATCAATATAAGCAAACAGTTACAATGGTCTTTCTTTCGCTGATGACTCGTTCTCAATGAATTCAATAAAATAGTAATGAACGCACCATCAGGCAGCTCCTCTTAGTATCACTAGTACCCATCCAGCTCTAAAAATAACTAGCCGTAACTGCTACACAATTTTCTGATCGCGCTCCTGATTGCATTCAAATTTCATGTACTGTTCCTCAGGGGCAAAACTACAAAGTGCGATTACGAGGCGACATAATTTCTTCTTATTTTCGCAACCTTTTCGAGAATACTTGTGCAAATTAAAGTTAGTGATGTAGCATGCCGAGTCAGTCTTCAAACAGGATGCGAACCAAATTAACAGAAGAAGTAAGAAGGGTAAAGAGCTTTCGTTATTGCTTGCGAAAAGAAAATGTTCCTTAATATAAGACGCAGACTTAGAATTCCATTACTACTGCTGCTGCTACTTCTGTTTTTGCTGTTTTCTACCACTCGCCCGCCACTACATCGTCCTTTGAAGTATCATTTTCTGTTTTAATTTCGTTTTAATAATTTAACATAAACAGGCAACGTGTACATGGGAAAGAAACGTCAGGGAAATTACATTGTACTGCTAGTAGACATTGCATTAGCACGATATTTCAGAGACGCACTTTCGAGCCTCTTAGTGTTGAATAAAACGTTAGCAACGAAAATACAACTTAGCAAGCAAGAATTCTCATTGATACTAAAGCAAAAGCAGCCAGACGTAAATTGTTAAGAACGCTCCAGGTTACATGCCCTGATATATGGGGAGATGGTTTTGAGAATGGATAAGACACTCTTCGCTTTGGTAGAAACAATAAGATTCAAAAAGTGTTTGAAATTATCTGAGGCATGTTTGATTGTAGTCAGTTGAATTATGGCTGACATTAGCGAACATGTATATTAGTATATACCATTTCTTTTCTGACCTTTTTATCTTATTCTTCCTAAAAATTGAAAACTTTTTATCTTATTCTTCCTGAAATTAATTTTCAAGTCCACAAAATTTGTATAGCGACTATAAGAAATTAATTAACAAAACCAAAGTTTTGCAGACCTGGAATCGTGAATAGGCAAAATCTATTAACTAACTCTGATAACATAAAAAATATGTTGGGCTTTGTACCAAATGAAAAAAAGACATGACAGACAAGTAGTTACATGAGAACTTCAATCAGGTTCAGTAAGAGCTCAAATTAGTCAACATTCTAAACAATATCCTATACTCAATAAATACATAATACTAACATATTTTGCTCACAATATAATTAAAGTACAACATTTGCATTGAAAACCCGAAGGTATATACCCAGAAAAATATATATCTTCTACATAATGTTCTCAGATATAATTACATTACCAGCAACTGAACCCGTATAACCTCAATGGGGTAACAACATTGTTATATCTACTTTATTTCTAGTGAACCGATACCAACATGGTATTGTGTATTTTCAATGCACAAAATTAAGATCTCCTGATCGTAAAATCAATTTGCGCAACCTTCGAATCTCCGATCGACCAGTGCATTACATACATCGTGATAGATCCATGAATTCGTACACCATTGGAGCCAAAATGCAATAATTTAAATTGAAGACAAACAAGAGCTCTGCAGTTCCGGGTCGAGCAAGAAAGGGACAGACGCAGGCAACATATCCATACCAGGACACCGTCTATTATTTATCACCTGCTCAAGGATGATATTATTCGTGATTAATGAGGACACTGCATTTGATTTAGACGAATCTGTCAGGTTGGCATAGTCAAAGAGTCAAGGCGCTTGAATGTTAAATGCTTAGGAAGTATTGCGTTCCATGGTGTTTCCAATAAATTTCATCAATAGAATTTATGTTTGGCGTGCAAGCATGAGGACACAAGTGCTTTGTGTTTGATGTATGCTCGACATATTTGTCCGAAAAATGTTCGTCTAGGATTCTAGAATGCTGCGAACATGATAGGGTCTAAGAATTTATGTACGCAAACATGAGTATATGTAAATGTGTATTGTATCTTGTTTGGTACCTGATGGATATAAATTAACATCGGGAGCCTTTGCAGAAAAGACAATAAACGTTCGATGTTCACACAAGCCCAAGGCCAAGTTGATACAAGATTAGAATGTCCCCAGGCAATAAGATTCGAGTTAACTTTGGCATTGTTTAGAGAATGATGCCTGACAGCATATGTAAATCGAAAAATTATGTAAGTTGCTTTAATTTTGGTAATATGAGATGCTATTTCAAATTTTACCTTACAAATTTTACCTTACCTGGGAGTCGTAGTATGTCCTTAGTTTATTTTTTTAGTTTTGAAATTGCTTTATTTTTCCCAGAATTATATGACTTTCTAAATCCTTAGACCTAAGATTCTTAATCTGGACTTACACAGAGCTTAACGGCTGCCTGGTCACTTGAAGTCACTTATGTCTTAATTATTTGGGTTTTCCAAATATTATGAATTTATTTTAAAGACTAATCTTATAATATTTTAACGAATGTATTAAAGTAAATGAAACAAAAACTTTTAACATCGGTCGCTCATATTTCTTAATCCCAACTTCACTTATTCGAACCTAACTAAGAAACTACAATAAATATTTAAATCTAAGATGTCATTGGTCCTGCAATAGGCTCGCGGACATGTGCAGGACTTCCTGCCTAAGGCTCGTTTCACACATATGAGGTTCCATTCGGTTCGGTTCGTTTTCGGTTCGTTTTCGGTCGCTGCCGACAAGTGTGAAACGATAATTCGGTTTCTATTCGGTGCCTAATAGAAACCGCATAGAACCGAATACTCCCTGAGCACAAATAGGTTTCATCAGGTTTCTATTAGGTTTGAATTCGTGTCCAAGGAAATCTAGGCGTTCACACATGCACGGTTTAGAATCGGTTTCAAACTGATTGGATCGTTTGAATTTTTTTTAAATTTATAAATTATCAGTTTGGATCTCTTAATTTGAAATATTTAGACGTTTTACCTAGTAAGTTTAGTTAGTCTTAGTTAGTTTTATTATCAACTATAATTTTTTTGAAATTATCAGTCGCAGTTTTTCTGATAAAATGAGCGATTTATAAGATGTTGATGTGGATCGGCTGATTTGTCCTGTGCAATCTAAAATAGCACTGTGGGACAAAACTTGTGCAAAATATGAACATAAATTTAAGACGTAAGAGGCATGAAAAAATGACTGTGTGGAAATTTTTGAAGACTTTAATGAATTTTTTAATGAAAAAACTCAAAACTTAATATGAACCGTGTAGGGACCGTGTATGTGTGGAGGAGTTTCATTCGGTTCGGTTTGTTTTCGGTTACAACCGAAAACGAACCGAACCGAATGGAACCTCATACGTGTGAAACAAGCCTAATTGAGTCCATTTATATAAAATAAGATTTTGATCTAAGATTTATACTTTCAAAAGTCACTACTATTAGTCCGGGAGCCAGCGAAATATTTTGGCGACTCATTTCATCGTCGATCAAAGTGTGTAATTATCCTCAATAAGGTCTATTTAGTAACGAAAATCGACCACTTACAACCAGTTAGCGGGACAACGTCTTCTGAGCGCATCAACAATATGTAATAAACAATAGAAAAAAAACTTCATATAATCGTCGATCATATTTGCAGGAGCTGTCAATGGACATCAGACATAGTCGAAAAACGACCACTTACATTTGTTTGGCGAGACAATCAACCACTTACAAGCGCGGAAACGTGCGAAAAAATTTCCAAAATTGTCTTATTTCATCGTTGCTCAAATTGGACATGGTTACACAGGATCATGTTGCACATGTAAAAATACTGTGCTTACAGTCAATTAGCGGGAAAAACCTACTTTAAGCCATCATCAAAGTCGCCGCTGCAAGAGTCACTCACTTGCAGTTTGAACGTTCAAATGCGCACACGTGCTGTTAAATATATTTGGATGGTCTCACACGCGCTTGTCGTGTCCATTACACGAGGAATCTGACACAAAAATCATTTTTCACGCGTGTAAAATCAAGGACAAATCTAACATCGTCATTCGATGGTCAGATACCGATATTAATAAAATCTGGTTTCACGTTGGCGTAAAAAAATAATGAAAGGTTCACCAACGTAACTGAAATGTACGCGAAATTAGGTCCGGAGCTGTGTTCGGCACTTCCAGCGTTTCATGCTTTCACAGGATGCGACTTTAATCCTGCTGTGTACAGAAAAGGGAAAGTGAGACTATTAAATACTTTGCGGAGCAGCGAAGAGTACTTGAGAACTTTTTCAGATATGTCAAAGTACCCCGATTGCGACTTTGCGGCGATATTGTCGATTGTAGGGAAATAAGTTTGTCATTTGTACGACAGAAAAAAGGTGCGAGTAGAAAACGTTTTTAAAGGCCTACAAATGCAAAGAAAACAAGCCTACACTTAACATCAATGTTAGAAACTTTGGTGGATCGATCCTTCCTCCATGCAAATCGGAAATCGTTCAGCATACTCTAAGGTCCGGTTATATCGAAAAAATGTGGAGCAACTCCTACTGACAAAACATCATGGATTTGGCACCAGAGGACTGTGGATGGCAAACAAATGGAGACAAATTTGACTTCAAATGGTTTCAGGGCGAACAGTTGCCAAACATCGTCGAAGACATTGTACTCAAGAAAGAAGGTGAAGAAAAAAATCCAGACGGCGAAACTTTGCCAGGTACACAATATCAATTACAATAATAGTAAAATATTCAAGGTGCACACAATATTTTATCCGCCAGTGGTAGAAAACGCAAATTTTCTATCTGCCGGACCTTTGAGATTCCGAGTACAAGCCAGATTCTTCCGATGAAAGCGATGAAAATTAGTATATGAAAATGTTATTAAGTCACGAATAAATTTGGTAAATATCTACTTTTTTTACCAATTTTATACTCATTTTCTCAAATTTTGTTTTCGTGTATAAATTTGTGATTGAAGTAATGTTCTGCTTCACAAAACATGGCATGATCGCTTAAAGTAGGTTTGTCCCGCGAATCGATTGTAAGCACAGTATTTTTACAAGCGCAATATGGTCGTCTGTAAACATGTAGAATTTGAGCAACGATGAAAAAAGTCAATTTTTGAAAAAAATGTTGCACATTTGCGCGCTTGTAAGTGGTTGATTGTCCCGCCAAACCAATGTAAGTGGTCGTTTTTTGGCATCGTCTGATGTCAATTGGTAGCCCCTCAAAATATCAATGGCGATGATAAGAGTTGTTTTACGTACTGTTTATTACATTTTGTCAACGCTTCTGACAACAAAAGGTCTCTAGGTGCGATGTAAGTGGTCAGTTTCTGTTATAAGCACAAACAAATTGAAGACCCTGATATACTTTCATTGACGATGAAATCGGCATATTTTTACTGTCGCTGGCTCCCGGACTATATCTACGTACACTCAATTAATAGTTATATTCATCGAGTAGGCTTGAAACGTCCTCTATTATTCAAAAATCATCATTGAGCCACCAACGTAGTCTCAATCGAGCTGATCTTTACTGAGTGTCATGCCATTTAATACCTTAACTGTAAATTCGTCGTCAGGGAGCATGGTATATTATAGGAGTTTTGAGAGGGTCAGATATGTAGCTTTATTGGTCAAGGAGTTGGATAAAGCCGATGAATCTTGCTCGTTTGAAATACAGGAGGCTGGGAAAGAATGGGTGCCATATCCATTCGTTTTCTGGGTCGGCTGTGGATGATGTGACGCTTTGATAATCCACGAACAGAAGGAGCATGCCATCGATCCTGGAGATCGCCACACTGTCGTAGATTTAATAGTTACTTACGTAGTGCAAGTAGTCTATCTGTGTCTTTCTATACACTCCCACAAATGCACGATGGCGTTTTCGATAGAAAACTCTTACTCGCTCCATCTGATGAAGCGTCCATAACTGATGCTCGATCGGATCAAACTCTTGAAGCATGTCAGTTTTACATTGGATGCTTTGAGCCGAAAAATTTTCAAACAGCCATGTAGGCACTCCTTGCTTAGTTCAGTTGCATATCAATGTGTTGGGAGTAATACAGATGCTGATCTAGGTATACTTGAATTTCTTCCATAAAAAAAAACGCGCACGCGTATTAACATAAAATATATTGAATCTACGACATAACAAAAAATAATAACTTTTTCTGTTTAATCTTACTTAGCTAATAGCTTTGGCATCAGCATTGTAGAGTGTTGTTTATCGATGACTCTGGTACCCGCATGCTCCCACACACCCTGGTATCTAACGAAATTTTTGTGGGATATCTGGCTGTTATCAGGGTTTTTTTCACTGTCACCATCTTGGACGTGGAAGACTTTCCGGTTTCGCCACAGATCTCTGTTGGCCTCGTGCATTGTCAACCAAAATAGGATGGTCTCACATTTCTGTGGAATAATTTTTATCTTCCGCGCACTGGTAAACGACTTGCCTTTCTTGAACATGATCTGGAGCTCGTTCTAAAATGCGCTGGCTTCTCTATCGGCAGTGTATATGATTAGATCAGCAGCAATTGATTGATTTGGGGACGATATGAATACGAACAAATTGAACATTCCAGCTGTGTACATGGAAAAAAATAGCGGTACCGTTATGGTGGGGTTGAGGTTCCCAGTTAATGCGACGAAGTTTGTTCCATACAACATGTTTTGGATGGTATTCAGAATGTGTGGGAGGAGTTTGAAGAGATGTCTGTCCAGCCAGATCGTATCGAATACGTCGAGTCCATATCAATGAGACATGTGCCGACACATTCTCTATTGTTGAGGTGCCAACAAATGCCGGAGACTACTTCCGTGGTAGCATGCATAGTCGAATGGCCTGCCCAAAAGCCAAACTGACAGTTGCTGATCAGCTTGGCCTCTTGAACCAGTGAAATAGTAGAAATGGAGTGGACATGTCCATAAGATTTACATTGCAGGGGATGGTAGTAATTTTTTGGGTGCTCATTGTCAAATCTGGTCAAATCCAAGCAGTTCCCCTCCAATTTGACAATTAGATCGAAATGGCGGAAAGGCAACTTTAACATGCTATGTACGCAAGAGGATTGAAGGGGTTAATGGTGGAAAGTTATACCGTCCGTGTCCAGGGACTGTCTTGAACGTACTTTTGCCAGCTCGCTACATGAGCGTATGAGCTTTTCGTACAACTTGCAGACATTGAGTAAAAGTCTTATAATGGTCTTATAGGTCTGTAGCTACGTGTTTCTTTTGGGTCTATTCTTCGTTTGAGAATCGGGAAAGTTTTGGCTGTTTTCCATCGTTCTGGAAAGGCATTTTTTTCAGGGTTTTATCGAAAAGAATACAGTACTGTCTGATGACAGTATCTTCCAGGTTTTTTAAGACAACAGTCGGGACACTATTAGCTCCCGACGGCCATTGGTCTTTAAAGTTGACAGTTTTCAGCAACTTTTGTACCCTTCTAGACATATTTTGCGGTCATTATTCGCTAAAATTTCTTCAATGTCAGTTTTTCGAAATTGAGGTGGAAGTTCTTGTCTTTGGTGCGTTCAGCTACTCAGATAGCTTTGAGTTCAGATTGCCCCCAAAAACGAAGTAGTTGTTTGTGTCTTGAAGGTTCAGGTGGGTAAATAGAGCTTGTAGTTCCCGGATGATTACTTTGCGATTTCAATAAAGGGCATAGATATAAGCCAGGAAGAAATTTCTACGGTCATGTAGCACGGTCTTCCAAGATCTCAAACCTACCGATTTCTGATATGCAAATGACTCGATTCTTAAAGTTGCCGTGAACTAGAATGCCAGTCCCTCTGTCATTGGTCACATTTGACCTATCCGTCTGAATGAAGTCGAAGTCGAACGTAATGCTATGGAGACCATTAAACTTAGTTTCCGTCAGCAGGTAAATTGATTCTGGGTAAATTGAAGTAGGTTTTAGTGACTGTATAGGAATACTATCGAAGTTACGTTAATCGCAATCAATTTGAGTCGACGTTATGATATAAAAGGGCAACATCAGAGCTCTGAATACCTATCTTCTCGTAAATAATATGGATCTTCTTACCATGGTCACATAAAATTTTTTTAGACTTCTTTATTTGACTTCTTGCTGATGGTGTCAATAATCAACTCCAACTTATTGGCCATGTTGCTGGTTCCTATCATCCTGTTTAATGGCAGTGTCTGTCACTGCGTTGGTTGTTCTCGCTGTTGTGAGGCATGCTACGCTCCTCTCAGGATGCTCAAGTAGTTCACCGCTGGTTGAACGTAGTTTCTTGTCGAATGGTTTGTCACCACCTGCTGCTGCTCTACTCTACGCCTTCCTGCACTTTACTCTTTGTCCGCTTTAGTTTTAACAACTTATGCACTGGATATCTTTTGTATGGCGCTGAGTGCCCAAGCATACCGCAGTTGACCCAGAACGTCGGCTCTTTTGGGTCCTCCGAAGTGAGGGTACATTTGTCTGATTCGTGTCTTGATTCACATTCTGCTGTTTGCTGCTGAGCGACCGTAACGCAGGCAACATCTGCACTGCACTGCTTCTTTTTTTTTCGAGTTTTTCGAATCAACAGCTTGATATCTGCAGAACTTGATTGGTTCGATATCAGAAATCTTGCCTTCGTTACCCAGCTGGAACACGTAGAATAGCAGAAAGCGCCGTTCATTCGTAATCCTCCTGATTGTGAAGCTGCTTACGATGCGAATATCTATCTCAGAAGCAGCTGCTTAAAGCTGCTCAGCTACCTCCATGAGTTCTTTTATGCCAATCAGACCATTGAGAAGTACGGTCTGAGACTTCTCTGATTTTGGAATGTTCGTGAAAAGCTCGAATTCTACACTTTCCAACACGTTTTTTTTCTGCAATTGATTACTCGACTTTTTTTTAAAAAACTGAAGTCATTTATTTTGCAATTATCTTTCAGTAGTTTGACAAAGTCATTGGGACAAATGTATTTATTTGCGACTTCAACAATTGTATTTGTTTTTTTTTTTGTCTTCTAATCACATAGACTCTGGTTAGAGTATAGATTCTTATTATTTGCTTTTATCGAATTGGTTTTTTCATCGTTTTTCCTGGGTTTTTTAATTTTTCGTCACATAATCAGCAATTCATTTTGGCACCAGAAAGTGCTTCACCACACATTTTTCAAGTAAAATTTAACTCACTGAATTCTTTTTTCACCTTAATTGCATCGATTATTGTCTGAGCACAACACTTAGACCCTTTTATATTGCCTGGAATATTTGCTCGCACTATGGAAATATTTGTGATGGAACGGAAAGCAAAACATAAAAAACCAATGCTGAACATGATCTCCTTGCATAGCATTTGTAGCATACGTTTGTTCAAGAGTCATTTATTCTACAGCTTCCGTGTTAAATGCCTACTTTTTTTTAGTACCTTCTTCTTTCCAAACTCTCCATCAGTCGATCTAATAGCATGGTCCGTGTGCAACATATCTTTTCAAAAGAGGAATTCTGTCCGATAATTTTTTGAATTTGTGAAATTTTTCCGCTGAAATGTTCATCTTTAATAAGCAGGCGAATCTGTGGACCATCAAAAATAGCGACCTTTATCTTATCAAATGACAGGCTATAAATGCCAATAGGCAAAGCTTTAACGAATTGCTTCATCAGTCCCAATTTTATACGCAGTGGTGAAAATATAATGTTCTTTCTGTCGACAAGTGGCTGATGTATAATGCTTGCATCAACAGGTTTCAGGTCAGATCTTGGTGACCAGCTTGACTGCACCTACTGCTTCGCACGGGCTCTGCTATCCACATACCCAAAAAAGCACATTCGCGTAGCTGCCCAAGAATGAAGTAGACCATTTTAAGGTCAACACAAACTCAGGAGTACACAAGGTTATGCACTGGACCTGTTTTATACACCATTTTCTCTGCTGCCCTTCCTTTTCCAGTGAGCTATCCTCAAGTTAAAGTCCTACTCGTATAATATGTAGATAACACGCTCTTATTCCCGCTCACATTCCCGCTCCCCCGCTCACATCAGCGAAGAGCCTTGAAGATTACTTGGTCAACCTCTGATTTTATTTTGATGAATGGAGCATTAAGCTAGATAGTAGCAAAATACAGCTGACTGTGTTCAGGAGGCCTTCCAAGTATCGGCAATCTCAAATCATCCGCAATAAGGCCAAAGAAGTCGCTCTCTTCCTCGGAACTTACTGAATCATTCCTAGTCCTACATTGCGGTACCCTGGAGTAGACATGCATGGATTCTAGAAATTAAATTCTTATGTCCGACGTAGAATTAAAGTAGCATTTCAACGTATCAGACACCTTTTCGCCAAAAAGATGGGAATGACGACAAAGGACAAATCCATTTGCTATAATACATTCATTCGGCCAATCCTTATGCTTCAAATACATATTGGCCCAAGCTAAACCATCTCGGGTTGGGCAACCACAGACCAATTCGACGACAGATATTACTGTCCACACCATGACCGGAGTTGGTGAGCTTCAGTTGTCTATTGTCAGCCTGTCAATTCCGTTTGGTTGGTGCATGTTGGTGCCCAAACCCTACTCAGATCGGAATGCAGGCCAATATCGACCAATCATACCCATCTCACACCAAGGGGGTGTACACATATTGGCCATAGGCTCTGTTGGTTTAGCTTGGGCCAATATGCACTTCCTACATTACATATGCATTCCCATCCTGAATTACATGTTCCAAACCTGCCATGATAGAAGCGGAGATGTTCGAACGGAGAATCCTGCGCTTCTGTACTGGAAGGCTTTACAACCCGGTAATTAAAAAGTGGCCGAGGAACTCTATTATATAACAGGACATGAGCTACAAACTGATTGATCCGGGGTATTGGACGCACCAGCTGGGCTAATGAGCGATTTCGCGTCCGGCGGAAGCAGCAGGACAACGGCAGCTCATGGATATGCAGTTCAATTATGTTGGCCTTCCGACGAATCAGGAGGGATAATTAAGACCTAGCTTAGGTTAAGATCTAATTAGGCTTACTTAATTGTGGTTAAACAAAGGCTAGATTTAGTTTAGTAAATTAAATTCGTATTTAAGTATTACATAGCTGTACAACCTGAATAATATTTTATAAGTGCGAACCGAAAAGTAAAGAAATGGTGAAAAAAATTATTACAATCGAAAAAGAGCCAGCAGCCTAAAGTAGAATAGCTGCTTAATATAGGATCCTTTATGTTAAATATCGCTTAATATTCCTTAATAAAAGTAAAGTAATCTATGTGCAGTTTAATAAATAAAAAAAATATTGTATTATATTATTACATTAGGTCAATACAAATGATCCATTAATGCATGTGATATTGCATCAAATCAACGACTCTCTTTCTTCGGGAATCAACCAAATAAATTTCCATTGCGAAGAAGAACATACTTCAAGCTCCAAACAGTCGCCATTCAGTTGCGCTATTATAGGTTAAAACTTCCAACTCTTCCATTAAACAAAGTGAAAAACTACAAGTTCAAAGTTTTCCCCGCTACAGAATAAAATCTATGAATTACATTTCATACAGATCTTTCCCATAGATGAATCATTCATAGCCACAGCCAGATATTTGAGTAAACATTATTATCTTTAAATCCTTAAGGGACGGTGATGATCGATCACCATCACATTTTTTAAATATTTTTCAATAAATCCAACTTCATTGAAAAACTGACCTTTCTGAGCTTTTCGCGGCACTAAATTTTTCCAATAGAATCAAATCCAAGGATTTCAAGGAAGATTTACAGTCAATAAGTGAATGTCAACAGTGGGCAGACAAGTTACCATTTGAGCGAACCAAGCAATTGAATTTTCCCGCTACCTACTCTAATAAAGCTCCACTTCTCGGCGCGACAAATTATGTATGTACATAATTCGCAGTGGGACGAGGATAGCGACGATAACGGTGGATTACCAGGCTAATCCTATAATGTCCTTGTCACTAAAATTCTCATCAATCATTATAGATATGCCACTATTGAGTTTGTTTGCTTGCGTCAAGTAAATACTGTTTCTTGGATAGCGAAAGGGTATCGATTTCGTATTTTCGAAAATTGTCAAGCACATTTTCATTATTGAATTATGCTAACAGAGGAAGGAACTGACTGTGATTTTTTTCGTTTTTTAACAGATTTGTTGTAGATGAAACGACGGGGAACACTGGTTTTAAGAAAACGGGAAACGTTCTTAATTATCAAGCAATGCTGATGAATAACAGCATAGACTTAAGCGTGCATAGCACTTATTATGAAGTAAATTTTATTCTGCCAATGAAAATTTTGTTGAATGTTTCACGAAATTTAACATAAGTACCAAAAATTCAAAATTCAAACAAACCAGACATTTTAAATACTTACTCCACCCACTAAAATTATTGGAAGACGCGTTTCAAAACTTTCTGTGAATTTCTTCAGAAAATATTTCATTCGAAAAACTTGCGAAAATAGAATGTGTTGCTTTCATAAAACATTTATGGGCTTCCCAAACGACCGTTCGGTTCATTAAACTCAGGCGTCTAATTCACATCGCACCTACCACAAAATAAGGTACAAGCTTTCACGTATTAGTCACGCTATAAATACAATCTGGAACGGTATATTTTTTTGACAGGTGATTGCTTTAAAATGTTCGTAGAAAACTGTTGAATAGGCTCGGATTTGATTTTTGCTGGAAATTTGACACTTTGAATTTTGGGAATTTAATGTTTAGTAAATTAAAATTTTATCATAATTTAAAAGATCAATTCAGGCTGCTATTCAATGTGAATACCAGACCAGAATCTTATTGTTTTCAACTATTTTTAGTCACTTGAGTGTTGATTTTTTTCAATGATTATGAAATATTTTTTTCATCTATTGAAAAAAGCTCTATAGCATAGAAACTATTAGAACAGAACTTTGAAGGAAATCAAAGGAAATATGTAGATTTGGTTAGACATTGAATATGGTTGGAAGATTTACGAAAGGCGCTAAAATTGTAAGGAGTCGATGTGTAGTGATAAATCTTCTCAGAGGTCCGGAAAATTATAGGAGAAGGAAGTGTGCAGGCCGACCATGATCTTTATGAAGAACATGTAATTTTAAGTGTGGCATCCAATTCAACGAACGCTGCAACGCAAATCACGGTGGAAGCTGGAGTTATAGTAAAAATTTGGAACGTAAAAACAAGTATGGAAAAGTGCTAGGCACCTAAAATTTAAAAAATGATAAAGCGACCTCCGCTAATTACAAGACACAAAGAAGAGAGAAACCGGTTTGCCCCCAAATACACTAAGAAAACACATAGCGCCAGACGCCATAGCTTATAGACTACTGGCGCCATGTACATAGTCGATTTCGGGATTGTGATAAAATATAGCGCCACATGCAGCGCTACATGGCGAAAAATACATAGGAGCAGACGCTATGCTAATAGCCCTCCACGCCATGTGATATAGTCCACCACGCCATGTAATATAGTCCTCCACGCCATGTACATGGCGTGGTGGACTATATCACATGGCGTGGAGGACTATAGTATATGGCGTGGAGGGCTATAATAATTGGTGTGGAGGACTGTAGTACATGGCGTGGAGGACTGTAGTACATGGCGTGGAGGACTATAGTACATGGCGTGGAGGGCTATAATCATAGCATCTGCTCCTATGTATTTTTTGCCATGTACTATGGCGTGTGGCGCTATGTTTTATCACAGTCACGAAATCGACTATGTACATGGCGCCAGAAATCTATAAATTATTGCGTCTGGCGCTATGTGTTTTTTCAGTAGTCCTTTCATATTGAAGTCAAATGATAGAAAACCCACGACAATCCTTATCGGGTAGATAATTTGAAGTTGGTAGAAAGCTTTATTCAATAATTTATGATTAACGCATACGAGCAAAAAGATACGAATTCCACGACTACTCCTAATAACATTCAGATATCAATTCAGAACTAGATTAACTCATAGCTCGGCCCGTAGTCCTTCATCTACACCTGAATTCGAACTACGGACCCCAAGCATTACAAGCCTTGCTTACCCACTAAACAATTTCAAAACAACACGCCAGAAGGCTTTAAACTATGGCGTCTAGCACTACGTGTTCTTTCAGCGCACTTCTATCGACGATACTTAAGAGTCACTTGCTGACATTTATAATCTCCTCACACAGTATGGCTGCGAGCTATAATTGGAGGGCCATGAGCCATATTACATGCCTCATGGCACTATGTAATATAGCGTGTGGGGGCATAATTTCTGCGCCATGTAATTATGGCACTGGGAGCCATACTGCATAGCTCATGGTACTATGTACATAGCGTGTGGGACCATAAATGCTGCGCCATGTTACATAGGACCGCGCGCTATGTAGATTCTGATATTATGGCGCGGGGAACCATATTGCATAGCTCAGAGTACTATTTACATAGCGTATCGGGCCATAAATAATGGGCTATATTGCATAGCTCTGGGCGCGATGTGGATTTTTTTCTGTGTATGTGCCATGGCAAAAAGTATTTATTATCGACGAAAAATGATGGCTGATCCCATTATTTCCGTGGTTTGAGAAAAAATTATTTGATCAAAATCAGGCGTCAAATAGACGGGCGTAGAGTTATGATTTTGGCCAGAATTAGGTATAAGGGTTAAAATTAAAGGTGAGGATCTAGGAAAATGGTGTAAGAATTTGTGGTGCAGTTTTCTATTTCGCCATGGTAATGCTGCTGTACATACCTCGTGCATTTTAAGGGAATATTTCGCTGAACACAACATAAATATCATGCAATGGCCACCATTTATAAATACCTTAAATCTGAGACTTGGCAGGCTGTCTTTTAGAGGAGCAATTTAAGTGCATTTTTCATAGCAAGTGCTGCTGATATTAGCTCCATTGTTAAGATGTGTACGCAAGTTAAGTGAATTGAATAGTGTAATCTGAAGGTATTTAGCTGTAACAATTATATTTTTGAATAAAAGTGTGTTTAGTAATAGTCAAAAAATCTTTTTATTTTGCAAGTGCAGAGAATTATGAATCCGCGAAGCGGATTCAGTAGGAAAACACAATAGTTTCAGTTTCAGTTTCTTAGGATAAGAAATCACATTCGCTCTAGTTTAAATAATAAACTTTCCATTGCTCTAGTTCTGGTTAATATAGAAAACACTTTCGATACTGTTTGGCATGACAGTTTTATCACAACCTAATCAAGATGAATATCCCATTCTCGCTCATTAAAACTATTCAGATTTTTTTATATGGTTGATTCTACACTGTTGACAGACAGTGAATTTTGTACATCTGATTTGTCAAATTTTCTGTTCGTACGGAAAGTTGTGATGACAATTTATTAAAATGAATTATCTTATCAAAATGAATGGATTTTTTTAGTTTTCTTAGAATTTTTCGTAGCTAAAAAATTATGAAAGGCAAAAAAAAGTGAAAATAAAATAAATGATCAGATTAAATTAATTTAAAAAAAAACGGCTTCGTGCTCAGACTTTAAATAAGATACTTAGGTATTGTATATTATTCAATAAACAATAATTTTATGTGAATTATAACACCCAATTATGATCAATTTTTTTTCTTATACTTAGTACTGTCTTCGATTTTACGTGAAATTTTCATACAAAATTTCACGTGAAATTTGTTTCGGCGAAAACTTAGCTTACAAATAAGCAAAAGTTGTACTCTGTTCTTAACGTGAAAAATTGCTTGCAATTTGCTTGCGATTTGTAAATGCAGTTGGCATTAACATATACCTCTGATCATTTCACGCCAATTCAGATGTGCAGTTCATTCTTTCGAGCTAAAAAGTGACGTTTGGTGTTTGAATTTGTAAATTGAGATGTGCAAATGTCTTTTAAAGAACAAAATCAATTGAAATTCTTGACATTTTATCCGTCAGAAATGAGCAGTGGCTCTGCTTTTCCCCATTGTCAAAATTTTCGCATGACCAGATAAATTTAAAAATTTTGCTTCACTATTAACTCAGTATCAGCCTTTAAACACAGTTCGTTGGATTTTTAGGATTTTCTGTGTTTTACATTGCCCTCAATCGTTTAGACATACATATCTTCTTATTACTATAACTATAGCTTACAAGCCTTAAAATCAAAAATTATTTTTTCCCAATCAAGCTTTGCTAGGAAGAAAGTAAGCATTCCGAAAATTGTGATGATGTTAGTATAAGAAAAACCATTCAGTATAGCTTTTTGTGACAGCAGAGACGCTTTCTACAGCTAAGTCACAAAAGTTTGTTTTTGCATGAAATAAAGCTCTCACACCAGACTAAACAGATTGAGAATTTCCGGAAGAATGCACCATAAGCTCAGCAAAAGTTTACAAAGCACTTTGAGTACGGTTATACTCTAGATGAATTCAGAATGTTGTTATTTAACGTTTGAGCTCCACTAAAAGTTACTATTTCAACATATTTATTAAAAATAAACCACGAAACTAAAAACTAGAAAACAACAAAAGGCAAACGTAATTTCTTCGATATAACATAACATTTGGACCTTATATTTTTCTTATTTGTTTCACTCAAGTTTTGGACCAAGAATAGAGTTTCAGGTTTGTTTTATTAAGTGCTCATTCTCCTACATGGCTTTGATTTGAACTTACATGAGTTTGAGACCTTCACCGACTTCTTGTGGATAATTTTTTTCATTTTCAACTATAAAAGCGTTTCTTGCCAATTCGTTAATCTCATCAACAATTTTATGACAATTGTGGCCTGGAATCCGTATTGATTTGACTTGAGTATATGAGTAATTGTTGAATTCACTATACATTTATATATATAAATTTATAATATGCCTAAATTCTAAATTAAATGCATAAATTTAACTTTAAAATAATTTCAAAGCCACAAAAATCCCTGTAAATTCACAACTGAGTTGGTGACCTTTAAAGTCTGGTTCGATTACTTTTTTGTTTATGATCAAGGAACTTCATGGCTAGACCCGACCTTATTCTATTTTTGGATTCATCATAAACAACCATTGAAAATCGTTCACCAATTATGGACAAGGTTCAGAGCTTTATTTATTTTCATGTTATATATTTTTAATTTTCCGTTCTCTGTGTGAAAGGCTTTAAAATTTGATGGTTTACCATAAAAGATGTGTTTGAATTTATTATATGCCATAGAATAGTTAGATTCAGCATTGACCAATTTCATTGACTTTGCTAGGGCTAGGTACTTGTATTTTAGCAAGTTTCTTGGCTTTGAATCACAGAGTTCTGAAATAGGCATAGAATTCACTCACCACTCGAAAGTGAACAGTTATCTTTTAAGCAGTTTGCATTCGAGTGATTCTAGTTTATCACAAAAAAAGTATATCGGTCCATTATGACAGCTAGATGATTGAGCATCAAGTTCAACGATTTCAAATGCTCTGAAAGCAAAAATGCTTTCATCAGGATCTAACCGCTTTTATCAAAATCTAAACTCTTTCGCTCTATTTATACTAATTGCTGATGCAGAATTCTAAATAACTCTATAATCTACGCATCTTTCACAATGAACTTATTATTTATACTTGAAGCAATCTTCAAATTAATTACAATAAATGCACAAGTTTTGAATCAGGATACCTTTTAAATATTGCTTAATTAATGTTGTAATCATATTTTCTCTATTTGTGAAGTTCACAGACCTCAGAATTTCCTCAACATCTTGTAAAAAGAGGGATGAGAATATTACTTTCAAATGCTTTATTTTCAAGCATATCTAGATGTTCCATACTGTTTTTATTGTTCCAGCTTCCAAACCTCTGTAAAACCAAGAAAATGTATGCGTTATAAGGCAAGAACTTATTAATTAGGTGAAACTTAAAAACGTTATAAATCTTTTCACGCCATCAGATGACAGTTGGTTCCAATTAAAGCACTCAGCTCTTTCTGAAGCATGGCTAAGTTCTTTCAAAAGATCGAAAGTTCTTTAGATAGTCCAATTGTTTCCAAAAAAGCAAACTTATACAGACGAGGAATCCGGATACTAAACAGAATAACAAGATCGTAGTTTCAGATAGAATACACGTAGAATAAATATATCTGTCATCGTGTAGAAAAATTCTTATTTCTTCGAGAAAGAATCACATTTGTACACCCGATAGGATTTATAATATTTGCATATTAGTTCATTGACCTTGAAACTTGAGTACTTAATCTTTTCCGGAACCGATATATGTAACAATCAGCCATTCGTAGTAATTATGAATAGTTTCCTAATATTAAAATTTATATTAAATATAGTAGAATAGTTACATATAACCGGACTTACAATTTAAATATTGAAAATTACAATTTAAATAAGTTTACATGAAATTTTTCTTGCCCAAAATTTATAAAACCGCCTATAGGTCTAAAAATGTTAAAAGATAGACATCGATAACATATTTCAAATGGACATCGATAACGTTGCTTCTATGTAAGTTATTCAAATAATAATGATCATTAATATCATAATATTAACACTTTTCGTTATACTGGAAAACAAACATTTTCAATTTTCCCAGATTATGAAATTGTCAAACTCGAAACGAAAGAGTACCAGCAAAAAAGATGTCATTTATATGACATGCATGAATCGTGAGAAATTTCATCATCGAATAGCAGTAGAAACACCAATAATTGAAGACTTTTCCCCGAACGATATTCTTCTGAGCTCATGCACCTGTTTTAAGGACTCATTCGAAACCATAGCATATGAAAGCACTTTCAGAATCATCCATAACTCAATTGAAAACTTTCTAGACATCTCCAAACAAAAACGGAAACAATAGAAAGTTATTTTCAAGTTTTCATTTCCATCCAACACTTAGACTTTTTTTTCGTATATTTGTAATCATGATATTCAAATATCTTTAACTTCCGCTCAGGATTTACCTACTTAATGTGTTGTTTTCAACTGAATTGAAATTTTCTCAGAAAATTTCACGTAGATACCTCCTTTGATGTAACGGTGTAAATTGAGTTTCGAGAGCCGTTTATGAAATGATGTGATTATGACAAGGAATGATTTATGACGCTTTGATCATACCGTCACAATTTTCATGTGCTTTGGCAATGACAAATCAAAAATTAATTGCATGCTTACTACTCAAAACGCTTACGAGTTTTTCAAATGAAATTAAGTGGAATTAAATGTATTTAAGGTGAACGTCCTCGACTGAGCTTTAAATTCCACAGTTAAAATCAGCTAAGAATTTTTAACTCCGTCAAAAATATTCTTATCATATTCTAACGAAATTTATCTAAATACATGTACATTTATCCTTGAATTATAATAAAACTTTCGATTTTCGCGCTGCAGTTCTCATTATGGAAAACATATATGTATGCACATTATAAAAAATTAAATTAAAAAAATTTATTTATTTATTAAAAGTGTTTTCAATACAACAGGCAAACTGCCCAATTGCAGAGATTGGATATAATGAAAAATATAAAATAATAAGAATTAAATAAGAATTTATAAATATAAGTATGTAAAATAATTAAAGTTTGAATAAAATAAAGTAAAATTAACTAAAACAAAAAAGAAAAAGAAATCCATTACAAACACGAATAATCAATTCAACAAGAAATCAGAACAGATAGGATACAATGGAAAAATGGTAAGAAGTAAATGAGTGAAAATAATTACAAGTATATAAAAAAAATTAAAGTGTTAAATTAAAGAACGTAAAATTAAGTACAACAAAAAAAGAAATAGTTTATTAAAAGAATAGAAAATAAAATTAATCAGAAAAAAAAACCAAAATCAAATTAGAAGTTGAAGAACAAACATACGAGTATTTATATATGAAAATAAAAAAATTGCACGAATATATGAAAATAAAAAAAAAATAAAAAATTCTTAAAGTTTTAAATTATAAAGTAAAATTAAGAAGAGCAAAAAAGAAAAGAAAGAATCCATTATAAACAAGAATAGAAAGTAAAATTAATTAATTAGAATCAAAAATTTTACTACGAACTATACATTTGAAGATGGCAATATTTTGTGGAAGAGGGCCAAGTTGAAGACTATTGTGAGTACGTAAGAGTCGCAAAAGGAGAGAGTAGAAGAAAGGGTCAGTACGAGCATACGGTACTTCAATGAACAAAAATGTTAATGAGGAAGACAGGTAACCGCGGCATATTTTGAACAGGAAACTCTCATCCAAGTAAAGCTCAAGGAGAGGAATATTAAGAAGAGATAGACGTTCACTATAGGGTAAATACGGTAGACTATATTCAAAAAGTAAAGCACGTGCAAACCTGCGCTGAACTGATTCAACAGCGTCAGAGAGGTATTTGAAACGAGGACACCACACTTGACTGCAGTATTCAAATACAGAACGAACTAGGGTAATAAACAAGTGGACACAAATGGAAATACTAAATGAATTGTGGCAGGAACGAACCACGAAGTCAGCAATCCGAGAAACTTTGCTTGTGACAGTCAGGACATGGATGTCGAATTTCAGTTTGCGCTCAAATGTGACCCCAAAATCTGAGAAATGATCGATCCAAGAGAGTATAGTGCCATCATAGCATAAGGAAAAACATGAGAGTGAAGCTTAATGAAAAAGGAAATAGAAAAACACTTGGAAACATTAAGAGTCAAATAGTTCAAGTTACACCAACTAGAGAGAGCATACAAATCATCATGAAGCAGTATTTAGACCCAAAGAGGCTATGGCCAATATGTGTACACCCCCTTGGTGCGTGCTGGGCTGATGTTGGGCTCACTCTCAGCCTGAGTGGATTTTTGGCCAATATGTTGGGCCAACATGTTGGATGTATTTGAAGCATTAGAATATGGCCAAGTTTATGGCCGTGTAAATAGTATGCCATATGGCTCGCCATCTGTGGTATGTCATTAAACAAGCCACTGCCTCGATTAGCCATTTATAAGATATGTCGAATGGCAAGCCATGGGAAATGGCAAGTGGAGACATTCAATTTAATTTTAACTTGTTAACTTAGGAATACTATCCAATCAAGGTGCGTTATTTCAAAACCATTTCAACTCAACAGCTCATTAGGAACGCAAATTTAACATGCAGGATTTTAACATACAGGATGGCGTCCTCCACGTATCAAACAACACTGTAACTTTATTCACGTCAAATCTATATTTATTAGCTTCAATGTTAGTTAAGTTTCATTTGCTTGAAGTGTAAATAACATAGTTTTTTTGTGTTCTCAGTATGTCGAATCACGTGCCAAATAAGCCACATTTTCAATTTGAAAAAAAGTACAGCTGAGCTCATCGATTGTTCACCGAAGCATATTTTGGATATTTTTCATTGATTGGAACGAGCGAGAGATTGTTTTTGCGGTTTAGATGTGATGTTTTTGACATGGAAGACAAAGAGCGCTCAGCACAACCAAAAACGTTTGAAGACGAAGAATTTGATGTAACGCTCGCGGTACACTCTTGTCAATCCATTTCCCATCGTTTGAAGCCCTTGCAAATAATCCAAAAACAAGGAAATTGGGCACCTTACGAGTTGAAGCTCAAAGCCGTCAAAAGGCGTTTTTTTCACGTGGAAACAACTGCTTCAACAATATTAAAGAAATCGTTTTCTTTATCGTATCATGACTGGTGATGAAAAATGTATCCTTCGCAATGATCTTAAACCTAAAAAACCGTACGAATATTCTGTCTATGCTTCAACATCGTCGGCAAAATTCATGCTGTGCATATAGTGGGAACAGAAGGATTATGTATACTATGAACTGCTCGAAATGAATGAAACCATCACTGGTGAGCGCTACCAACAACAATTGACGCAATTGAGCCAAGCATTGAAGGAAAAATGGCCAGAATATGCGAAAAGGCACGATAAAGAGATTTTTCAACACAACAATGCTCGGCCACATGTTGTGAAATTCGTCAAAGACACATTGGAAGCGCTGAACTAGGATGTACTACTACATCCGCCGTGTAGGCCAGGCATAGCTCCTTCGGACTACTATTTGTGGAAGCCAAAATTTGCCTTGATTCATGGTCAGACGAAAGAAGAATATATTTGCCGAGGAATCCGACAGCTACCTGAAAGATGGGAAAAATAGTAGCTTACAATAAACAATACTTTCAATAAAATATATTTTACCATTTTTTCACAATAAATGTTCCAACTTTGCCGTTAATTCTTCTGATTTGCGCTCCTAAATAGTTAATGCATTGGAATTTAAATAAAAGTAATATTTTGACTCACTGAATTGATTATGATAAACAAAATTATGAAAAGATTATGATAAATGCAAACCAACTCCTTTTCGTATGCATTGGTTTCGCAATATATATTGACCGTATCGTAATAATTACATCAAATTTCTTTGAGTTTATATAACACAATTATCGGTATTCCATATTATATTTAAAGTTTCATTGTCACTATCTGAATTAATTTACTTTGCATAGAAGCTGAGCGATCCATATCGCATTTCTTCTTTACATCTTAAATTGGTCACTTCACAAACAGCTTGCTAAATAAGAGATGAATCAAATAGATCGTGTGGCACAGCTAATATCATTTCATATTTTTCTACAGCACGTTCCTCAATGCATTATACGTGTATGAGTACGTTTTGCAGAGCTCTGCATTGAATCGAGTTGTCTCGAATGAACGCCTTTCAGCCGTGTCCCGGAACATCTTTATTATTTCATTTAGCCTGATAATACTACTAATTTCGTAAACGGTCAATTGCCAAAGCGATCTTTCTGTTCAACCTTGTCACTTACTCTATGAACATATGTATGGATTTTATTTGATTTGCTAACAGTAAGTATGACATTTTTTTATCTTGATTAGCAGCACGCATTGATTTATTGAAATTTTGATTGTTTTACTAGCGATAATTTAGGTATATTTATTTGGGAAAAAATACTCTGATTGGACATTGTTTGGCCAAAAATACTGTCATTAATAAAAATAACGGAAAAGAAATTTACTGGTGTATGTTTCTCAATGATAAATCGTCTGTTCGAAGCTGTTTTGACGAACTTTTTCTTTCGAAATTTTCTTATATTTATTATAGATCTGAATAAAATATCATAATATTCGAATTTGTTAGTTTCATTAACACAAACAAATATTAACCAAAATTAGCAATTGTCAATTCATTACACTGCTCACTAACATAGTATTAACCTTTTTGTTATATTCATAAACAATAGCCCGTTCTAATCAATATTAGTGCAACGGCGTCCGTCGACCTCCTCCTCACACACCACGATGACCCGAAATACTTCTTGTAATGTTCAACATTGGATACGTTGGAAATTTTTCGTGTGTCCGAAACATGGTCAATCAGAAACCAGTCAATACTGCAAATTATTTATCGGTCATATTTGCTAATCGATTGTCAAATGCTAACCACCCATGCTCGTACATTATGTTAGCGCTCATTTACACGTTTACATCGTAAAATTTAGTCACAGACTTGGATCATAGTCGATAACTTACCTAATTTGCATGCAGTATTGATCGTCGGAAGCAGTTGAGTTTCAATTCGGATTAAACTTTGCTGTACAGTACGAGTATGTCACCAAATGATAGGCCCATCAATCATATTTAGTGGGAGTTAAGATTTTGCGGTTATTTTGGATGAAACAAACTCTTTAGTTATCTAAAAGTAATCAAAAATGGGCTAATGAAAATTTACAGCTTAATAATGCTTCATTAAGATAAAATCATCGTGAAATTTTCGGAACTGTCGGAGGAAAGTTCGTGGTAATTTAATTTTATGTGATAGAGCTTTGCTATGTGGAGTCAGAATCGCATTTTGAGTTAGAATCCAACTCCCTTAGAGAGTATTCAACGCCGTGACTCCAACCCAACTGCCCTGCTTTAAGCTATCTAACGGACTTGATAAGGTAATGAAAAAAAACTACCTCCTCTTAATAAGAAGAGTCGGACTTTATTATTTTGAGATTATTGTATTTCTTCAACCACACACGTTGCAATGAAATTAAAAAATCATGGTACAATTATCTTCCTCTTGCAATGAATGATTTTTTATTTATTTATTTATTTATTTATTTATTTATTGTCCAAATTCACACAACAAATCCAATTATAGATTAGACAAGAAGAAAAAACTCTAGCGCCCCTGAACCGCTAGAAACAGTAATGTTCGAAGAACAGTAGAAGAATCGTGCAGATTTTGAGTGCATATTCTACCACACGAACTGCTTATTACAGCCAAACTGTTTCAAACGCCACGTATTGCTTTGGTCTCAAGAATGCATTCTAACTCCTATGGTGGAAAGGTTTCAGATATTATGTTACCCTCCCCGCCTATTTGAGGGGGTATTGACCCTCGGCTCGGTCCGTTTGGGTCCCGGGTCGCTCAGGAGACTGGGCGTGGGCGCCACTCACTCACCCCCAAGTATGGACCACGAGCCGCCGAGTGAGGTTACGGCTCACCGAGGTCAAGAATTCCGAGAAGGAGGGTTGCTGCCTCTAATGGCACGGCCCCTCTATGCCTTCCCACCACCGATCCAATCAGTCACGTAACACGGACCGTTCTGCCTCCCCGTACCACAATAATGAATGACGCCGAAGTTTCGCAAACAAAATTCTTTTTATTGTATACAATCCCCGTACTCTAGCACTTATCGTGTCATAGAATCTCTTCTACCGTTAAAAGTCGTAAATTCCCGAATCTAATTATTAATTTTATTCAAATCTCGAAGCCTAGCGTTTATCGTCTCACTGACTTCCTTCTACCGTAGAAAGAAAATCGTAAATTCCCGAATCTATTTATTAATTTTATTCAATTCTCGAAGCCTAGCGTTTATCGTCTCACTGACTTCCTTCTACCGTAAAAAGAAAATCGTAAATTCCACCACTCTACTATCACAATATATCTATTCTTAGCTTATTCTACTATGGCTTTATATGCGAAAAATAATCAAAAGAAAAAAAAATAAAGGCAACTTATAACTACATTCAACTATGCACTAACCTCCTTCTTCCTTGTTGTTCGCGTTAGTAACGGATTCAAAAAAAACAACAAAAGTCCAACCCCGACTCCAGCCGAGTCCCGGTTCAGTTGTGGGTAAATTTCTTCAAGGCCAGATTCGTTTACTGCTCGCCTTCGCCGTCACACACAGAATCTTCGACAATCCCCAGTTACATCAGCACGGGTGGAGTTCTGAACTCCAGACCGCCCGGTTCCCGGCCAGACGTGCTAGCCTCTACACTACAGGGCCGGTACGAGACGAACAGTCTTACTGCCGCTTAACCGACTCGCCGTCGGTCTCGTGCGACACGAGGAACATGGGTTCGAACCCCGCCGGGACCCGTTTTCGATTTGCCGTTTTTGTTGTATTTTTTTCCTAACGGAGGTCCTTTTTGACACATTCACCACCACACCAAGGACTTTCCTCGACGTTCTGTTACTATTCAAATTCAATATCTACTCGCCTTCGCCGTCACAAAAAGAATCTTCGACGCAACTGATAATATTCAATTTCAAAATCTGCTCGCCTTCGCCGTCACAAAAAGAATCTTCGACGCACCTGATAATATTCAATTTCCAAATCTGCTCGCCTTCGCCGTCACAAAAAGAATCTTCGACGCACCTGATAATATTCAATTTCAAAATCTGCTCGCCTTCGCCGTCACAAAAAGAATCTTCGACGCACCTGATAATATTCAATTTCAAAATCTGCTCGCCTTCGCCGTCACAAAAAGAATCTTCGACGCACCTGATAATATTCAATTTCAAAATCTGCTCGCCTTCGCCGTCACAAAAAGAATCTTCGACGCACCTGATAATATTCAATTTCAAAATCTGCTCGCCTTCGCCGTCACAAAAAGAATCTTCGACGCACCTGATAATATTCAATTTCAAAATCTGCTCGCCTTCGCCGTCACAAAAAGAATCTTCGACGCACCTGATAATATTCAATTTCAAAATCTGCTCGCCTTCGCCGTCACAAAAAGAATCTTCGACGCACCTGATAATATTCAATTTCAAAATCTGCTCGCCTTCGCCGTCACAAAAAGAATGACCACTTTTTCCTCCATCAGGTACCGCTGCTTTTTCTGTTCGCATCCCGATCCCGTACTTTCTCCTTTCACAAAGTGACCGGGTGAATGTACTTTCTCCACGTGCCGATCGAGGATTTCCACCAATCTAATTCTTTACTGTGGTTGTCGTTATTCCACCCCTGGATTTGGTTGACAACTTGATTATGTGTTTTTCCGAGGTCGGTTGACGTTTCAACTGTCATTTTAGTTGTAATTGTCAAGTGAACAATCAATCTGTGATCGTCAATGTGAATTTTACGTGGCTTGACGAGTGTATTTAGTATCTTCGGATAACAAGTGATCGGGCGTGACTCTGCGGAATATAAATATTGGAGGATTCCCTCGATGAACGGTGATGGACGTATTCAGCGATATCCTGCAGCTCCTGCAGCTCCAGCTCGGTGTCAATCAGATAAGTATTTCGTTTTGTGCATCCAGGACCCGATGCTTTGTGGTCAATTTCTCTATCCTTTCCAGGTCGTTCGAGTAACGTGTCGATTGCTACCATCAAGTGCAAGTTCACACTACTACGCATCCATCTGTGGAGCCGGAATTGGCGATTTATTCGTCGGTCGATGATGACCGGTCAGATCTCGAGACGATGATGATAGGTCTGATCTTGAGGATTACGTCGTTTGACGGTCCGATAAGCTCCTTGGGAAGAGACCGCCTGGGTACATCTCCAATCCGGTGTTTGACGTTGGTATGTTTAAAACTATCTTATCGACTAGGTGGTTAACAACCGACAGGTATATGACACAAGTCGGTTGTTACCACGACCCTAGCACTGCCTACTGAGTGGTGGTCCCAAACTCCTACTTAGTGGAGTGGTGGATTGCCGCGCTATGACTCAGCCTTCCCCGGGGAAGGCTGTAATTTTTTTTTTTTTCAAGATGAATACGCGTCTCTTGTTACCACGTAACAACTCCCCCCTTACCCGAAAAGGATTTCCCCGGAATCCTTTACCGATATCGTTGTCGCGACTGTCCCGGTAATTATAATCTCGAGTATTCTAATCTAACGGATACGTGATAATCTTGCATTGAATATGCCATACGTTTTTCCCCGTGGTCGGTTTTGGTTTTCGGTCGGTTTTCCCCGTGGTCTGCTTGACGCAGCGCGAGAGTAGTTTCCTAAAGCATCGTTGTCGCACTGTGCGATTGTTTACGCGCTTTTATATATATTCTCTACTTATAATCAATAAGTTTCAAGTTTCCCTTCCTATTCTACTTTGAGTAGATATGTTCATACAGCAACACATAACTCTTTTCTCTAATTCGCAATTCAAATAACATTTCTTTAGCTGTGTGCCTACTTCTAGCTTCTAGTTCGTGTATGTATGTTGATAAAGTAATTCTAATTCTAACTCCTAACTCCTAGTTTAAATGAAACTTTCATTGACTTAATATCTAATCCGAGATCTTATTTTATTTGGAATGTGTATGTTTACTCATCAACATTAACTCTAACTATTAATTCCAGTAAAATTCTGCTGGTTTGGTGCCTAATCCAAAATTCTATATACGTTTCTATCGCCACCCTAACTTTAACTTCCAACTCCCACTCCCAATAACATTTCGTAACCCTTGTCGTAACTAATTCTTATCTCCTAGATAGTTCCACGCAGTTACCCTATAGTAATTCTGATTTTCACCTTTTATTTTAGTCGCCCTGGATGTAAATTCAATATAAGAGCCAACAACCGAGATGTCAACAAGTATGCCTGAGGACATTCGGCCCTCCCACCAGGTTGTTGAGCGAATTGGAACGCCGCCGGGCAGGTGTTTTGAAATGTACAACTCCCGTGGATACCTGGAATCCATCATGTTCGGACAACGTCGTTGGATCTTGTTAGGTATCAGCTTTTGTGATTAAAAGTAATCGAAATCGTACATGTCTATTTTTTTTTAGGTAATGTTCGGGTTCTACGCGATTTTCTCCACCTCAATTGGTTTTCGACCCTCCCCCCGCCGCTTAATTAATTAGGTGACGTATGGCTTCAAATCCTTCGTGTGCCATACCCCCGCCTCCTTACCATTACTATCTACCAACAGGTAGGTCCAACCCGATACTCTCTCGCGAACCCAGAAAGGACCAATGTATTCCGGCGCCAGCTTCGCGGAGTAATACTTCGCCGCATCCGACAGGGTGTAATTTTTACGCCACACGGCATCTCCCTGCTCGAACGAGATGTCCCGCCTCCGTAGATTATATCTTCGGGCGCTCTGCCTAGCTGCGTGTTTCATGCGCTCCATTACCTCCGAGCGTACCTTGTCGAGTTCTTCAGCTCTGGCCTGGGGCCCTAGCATATTCTGCCCCCCTCCGGGCTGTTCCCATCCCTCATGCTGCGTCACCATCTCCCTACCAAAGTTGAAAAAGTATGGTGTGATGCGTGTTACCTCGTGTTTGTAGGTGCGCAGAGCGCATGCAATCTTAGATAGATTTTTATCCCACACGCGATGGTTTTCGGTTGCATATGACCGTAACATACGCTTTATATCCTGATTCTTGCGTTCAGCTGGGTTAGCTTGTGGGTGATACAAAGCGGTGAATTTTATCCTTGTTCCATAGGATTCCGCCAGTTGTCTCAACTTGGTTCCCCGGAACTGAACGCCGTTATCACAAACCAGCCATTTTGGTGCCCCAAAAAGCAAAAAGACTTGCTCCTCTAAGATTTTACTCACGGCAGATGCGGTTGTCTGTCGCAATGGGAATAATAGGGAGAATTTACTCACATAATCTAATACAGTGAGTATATAGGCATGCCCTTGTGTCGATCGTGGTAAGGGGCCCACTAGGTCCACGCAAACCATCTCCCATGGTTGTTGAGGCTCTCCACTCCTAGTAACCATGTACCCAGCCGGGGCTCTTCTCTCCACCTTATTGGCCTGGCATACTTTACACCTTTTCACATATCGTGTCACATCCGCAGACATCTTTGGCCAATAATGTCTTTCCGCAAGTCTACCTAACGTGCGACTCGCACCCATATGTCCAGCCCTTGGATCATCATGGCACCGAAACATCACCTCCATTCTACCGGCCTTCGGTACTACTCGCTTCCACGCTTCGGTTCCCTCTAACTCAGGATATCGGCCAGGCATATGCTTCCAAAGTACGTCGTCCATCACCCGCCAATCCGCATAGCGTTCGGGCGCTTGTACGTCCTTCTCTTTCATGGTCTTGTACCACAGATCTTCTTCTGTCTCGATAGTTGCTACCTCAACCCCAGCCATTAGTCGTGACAGCGCATCGGGTACCAAATGCTCCTTTCCTTTGCGGTGGACAATTGTAAAAGGATATTGTTGGAGGCGTACCGCCCACCTGGCCAGCCGTCCCGTCGGATCCTTCAAGTTACTCAGCCATACGAGTGAGTAGTGATCAGTGACTACGGAGAAGCGTGCTCCCTCTACATACGGACGTAACTTCTCGACGGCCCACAGTACTGCCAGACACTCCTTCTCTGTGGTAGAGTACTTGCGCTCCGCCTTCGTCAAGGACCGACTCAGATAGCAGATCACTTTCTCCCCATCTTCATGCTTCTGAGTCAGTACTGCTCCCAGTCCCAAATCTGATGCGTCGGTTTGGATTGAGAACGGTAGCGTATAATCTGGGCAAGTCAGAATTGGTGCCGTGGATAGCTTTAGCTTCGCCTGTGCAAAGGCAGTCTCACAGTCCTGGGTCCATTCAAACTTGTTGTTCTTTTTAAGGAGGTTTGTTAATGGTGCCGTCATCGTGGCGAAGTCCGGAATGAATCTTCGGTACCACGAGACCATCCCCAGGAACTGTCTGACCCCCTTTACGTTGGTTGGAGGCGGTATCTCTATCATGCTTTTGACTTTGTCCGGATCCACATTTAATCCTTTTTCATCGACAACATAGCCGAGATATTTTAATTGTGGCCGGCAGAACTCACATTTGTCCTTAGAGACTTTCAATCCAGCTTGCCTCAAGCGTTTAAACACTTCCCTCAATATCTCCAGGTGTTTGCTGAAGTCTTGAGTTACCACGATAATGTCGTCGAGGTATGTAAACACGTATGGTTCCAGATCAGGTCCCAAGACTTGATCTATCAGCCGTTGCCAGGTAGCAGGAGCATTTTGAAGTCCGAATGGCATTCGAAGAAATTGGAATAGTCCTCGATGCGGGACAGTAAAGGCTGTGAATTTTTTTGATTGTTCGGCCATGGGCACTTGCCAGTAGGCCGATTTCACGTCGAGCGACGACAAGTATTTCGCATCTCGCAATTTATCGAGCGTGGCAGTTACGTAGGGCAGCGGGTAAGCATCATGTTCTGTGACGGCGTTTAACTTGCGATAGTCGACGCAAAACCGATAGGTACCGTCTTTCTTCTTAACCAAAATGATGGGTGAAGCCCAGGGACTTGAAGATGGCTCAACTATGCCCTGCGTCAGCATCTCATTCAGCTCCGCATCTATATGGGTCTGTACCGCGGGGGAAACGGGGTAGTAGCGCTGCTTTATTGGTACCGCTGAGGTGCGGATGACATGTTCCACTTGATTCGTGCGTCCAATACCTTCCCCCATCCGTTCGAGCTCCTCATTGACGAGTTGACTGAGCTCATTTTCCTCCGCCTGTGTTAATAGGCTCCTGGGTTTTAATTGGTCTGTACTACCTACTTCCAATGCACTTACGAAGTCCCAACTCTCCTCGCTCAGCGCCAGGACTAACTGAAACTGCTTGACGAAATCTACCCCTAGAATTAGCGCATGCGGCAGCTCGGGAACCACTAAGGCTCGCAACCAATCCAACTTCCCCTTCAGCCTCACCGGGATAGCCACCGTTCCTGCAATTGTGCACCCTTGGTTGTTAGCCATTCTGATAGTTCGTTGGTCGGAGCACAAGAGTTCTGCTCCCAGTTCTTGCAAAGCCTGCCATCCTTCTCCACCCACTACTGTATTAGAGGCACCGGAGTCTACCAGTCCCAGAAACTTGCGTCCCAATATATCCACCTCCAGATGTGGTCTGTTGTCTCCTTGCCTCTTAGTCAGCAGATAATGTATCTGTGCGTTTGCTGCGGCTCTCCCCTGTATTGGTACTGTGCTCAGGCTGCCGCCTACTGAGCACGGCGGTCGTTTCCCGACGTTGATGGCTGAGTCGTTCGTGTTTCCCCTCCTCTGGCACCCCCCTGTATACCCCCTTCTCTACAACCTACCTCAAATTGTTTTCTGGGATCCCTCTCCCGACTCGGTATCCTTCGACAATTAGGACAGGTGGCCTTCCTCATTCCCAAACGACCACAACCGAAGCACTTTTGAGGTTCAGAACACTCTCGTGAGGTATGTCCTATGCCTCGGCAATTCCAACACCTAAGGTCGTTTCTCTGTACAGTAGCTAGACTCAACCCTTCGGTACTCCCAACATACGCCAAGTCGGGTTCCAAGAGCCGTTGGTTTTTCCGGGTAGGGGGTGGCACGTAGGCCTCCACGGTAACGCGGGTAGCCTCCAGAGACCGTCCCACTCTGACCAGATCCGCGATAGTCCTGACCGTTGTTAAAGCCAGTTGCGTCTGGTAGAAAGGCGCTAAATTACGTCGGAGGATTTTCAATTTTTCTTCCTCGGAGCAGGGTTGGGCTCGGCGTCGGAATAACCCCTCCATGACCGACACATACACTCCCATGGACTCCTCGGGTCCTTGAGTGCGCCTCACGATTTCAGTCATCAGGCGGTCGTCGTAGTCCGGCGGTAGAAACTCGGCTCTCATCTCGGTGACCAGCTCTTGCCACGAGCTCACACGAGAGCGATTCGCCCTGAACCAGATCAGAGCCTTGCCTTCAAATATTTCCACCGCCGACTGGAATAGTTGCCTGGTAGATACCCCACGAGCTTCCCGGAGCTCCTCAACCCGTTCCAAGAACGCACTCAATGATCCCGAGTCCCCACTGTAGCGAAGGCCCCATTTTGCTAACTCTTGCCCCTTTGCTACTATCGAAGTTGACCTGGGCGTGGAAAATACGGGTTCTCCAAGATTCTCTACTAACTGATTTGGTTCGCTGACCCGAGCCGGTCCTTGTATTATGGCATCATCCGCGCCTAGCGCCTCCCGCTCGCTGTTGCTGTCGTCCTCCTGGTCGGGTTCCGTCTCGCCCGGTTCTTCCTCACCCTCTGCTTTTACCAGCAACTCCCCCATCGCCATTATTAGACGCACTCGCAACTTGTGAGCCTCCTCGCCCATTACTCCCTTCTCATGCTGAGCATTCTTGAGGCGCCGCATCCCAAACTCGATCTTGGTCTTAGTTTTGAGAAAGTCGGATGACTGTGGAGTTCCCCGAAATGCTTCGATCAAGACCTGAATTTCGGTCAGTTTCTCCTGAACTGCTTCTAAATCCTCCTCCAGAGTATAAGGATAGTCTCGTACCGAAATCAAAGATGTATCCATCGAAGCTTCAGCTCGCAGCGCCACGCGCAGCGTTTTCCGCATTGATTCCACGGTTCCAGTCGGCTGTCCCCTGATTTCCAGCTCGTAAACCAGCTCATCCTTGCTGAGCCGATCAATTAGGATTTTGGCTGTGGTCGACATTCCGTTTCTGCTGCAGTTCTATTCCCAAATATTTGCTAAATTCAACTATTATACAATTATTATTTCACTAACTATTAAGGAGAATAAAAAAGACTGTGTATTTACTAAGTAATGATATCTATTTTATTTTCGTTTATAATATACAATTCAAAATTCAATTTTCGATTCCAATTATCCGTTCCCGATTCTTGTTGCCCGAATCGAGGATTCACCGCGGTCTCAGTCGCTTATTAGGATGCTCCCTTTCCAAAGTCGTCAACCTCAGTCAGCGGTCTTCCACTGATCGTCTCTGGAACTTTGCTGGGCTGAACTATCCTCCACGATTACGTGTCCGAAGGTTCCAACTGTCTCCCGTAGTTCACTAACGTATTTCTCACACTTTCACTTACTACTTAACCCAATAACTTTAAGCAACCTATAACCCCACGATTTGCACCCCTTTCGCGCCTTTTAGGCCCCACGTTGGGCGCCAATTTGTTACCCTCCCCGCCTATTTGAGGGGGTATTGACCCTCGGCTCGGTCCGTTTGGGTCCCGGGTCGCTCAGGAGACTGGGCGTGGGCGCCACTCACTCACCCCCAAGTATGGACCACGAGCCGCCGAGTGAGGTTACGGCTCACCGAGGTCAAGAATTCCGAGAAGGAGGGTTGCTGCCTCTAATGGCACGGCCCCTCTATGCCTTCCCACCACCGATCCAATCAGTCACGTAACACGGACCGTTCTGCCTCCCCGTACCACAATAATGAACGACGCCGAAGTTTCGCAAACAAAATTCTTTTTATTGTATACAATCCCCGTACTCTAGCACTTATCGTGTCATAGAATCTCTTCTACCGTTAAAAGTCGTAAATTCCCGAATCTAATTATTAATTTTATTCAAATCTCGAAGCCTAGCGTTTATCGTCTCACTGACTTCCTTCTACCGTAGAAAGAAAATCGTAAATTCTCGAATCTATTTATTAATTTTATTCAATTCTCGAAGCCTAGCGTTTATCGTCTCACTGACTTCCTTCTACCGTAAAAAGAAAATCGTAAATTCCACCACTCTACTATCACAATATATCTATTCTTAGCTTATTCAACTATGGCTTTATATGCGAAAAATAATCAAAAGAAAAAAAAATAAAGGCAACTTATAACTACATTCAACTATGCACTAACCTCCTTCTTCCTTGTTGTTCGCGTTAGTAACGGATTCAAAAAAAACAACAAAAGTCCAACCCCGACTCCAGCCGAGTCCCGGTTCAGTTGTGGGTAAATTTCTTCAAGGCCAGATTCGTTTACTGCTCGCCTTCGCCGTCACACACAGAATCTTCGACAATCCCCAGTTACATCAGCACGGGTGGAGTTCTGAACTCCAGACCGCCCGGTTCCCGGCCAGACGTGCTAGCCTCTACACTACAGGGCCGGTACGAGACGAACAGTCTTACTGCCGCTTAACCGACTCGCCGTCGGTCTCGTGCGACACGAGGAACATGGGTTCGAACCCCGCCGGGACCCGTTTTCGATTTGCCGTTTTTGTTGTATTTTTTTCCTAACGGAGGTCCTTTTTGACACATTCACCACCACACCAAGGACTTTCCTCGACGTTCTGTTACTATTCAAATTCAATATCTACTCGCCTTCGCCGTCACAAAAAGAATCTTCGACGCAACTGATAATATTCAATTTCAAAATCTGCTCGCCTTCGCCGTCACAAAAAGAATCTTCGACGCACCTGATAATATTCAATTTCCAAATCTGCTCGCCTTCGCCGTCACAAAAAGAATCTTCGACGCACCTGATAATATTCAATTTCAAAATCTGCTCGCCTTCGCCGTCACAAAAAGAATCTTCGACGCACCTGATAATATTCAATTTCAAAATCTGCTCGCCTTCGCCGTCACAAAAAGAATCTTCGACGCACCTGATAATATTCAATTTCAAAATCTGCTCGCCTTCGCCGTCACAAAAAGAATCTTCGACGCACCTGATAATATTCAATTTCAAAATCTGCTCGCCTTCGCCGTCACAAAAAGAATCTTCGACGCACCTGATAATATTCAATTTCAAAATCTGCTCGCCTTCGCCGTCACAAAAAGAATCTTCGACGCACCTGATAATATTCAATTTCAAAATCTGCTCGCCTTCGCCGTCACAAAAAGAATCTTCGACGCACCTGATAATATTCAATTTCAAAATCTGCTCGCCTTCGCCGTCACAAAAAGAATGACCACTTTTTCCTCCATCAGGTACCGCTGCTTTTTCTGTTCGCATCCCGATCCCGTACTTTCTCCTTTCACAAAGTGACCGGGTGAATGTACTTTCTCCACGTGCCGATCGAGGATTTCCACCAATCTAATTCTTTACTGTGGTTGTCGTTATTCCACCCCTGGATTTGGTTGACAACTTGATTATGTGTTTTTCCGAGGTCGGTTGACGTTTCAACTGTCATTTTAGTTGTAATTGTCAAGTGAACAATCAATCTGTGATCGTCAATGTGAATTTTACGTGGCTTGACGAGTGTATTTAGTATCTTCGGATAACAAGTGATCGGGCGTGACTCTGCGGAATATAAATATTGGAGGATTCCCTCGATGAACGGTGATGGACGTATTCAGCGATATCCTGCAGCTCCTGCAGCTCCAGCTCGGTGTCAATCAGATAAGTATTTCGTTTTGTGCATCCAGGACCCGATGCTTTGTGGTCAATTTCTCTATCCTTTCCAGGTCGTTCGAGTAACGTGTCGATTGCTACCATCAAGTGCAAGTTCACACTACTACGCATCCATCTGTGGAGCCGGAATTGGCGATTTATTCGTCGGTCGATGATGACCGGTCAGATCTCGAGACGATGATGATAGGTCTGATCTTGAGGATTACGTCGTTTGACGGTCCGATAAGCTCCTTGGGAAGAGACCGCCTGGGTACATCTCCAATCCGGTGTTTGACGTTGGTATGTTTAAAACTATCTTATCGACTAGGTGGTTAACAACCGACAGGTATATGACACAAGTCGGTTGTTACCACGACCCTAGCACTGCCTACTGAGTGGTGGTCCCAAACTCCTACTTAGTGGAGTGGTGGATTGCCGCGCTATGACTCAGCCTTCCCCGGGGAAGGCTGTAATTTTTTTTTTTTTCAAGATGAATACGCGTCTCTTGTTACCACGTAACAATTACCACTGGCATGAATTTCAAAGTATATGAGAGCAAAACACTTGTTAATTATACTCGTTATCAGTTGTTTATTTCACAAAACTTTGAAAGCAGCATCTCATATAACATCAATGCAGAAAATGTTCAGTGCCTGCAGCACTGTGGTGGAAGTTGGTGTTTGGGGCTACGATCCGAAAAATTTGCAGAACTTTGGGAATTGAAACATTGGCTATTTATTTTCATTGTAAATGTTTCCGGTATGAATACTAATTGTAAGCTTTTATTGATACAAAAACAGCACAACCGACTCGTGCTGGCAACGTTTTACCAGTATCAAAGCCAAAAATATATCACATCTGCTTCACGTCGAAATAAACCTACCCTGCGAATTTCGTCTCAATCAAAGTTATAGGAGTATAAAGAAATTTAGGGCTACCAGATGCGAAATTTTTCATACAATCGAAAACTTCATATTTGCTGTTTATTGTCACTACAATATCATTACCTTTTGAAAATTTTACCATAAAATCGCTTAACAAAGATATTGCAAATAAACACAAAACCTACAATAGCTGGCAACCCTATCGTGGCTTTTCAACCAGGTTCGGCTTGAATAATGCCTATCATAGGTCCCATTAATTGTAAGAAATTCGTATTGATTTCATGACTGCACTGGAAGTTATAGGGCGAATAGCTTTATTTTCCTAAGCGAATTTTCAAAAACAAAGACTAGAGATGGGCAAAATAGCTCTTAGCTCACCACTCATGACTCTTTTTTACAGTGTTGCGCCGTACTCTCAGTATACTTTTGGCTGCACATTTCACTAAGTTTAGTCAAACGAGAGCTTTCGTTCGCAGACTATGCTTTGCTTTTTTCAGGCGCTGCACTGTAAAAGTGAGTGGTGAGTGGTGAGCTATGAGCGCTTTTGCCCATCTCTAACAAAGACACAAAAACTACCATAGCTGGCAGCACCAATCGAATTTTTCAACGAAATTTATATCAAGCATGGCTTAGAGTAAGGTTCAGCTACTGTGTCAATTTCATGATAAGCTGGTAACTGAATCAGAATTCATAGGGCAAATAGCAGTTTTTTTTCTTTGTAATTTTTCAAGACGGCACCACTGGCACAGAGTTGCCAAAAATTCAAAATTGCTTCTATCAGATCTGGTTTTACTTAAGCCCAATGTTGTCCGTAAATTTCAATTGTATCTGATTATTGGTTCGTGAGTTCCCGTGAACAGAAGTTTTTGATGCTAAAAATATAGGTAAATTTGGAAAGGGTTACCGTTCTTGTTCGACATGAAATTTCCAAAATTTTCCTTTGACTGTATACATAAAGCATAAAATTTGTACACAAGTTGGTTTTTATTGAAAGAAACGGACATTTTTTAGGAGTTTCGATGGTTTGAATGATATCAATTTCAGTATCTGCCGTAGCTACATAGTTGCCAGCACGTTCATAAAAAATTATGCATGTGTGCAATTTAATAACGTTAACATGCTCTGTAAGTTTCATAATGACTTGAAAATCAACTAAAAAGTTATCGCAATTCAAAAATTTTCAAATTTTCCCAATCTCATTTTAGGCACCTAGCGCACACATAGGGTTAAACATTTCAAAAACATTATCATATTCACATTAGAAACACGTTCAGAATTCATTACATAGACCTTATTTTTGCAAAAGCTATTTTTTGACAGAATAATAGGTATATTTAAAATGTCACTAAAATGGCCGCCGGCACCAAAGAGTTAAAGATTATTAGCTTTTTGTGAGACCTAGCACTATTTTGCATATACATCAATGTACCCTGATAATTTCAGTTCAATCGGATGGCGCGTTCCTGAGATTTTTTCACTGAAATTTGTTGATGATATATATACATATATATATATATATATATATATATATATATATATATATATATATATATATATATATATATATATATATATATATATATATATATATATTTATAATTTTTATATATATATTTATAATTTTTGGCCAAAGTGATTGTTCTTCTCTAATGTTCTTCTTCGAACATTAGTAAAAATAAAAATACATATACATATATAAATATATATAAGAAAAAGAAAAAATAACACAATAACATGAAAACTAAGAAAATGAATAAAAAATTAATAATAAATTCAGAATGGAATAATAATACAATAAAAGAATGAAAAGCTAATCGACCGAAAAAGAAACAAACAAATTGAGCAGATTCGGACATGTTTCGAATATTTGAAAGAACATTATTTTTTAAAGTATTTTTTAACACAGATAACATTCGCGACAGAAGGCCAAGGCTAAGGCTATTGTACTGACGAGGCAAAAGAAAAAGGGGGTAAAAAAATAGGTGCTGGTACGGACAAATGTAACATTAAAGTTAAATAATGTTCTATTAGGGCGGCCCGATTCTCTAACAGAAAGTTGAATGCTGGGGTCAACGAATATACTGCCGTTAAAATGTTTAAAATGGGGGGGGGGGGGCATCGACTAATTATCCGTAGTGTGGACACCAAATTTGGCAACAGTATTCAAGACCACTACGGGCGAAGAAAAAAACGTTTAGAGGATCTGATTATGTGTAGAATATGCAATTTGAACTTCAATTTGGAATCAAAAATCACGCTAGGTTCCTTGATACTAGAGAGCCTAGAGAGAGGAGATACTAGAGAGAGGAGAGCCAAGGATACACTAGGAGAAAAGTAAAGGGGATATTTTGTGGATGAAACACATTTGATGACACTTCACAACATTCAAAGTTAAGGAAATAGCACCGCACCAGTTAGCCAAAGCATCTAAATCGTTCTGCCATATGGTTCTGCACTAGTGGATTCAATCACTCTGAAAATTTTAAGACTATCAGCGTACAATAGGTAGGGTGAGTTAAAGAATGAAGGAAGATCGTGACTAAACAAAAGGACCACAAATGGATACTTGCGGAACTCTTGAAGTAGGAAAAAAAGGTGTAGAAGAGCAAGAGTTAACAGTAACAACACAAAAGCGATCACAAACGTAGGAAAAGAACCAACAAAACAGGGTATCGGAGAGACAAACCCTGGTAACTTTAACAGAAGAATATAATGGTTCACAGAATCAAAGATTTTGGCCAAGTCTGTATAGAGGATATCTACTTACTTTTGCTGGTCGATTTCGGATGCAATGGTGTTTGTCAAAGACAATAAATTTGTATTTGTTGACTTACGTTTGATGAATCCATGCTGTTCACTGGGCAGCAAGGACTGGAGGAAATGGTACACTCTATTGTAAACGACTTTTTTGAGGAGCTTACTATCAGTGGCGGCTCGTCAGGGTGGGCCCGGCCCACCTGGCCCACCCTGACGAGCCGCCACTGAGTTAAAGTAAAGTAGATATTTCTTGTTGGTATCCGCGAATACCTTATAATAGTGTTTTTGTGTCGAGCCGCCACTGCTTACTATAACATGGCAAAAGGGATATGGGACGGTACTTAGAGATGGAAGATATACTACCAGCTTTATGGATGGGAAATATGTTGGCGGATTCGCAAAGGGATGAAAAGGTCGGGGTTGAGATGCTAAGGTTAAAAATTATTGACAGAGGAGCGCACAAGGAAGATGAAAGTGATTTGCCGAGAATATTTGTTGTGTATTGTAAATATTTGTTGTTTATTGTCACTACAAGATCATTAAACCGCTTAGTAAAAATATTCCAAATAAATACAAAACCAGCAATAGCTGGCAACCCTATAATGGTTTTTTAACCAGATTCCTTCTGAATAATGCCTATTATATGCTCCATTTATGATATGAAATTCATTTTGATTTCATGACTGCACTGGAAGCTATAGGGCAAAAAGCTTTATTTTCCTGACTGAATTTTGTAAAACTCAAGACACCAAAGTTACCATAGCTGGCAGCATCAACAGAATTTTTCCACCGAATTACTACGAAGAGTAAGGTGCAGCTACTGTGTCAATTTCATGAAAAATTGGTAACTGAATCAGAATTCGTGTGGCAAAAAGCAGTTTTTTTTTCTTTATAATTGTTCAAGATGGCACCACTGGCACAGAGTCGCCCGTATTCCCCAATCGATTCTATCAGTACCAATAAGAACTCAATACCAATCATTCTGTGAACTTGAACTGTATCTGATAATTGGGTCCTGAGTTTTCGTGAACAGAAATTTTTGATGCTTAAAATATAGGTAAATACGAGGAGGGTTACCGTTCTTGTCCGATGTGAAATTTCAAAAGTTTTTCTTTGGTTGTTTGTATAGACAAAGCATAAGATTTCTTTACGAGATAGCTTTCATTGTAAAAGGCGACAACTTTTCATTAGAGCCGATGGTTTAAAGGCTTTCACTTTCAATGCCTGCCGTAGCTGCAGGGCTACCAGCGCATTCATAAAAAACTACACGAGTATACATCTTAGTGACATCAATTTTTTCTTAAGTTTAAGTTCATATATATATATATATATATATACAGAGATATGAATTTCTGGCCAAAGTTATTTTAATAATAATGTTCTTCGATCACTAGTAAAAATAACAGCGAAATAAAATATTAACAATCACTTTAAACATTACAGAGTTCAAATGGCTGGGATAAAAGAGGATTTGGAGGAACATTTGGAAATCGTTGGAAACTAACATTAGCTGCATTTAGTAGAAAGTGGATTGATCAAACAATTAGACCCGATGTTTCTTACAAGGATACAAATCACCATCTTATTTTTCAAGAATTCAACTTAATGGTGTGCAACGTCTCGCAAGTGAAGCAACGTGAACGTGATGATGTAAACATTCTGCTGAATGGAGGAAGGATAAGTAATAATTTAAGCGAAAATTTTCTCTGAGTCAATGTGAAAACTCGTACTGCCAGAAGATAGAGCACTATCTTCCGACACGTAGGATTTCTGGTTCGGACCTAGCCACCAAGTTTTGAGTTGGGTTAACTCTGATTAATTACTTGTGTGAAATGAGAAGTAAAGAAGAGCGTGAAACTGATCAGTTCAATCCTTTTAAAATTTTGATTATTAAAGTAGGGTCTCACCCCAAATGGAAGATAAATTTGCTTTGCTTTCAATAGCCCTTTGATAATAATGAGCATTTTTTAATTATCACAATTTTTAATTATCATATAACATAAACTTAACCTGGCCGACACATCGAATTTATTAAATAAGAATAACTTTCACATTGAAAAGCGTGTTATACTCTCCCAAAAGCAAGGATCATCTTATGTTTTTGCTAACTGAAGAATGAGCTATGCTGCCACATGAATGCACCACGTTTATGTCATTAATAGCTAATTAGTTGTGACAATAAACTTGTAAGATATGTAAACCTCTATCTGATATTTTTTTTCATTTGTGAGTTAATACCGGATTCAAAAATTACATACTCTATTACATCATTCTGCAAAATATGAAAAACCTATCTTTTGTGGCAGTATGTTAAAATCAAAAATGAAAACCCCCATCTGCAAAAAACGTAGCATTACTGAGCATAAACCATCTATCTGCCGCAGATATGCTAAGTAATGCTATCATTTTTTCGTTGCATGTTCCTACAAAAACCTTCTATCTGCTTAAAACCTATCTCTCACAGATATTTTCAATGTGAAAGCTTTTCCTTCAGATGTACTGCAAATAAACGTATTTGTATCCATGTTTAAACTTTCATCCCATTTGAAAATGTCTGCAGAATTTAGAAAAACACAAATCATTGAATATCTCGAAAGTTACTCAAATGCAGATTCTTATTGAGAAGTGTAAATTTCAGATTAGCAGAGCTATCACTCATCACATTATAAGTTTTAATCATACTAAATTACATAAATATTATTTGGCCTTTAATTATCTGAATGTTAAAGAGCTCAGAGTCGGTCAACGAAACACAATAGATCATATGCACCTTAAAAAATCGTTTGATTTAAAGCTATCTGATTTGTACTGTAAATAAAATAAATTAATGCTCTCTTTAAGAAAATATTAAGGCACCTAATAAAAACCAAATAGATATGTAGCGACTTGTGCATCACACTTCGCACCACAAAAATCTTGATGCTGAAAAAAAGCAAGTCGGCAAATCCATCTGTTGCTCATACATACTTCGGTGCTTCCAACGAAGCATAAAGCTCATTTAACGCCCTTGAAATTGTACACTTGCAAATCCAACATAACCTCGACTTCACCCCAAAGTGATTTCAGCACGCAGATACTCACTGAATTAACTTTACCACCTTACATCTTTGGGGCTTTTTCCATCCAAAGCTCCCAGTTTTAATGAACCACTATAGCATACAGTCTGCTTCGTAAAATTGTGACACATGCTCCCCATTGAATGCAACCTAACCATGTTGGGGTTGCCTCGACATCTTTCATATTGCCACTATCTGTTGACCGAGAAAGACGAATCCGAAATTTCAGTGCGCGCGAATTTCAAATTTCAGATACATTATTCGTGCGACAGAAATGTAATTTGAAGACGGGTAGTGTCGTCGGATTCTTATTCTGTGGAGTTCTAAATGAGCGTGAATTGATAGTGTAAAGACGGGAAGAATTTCGTTCGGAATCCCACAGAGATTTAGTAGTGTCTGAAATGACGAATAACAACGGTATCGGATAGTGAAGACAAAGTGATGATGAGCTCATGCCAATTCTCTGATTTGTTTACCCATTGTTACTATTGCGATTAGTAGTGTTTATGTTTGCTCTTTAAATATCGATGGTGAAAAACTCAGTGTTTCTGTGAAAAAAATTTCCACCAATCGCATGTACGAATTTAAAGTCAATTCATCTTCCAATCGTTTAACAGATCTGGTTTTAAAGAGTGAATATCGCTCGCAAATGGATTATATGTTTTCATTTTAAATTCTTACTATATCACCTGTTGATTAGCCGTGAAGAATTATAAATTCGATACACGTTGCCTTTGGTCATTATTTTGTCTTTCGTGTTCCACTTGGATAAAATCATTTGATCGTAATAGCGAAAGGTAATAGAACGAAGTGAAGTTAATTGAGTAACGAACGACACGTTCCTACGTGATCCTGAAGAGGAAGCTTTAATTAACTAATTTCATCCGAGTCTTTCGAGACATTCGAGCAGAATCAACTCAAGCCGCGTTCCAGCCTCCCACTCCGCGAAAATGGTCAGAGAGGTGCTGCGAGTTTCAAGGTAAGCGATAGTAATGATTCGCCTTAATTGAATCAAGTTGATTGAAACTGAAGTTTAATGCAAACTTGGCTGCATGTCTCTTCAGCCGCTAGAACAATGCACTTTCAGCGACACTTTTTGCTGACATAGAAGAAATTTTGTTTGCAATTAATTTATGAATATGTACGTGAATTTCCTATTAGAGCAGCATACATATTGCCTATATCGTGACATCTTATTCGTCACAATGTGATTTCAATTGAATTAATGATGAAGACCAAAAAAAAAAAATCAGTACTGCTCAGTCAAATAGAAACAACGGAGTGCTAACATTTATAATTAAATTCAGTTTTCGGCGTGAGATTCGCTGACACAGCTTCGAAGCATCTTGTTCATAAAATGATTTATTGTATTTTCATTGCCGGGTATTGATCGATGAATTCAATCACTTCAATTTCTCGTTTTTGTCGATGCGAACAGACACGTTTGAACGGCTATTTTACACGATGAGAAAAAGAGGCGCTCACTCAAAACTGAAGTGATTACCCATACTTACTTACTATTTGATATTTTACAAAAAAATTAAATGATCGACTTTTTTAAGTATGCTTACTATTTGTTTTCGCATGAAGCCGCTTTTTTGTCTAAGTCTAAGCTAGGTGGACGGTTGGAGGGACCGCAGTAATGAAAAATGTTAAATAATACTTTGAAGTAAAATATAAACGAAGAAATATTAAACATTCGTATAGATTGAAAAATGCATTGAAATAATTACCTTAAGTAGATTGTATTCAACCTTATAATGGAATAAAAATGATCTCTTTGCTGCATTCTCTGGAAAAATATCTGGAAAAGAACTGAAAAAAAATACCATTAGGTTTTAATGTAGAAACTTAAAATCGTTTTGAACTTCCTTTAATGTAGTCAATAAATTTAAACAAAGAGGTATTTGGCCGACAAACCGGCTGCCGGAGATCTCAGGTCCTTTCTCTATATATAATCGACATTATCTGTCTAACTAGGCATCAGGCACAGATACCTTGAAGACGCTTAAGGGTCCGATGTTGCAGAATCATCCTGTGCGATCGCAAAACAGTCGCACTACACAGCTGTTAAGTTTAATCCACAGTGCTCTTCGCTGGTTGCGGTCGTTCACACGGGCCTCTCTCTGTCTCATGGCCATGGTTTATTTATATTTTTCTTTGAAACAAAAGCAAACAATAACATTATATAGAATAGATTAGGAATTGAGTAGATTAGGTTAGGTAAGGTTAGTGAAGAGAGTTACCGGAAACGCGGCCAGCATTAGGCCGCCAGTTTGGGCACATTTGCCACCCTCCGCTGGCTTGTTAGAGCTGCCAAGTGACTGCTTCGCCAAACTGAACCAGCTGACTCAACCTGATGGTACTGGCCACCTCTGCGAGCTCTTGAAACTGGTAAGAACCAAAAATGTTATGCTAACAATAGTAATGGTAAAGGAGTAATAATGGTAAATAGTGATAGTAGGTGATCAGGTACAGGCAAACCCGCAGTATTCGCATTTGAAAACTAGACTAAAGCCAAACTGGTCGCCATCATGACTTCTTAGCGTCTTGCGCAACGCTGAATGAAAGAATACTCGTACATTTGTACGAGCACGCAGAACAGAAAATGTAGGCAGAGTTCTAATAGGACTGACACAGGCTCATCATCTTCGTCGACTCATTTGAATTGGAAAAAGGAAGGCCGGAGGAACGAAGCATAAAGTTTAACATAAAGAAGATATAGAAAAGTTACAACATAAAGTTGTAATAGAAAGCATTTATCCAAGAATAACCAGCAAGCACGTGACAAAGAGAGGTTTACCATTTGCAAGCCTTCTTCATAAGGTCAGAAGGGAACATTAAATTTATAAAATAAATTGCAGATTCAACTGCATCTGACAACTAAACAAAACGAAGAGACCAACCTTGAAAAAAGTATTCAAGTATAGGACATGAAAAGACTGACACAAGTGGAGCTATTGAGTATACAACGAGTCCGCCGTATAACAAATCCCACCATTCTTGAAGCTGAATATTGAGAGAATCAGACAGTTCCCAGTACAAAAAAATCTGAAATCATTTTCAAAGTTATTAATGGATGCAATGCAGTTTAAAGTCGTCTGCATAAAAGAGGCGAAAGAAATTGAAATAACTGGGAAAGTCATTAATGAGCATGACAAACAAGAGAGGTCCAACGATGAAACCCTGGGAAACGTTAAAAAGCAAGAAAGCAATGCCCTTGAAAATCAATATTATCTCCTTTTCGACATAGTTTCATAAAAGTTTCATCCACAGCTTCCAACCTGCTGGAGTTCTCCAACACCGTTATTCCATCAATCGAGGCAGGAATTCAGGTAGACTGTATTTATACGGACTCCACGAAAACTTTTGACAAGTTGGATCATTCCATATTGTTATGTAAATTTTATTATTTTAACTTTCCACAGCTATTATAACCTGGCGAGCTGTTATATAGAGTGGCATACCCAATGTCTAACTTTTCGTGGAACCTTCTCATCAGAAATTGATATCATATCTGGTGTTCCTCAAGGAAGTCATTTAGGATCACTACTATTTCTGTGTATAAATGACCTCCCATTGGTCTTGAGACATTCTTTAATTTTACTCTATGCGTATAACGTCAAAATTTTGAAAATGTTATCCAATGTTTTTGACTGCTTAGGACTTCAATCTGACTATGATAACCTTTCTTACACACGTAAAATTACTCCGTTAAGCTTTAAATACTCTTTGAATAGTATTCCCCTAAGATATTCTAACAAGATACTCGTCTTTAAATAATGTGTTCACTTAGAAATTGCATGGCATACATCTAACTAAGAAACTATTTTTTGCTTGAGTTAGATCGAGCCTGTATAGTTCGGGCCCCTTATCAGCAGGTGTATGTTGACCGTATCGAGTCCATTCAGAAAATATTACTACGGTTTTGTTCAGGTGAATTTGCCTGGTCAGATCCTCTTCGTTTGCCTCGTTACATCAATTACCTTAAGTTTCTGGCTGTAGATACCCTTAAAAACAGACGAGAAAATTTCAAAACCTTCTTTGCTGCTAAACTCATCACGGGGAGTATATCCTCTGAACACTCTTTAAGTCTATTCGGCTTTAATACCAAGTGTCGCAGAATGAGACACGTCAATATTTTAACTTTCCCTTCCTATCGGACCAGCTGCGCTATCAACAAGCCTGTTTCGTCCATGAAAAATAATTTTAATAGTGTTTACCATACATAAATTAAATTTAAATATATGTTAATCATCTTTGGAAGGAGCGTGGTTAAAAATAATCAATCTTGATGGCTTTGTTCGAATGTTTTTCATCTTCTTTAATGTACTACTACTAGACACTACTACTACTACTACTACTAGACAAGCTTACTAAATAAATAAATAAATAAATAAACAAAGTTGATACGATAAGTACGATTTACAATATAGGAGTTGATTTAAGAGTGTTAGACATCAGAAATGCCGAATCAACGAAAATAAGCGAAATCCGCGTGAAAGACGCCACCTTGTCTCAATTATTTAACAAACTGGGATCGGAACTCATAAACACGATCAAGTTTGCAGATGAATCGAGTCCTTTGATGAATCCATGCCTCTCCTTAGAAAGCATATAGCTAGTTGCACAATAGATCTTGTTTTGGATTATTTCTTCAAGAAGTTTTGGGAAGCAGAGGGGAAGGAGTATGGGCGGGTAGAAACATTCCTAACATTCCCGTATTTTGGACCAGGAGATAAGCTTAAATAATTAAATAGAAGAACATATAAAGATGAACAAAGAGACTTACCAAACACATTTCACATAAGTTAGAAATCAAAGCGTAAAAGAATGTAAGATCTGTATAAATGTCAAGGTCATGAAAGAATGAAAAACAAAAGATTGCATCAAGTTCACAAGTACTTCTGACCGCTTTGGAAAAGTTGAAGCGCGGAGGAACACCAATTCTTCCTGTGTTTGGATGAGTGAGCTTGATATATAAAGAAAGTGGAGGATGATCTGAATGAGAATCGGCACAGCGCAGAAAGCAGAAAGAGAGTGATGTATTATTGGAGGGAACATTGAAAAAAACAAGGTCTGAAAGACGATTATAAACGCGCTGAATTAATAAATAACGCATAAATAAATAACCAAGTAAATAAATAAATAAAGTAAAATTAAATAATAAATAAACAAAATCAAATGAATGAATTGCAGTTAAAAACAAAATTTACAAATAGAAAATAACGAGGTGCAAATGGCTTAGATAAGAGAGGATTTGAAGGATGATTTGGAAATCGTGGGGAATAAAGTTTGCTAAAGCCACAATCCTGCAACATCTATTTACCGATTCATTAGTTGCATACGCAGTGGAATGGTGAAATTCCTTCTGCAAACGTTTAGGCCTAGAGTTCCTTAAGAAGATATTTATCACCGTTTTACTATTCAGGAATCCAACTCTAATGACGCCTTTAATGACATCGAATGTGAAGCAGACCAATATCACCATTGTTCTGGATGCGAGTAGAATTAAGTTTAAATTCATTGGGGGTAAATTTTCGAAGTCGTAAAGGCTGTACAGTTCTCTCAGGGCGACAAGTAAAAATTATTTTCGTATAGGCTCGAGTCTGTTACTGTAGATTTCAAAGGCTGGATTCCAGAAAATGCAGACGTATTCGAGGAGAGGGTATGTACGTTCAGAATATAATGATCTTATGGCCTACAAGCTTTTAAATTCTTTGGGTCGCTGTCTAATAAGAAGCTGCTTATTCGCATGGGAAAGAATTTTGTCGTAGTGCATGGTGAAACGAAGTTTCTAATCCAAGACAACACCAAGATCACCAATGCTAGCAACGCGAGTTAATAAGTTGTTGTTGAGAAAGTAAGTGTTTTACGTTACCTTGCATTTACGGGTAAAACTTATAATTTGGCACTTATCAATATTAAGCAAAAGCTTGTTTATATTGCACCACTGATCAAGTGAGTCAAGCTTGAATTAAAGAAAAAAAGCACCAGATTTAGATTCAATGGGCTAGTACAGTTTGAGGTCGTCTGCATAAAGTAGGGGAAGTATGTTATACAGGACGTCAAATAGATCGGAAATGAATATGTTAAAAGAACTGGGCTACATTGTAGTACACCAGAGGCAGCAAATATGTTTTTTTGAAAAAACTCCTTGAAATTTTACGAATTTGATTTGATTGTGGAGGTAGGAACTGACCCAGGCAAGTAAAGATCCGGCAAGTCCGAGTTTTTGGGTCATTGCTAATATTTGCGTAGACTATTTCCATTTGATAGCCTTTTTCCATTTTGCACAGAACGTCCGAAACTAGAATTGTGAAGTTTGTAATAGTTGATCGACCTTTTCTTAAGCCATGCTGTTGCTCGTTCCGACGGGAATCAACTAAGAGAGAAAGTTTATTGTAAACCCACTTTTCAAAATGTTTTGGAGTCGACGATAAAGAGGCAGTGCCCCTGTAATTTTCGATACTGCGTCTATTGCCATTTTTGAAAATTGATGTCACATATGAAAGTTAATTAAGTTGGAACATAGCACATTAACATAGAAAAGAGAGAGGAAAAAGTAATAGGCACTGAGTTTTTGGACACGATTCCCAATAATAACGCATTCCATTGAATGGATGGCATGTTGAAATCTCCATAGATAATAACAGCGGAATGAGTAAAATCAGTTAAAATACAACTAGACTGATCACTACAAGGGTATTACAAGAAATATATACAAAAATAAACAAGAGAGAGCTCCGGACTGCTAAATATTCAAGAGGAAAAAATAGCAAAAAATCATAGGGTGTACATTGCAAATATTTACAAATGGCTATCAGAGCCCCGCTACCATCTGGTTCTTGTTTTAAGGGAGAAGACCGGTTAGAATGCTAAAAAACAGCCTAAATTTCAATACTTTTTTTCTTCACCTCCTTTATTTTGTATAAATTTTAACATTTGCATGGATAAAAAAAAACGTTTTGAAGATTACAAAAAAAAAATATTTTATAATTTTTTTCATTTTTCTACTTATTTATAGAGGGTGCCAAAGTTGACCTCTCGAAAAATGCCTCGTCATACTGCCGACAGATAATCTCAGAAATGAAGAATCTGAAACAAAAAAACCAAACCGCATTTTAAAGAGGAAAGTTTCTTACGTGGTAATCTACCACAATATTTTTAAAAAAATGGCGGTTTGAAAATATTTTTCGAAAAATCGTTTATTTTTTCACTTTGTTTCGCTTGCCAAATTTTTTAGGGTTAAGCTTTGGCCTATATTGTGGTAGATTACCACACAAAATACTTCAATAAAGTAGTGCACCAAATTTGACTTAAATCGGTTCGGCCAATCCGGATAATAAGTGTCCGCAGTTCGAAAAAAAACGTCATTTCGAGAAAAACGCGTTTAAAGTTTTTTTTCCATTTATTTATTGAATATTATTTAAAAAATATGTGTTCGTCGCCTACAATTGCTCAGCCTGCAATCCCTGGACCATACATAAGTATTCTTGAGTCCACACAAGCCAGTTGCTCTTGCAGTTGGGCAGTTTTTTTTGGCCAAACGCACTTCCATTACCGCTTTTCCTGCCTGACTTATGTGCTCTTCATCTTTTTTTCCACAGTAATTAAAAGCAGCGGTCTGCCGTAAATTGCCGTAACTTCTTTATTTTTGGGAATATCTTAATAAAACTTTGAGACATGATTTCTGAAGGTATAATAAATTGAAAAACGTAAAAAACAAAAAACTGATTTTTTTTAAAAGTATAACCGGTACTACCCCCTTAAGGTACTCCTAGTACTATTCGATAAAAATTCTTTCAATATTCATAGAATTATAGTATTTGTTCATCTTCCGGTGATAAATTTGTACTGTACAATTATTCGGAACATAAATTCAATAAAATTTTTGTTGCTGACACTGAAGCGGACTCTTTAACTTACACCAGCTGTCTCAACTTCTGTCCTGTATCTAATCTTATTTGTTTCTATGACGTGGATAGAAAATGCAGCCTCAGTACTGAATTAACTATTTGCTGTTATTTGTACATTCTGGCAACATTTTTAATGCTAAAGGTAAATCTAGAAATTTTCTGTTAATAGAGTGAAGACCGCCGAAAAAGTGTCTACAATTTTTAAACTATTTCCCATCATAGACAACAGTTTTTGACAAAGATGATAAAAATAACCATCCAAAAACACGTAAATGTAAATGGAAACAAAAGGAAAGCCTTTAAGGGAGCATTGCAACTTAAACCATCAATTCTCGTAGTAAAACAGCTAAAATACTTTTTGGGATAAAACTAGATAAGGAATTCAGTTATCAAACGATTGTTGTAGTTAAGATAAGACCGGTGAAATTCATATCAAAATAACAGATATTATGAGCTAGAAGATAAAGACTTGAACGAAGTCTACGAGATCTGGTCGCGGAAAAGAGTAAAGTTAAACATTTAGAAATTTTAAGAAAATTAAAAAAAAAAACAAACTAATAATAAAATACTTGTTTTTTACAGTTCATTACACTTCGTTTTCGTTTGTTTCGAAATAAACTTTTTGTTTATTTTAAAACATAGTCATTCACGTTAAATTTTCAATTTTCATAGACACTGTTAGTTGTGTCACAGAACCTATAAGTCACAAAAATATGATCTAACCTTTCCTGCGGTTTAACAGATGCTAAATGATGAAAATTAAAGCCAAGTAGAAATTTTGAAGCGTAAATGTTCGAACAATTGGAAGTATTATTGAAAATTTCATACATTTGTGAATTGTACACCCACACTGGGCGCCAGTCTTTTTTCAATGGTCTGCCAAAAAATGAATCGTAGTTTCATGAAATTTAACCGATATTTGGTGTTTTGATTTGATATATAATATATTTTGATATTTTGTATCATGATATATGTATTTCGTATCATGATCTTGATATTTTTTGTTCTAACCTATTATTTTTTTCTTGAATATGTATTTTACTACCAAATGACACGCTTGCATGCAATTCATTTCACTGCCTCCATTCACTGATTTATAGTTCCATGCAATTCGGCCTACTCTTCGATTAAATTTTATTATAAGCTCATTCTATGCTTAGCTCATCCTATGTTTTATGCTAGCTTGCAACTTTTACTAGAAATAATTTCATAAAAACGCTTTCAACATAAAACATCAACATCGTTATTCTAATTTTTAAAGCAAGCAATCTAATCTCATTTTTCATAACATGGTTTTCCTCACATATTAAATAATACATTCCTTCAATGAAGAACCCAATGAAAGTATTCTTCTAATATTTCTACACTTTGCAAATTATTTATAAAGGCACTTACATTTCTTCATTTCTTTGGAAAAAAAATAAGCATGCAATGCTATGAACATCATGTCTTACTGCATTGCAGTGTACTTTAACCATCTGACCAACAAACGCGTTTCCATTGAAAAATAGTATAATCTTTGTCAGTACTTTTATTTAATACGAAATAAATATAATAGTAGGGGAGCCCAGGATGCTAAATTTGCAGTCACTAAAGCGTCATGGGGACCTATTGGATTGTGAAGATTAGGTTCTAAAATGAAAAAAAGTTTATGTCAAGTTTTCCATTTTAGTGGGGGGGAGAGCGTGTAAAAATGTTCAAAAACGTAAAAAAAACAGTAACATGGAAATACTCGAGCGCGTCAGACATTCATAGTGTATACGCGCTTTGTCTTTCTGATAGCTGATAGATATTTATCTGACGATTAACTGGTGGGGGGTGGCCGTAAAAAGAGGTAAAAAAACATAAACAAAAAAAGTTATTCGAGCGTGTCAGATATTCAGAGGGAATGTTAAGTGAACTCAAAAAAGTGTCCTATTTAAATGACTGACGATTTGGACGTGACCAAAAGTCATGACTGATTTTTGAAAATGTAAAAAAAAAATGTTACCTTGAAATACTCGAGCGCGTCAGAGTTTTATACAGAGGGTTCAACTTGATGTCTTAGTTGTCCTAAATGATAATCTGACAATTATATGGAGGGATATTGTTAATCTGACAATTTGAAAAAAAAAATCGTTTCTTCTTTTTATTACTGGATGAAATAACTGGATGAAATATATATATATATATATATATATATATATATATATATATATATATATATATATATATATATATATATATATATATATATTTATATATATATATATATATATATATATATATATATATATATATATATATATATATATATATATATATATATATATATATATATATATTTATATATATATATATATATTTATATATATATCGTTTAAAGATGTTACATCCGAAATTACGACCGTAGCATAAGCGTTGCTAGATTTTCTTCGAACACGTTTCACTTTACGATATTGCAAGATATTCATACATTTTTTTAATGTTTCATGTGTAAACTTTTTAGTTTTTTCACAAGTTTCTTTTTCACAAAATACACATTTCACACTTACATCACTCATTATTAATTCACAAAATTATTTAAAAAAAAACCAACAAACAAACCAAAGCGTCTGGTCCAGTGAAATCCGACATAAAAAAGGCCAAACTTCGGCAGAATTAGGGGAAAGCTGAATTTTGGTGTGAACCTTGGCACTGGCGTATTGAATAAAATGTCAAAAGTGCCCATCGATCCGAGTGCTGCGTTACTTTTTATACGGGCTCAAAGGTCACCAAAAGTGACCTTTCCTAAATATCTGAGTAACGGTCACGTCTTCAGAAAACAATGCATGACGAATTTGTAGCTTAACAAATTTCCAACACAAAATATCTGCTGACTATTTCTTGTAACTATAACCGTTTTGGAGATATTTTGATCTAAACATTTGCTACTAACAGCATCTTCTTTCTCAACGGAATGTTGATATCCGATTTTGACTACGACTTGGAATGTTTGTGAGTTTGTAAGAGGCGCAAAAAAAAAACATGCAAACAAACTTATCTACCACACTCCAGGGTAGATGGAAAAGTGTTCACCGAAAAGTTATCCCCCCCTTTCCATAAAATGGTATCCCTCAGCTTCCATCTGAAATGAGCTCGTTACCTGCTTTTTGCCCACTGTTAAACAAGATAAGATCAGTTTTTATCCTGCAATTTTTTTCATTTATTGATGATTTTAGCTACATCGCCCCATGAAAACCGTCAGATTATATGTTTTTCGTAATCCTGATAGGATTTCCTTCAAATTAAAAAAAAAAATTAATCGCGCTCGAGTATTTCGAGTTGAGGTTTTTTTTTTACAACTTTGTGACTCGCCCATTTCCTTAAGCCACGCTCAAATTGTCAGATTATTGAAATATACTCTTTTCTGGATGTACTTAACTTACCTTATCTTAATCTGACGCGCTCGAGTATTTCTGAGGATCAATTTTTTTTTACTAATCTGACGGGCTTCCCTCAACGCACCCCACTATATTAAGGGCTCATATATGATAGGGTACATTGCAGGGTGCAGGGCTTCTCCCCATATGATTTTCTGAGGCGCTCGAGTAACGCGAGAAATCCCCGCTTGGGCTCCCCTACTATAAAGGCACGTCGATAAATATTTGTTTTTAGTCGATCGACTTGTGTTTACATGTTCAGAAAAGCAATACGGCATGAGCACTTGTTTTCTAAATGCGTGATACAAATTTTATTGCAATTTAAAATATTATTTATGGACACATTTTAGAATGCCGCGCGGAAAAACATCAAGCGAAGAAAAAAGGTAAAATTAAAGCTAATTACGAGCGAGACATGTCCATTCGTGGAATTGCTAAACATTTAAAAAGATCTAGCTATGTAATCAATAATTTCATAAAAATTGGGAAATATTACGGTAAAGCTAAACGACTAGGAAGGTCACCTAAGGTGTCTAAAAGATACAAAAGAGAGATAAGAAGGATTGCTATCGAAGAAAATCTTGCGTACGAAATTAGAGGACAAATGAACTTAGAAGCAGGTGTACGTAGAGTTCAACAAATAATGAAGTGGGATTTTGACCTTACATATGACAAAAAATGTGGGAAACCACCGCTTACAAAAGGACGTAAATTGGCTAGACTGCGATTTGCCTAAAAGTACCGGTTTTGCCGCGAAGAATGGATCAAAGCAGTATTTACTGATGAAAAAAAGTTTAATTTTGATGGCCCAGACGGTTCACATAAATATTGGCAGGATAAAGGTTCTGCGAAAGAAAAGCATCAGCGTCGAAATTTTGGTGGAGGGTCACTCATGATATGGGCAATTGCTACACCTATTTGCTTTGCTTCGACAAAAATAGACCCGGAATACTATATTAATTGAATCCGGAGAGAAGATTGCTGATACATAGTTCATTTTTAAGCAAGATAATGCGGCGATCGATCGCTCGAGAAATCTTAAAGATTTTCATAGGTCCCATGGCATCCCGATTGTCGACTGGCCCACACATATTCTGGATCTTAATCCAATCTAGAATCTGTGGTCTATCTTATCAGCTAAAATTTTTCACGATGGGTGCCAATACGCTAGCATAAAGAGCTAAGGGATTCAATGAACAAGGTGTGGAATAAAATCAATCATTCAATCATCTGTACTTTAATAAATTCAATGCCAAGGCGTTTAGAAGACGTTATAAACAATAACGGCGGTCATACTTCTTACTAAGCTTACGTAACAAATAGTCTCTACAAAAAAAAACCATAAAAGTATTTAGTCATCATCATCAACGTGGCACAACAGCCCGACGTCGGCCCTTGGCCGCCTGGATCGATTTCCTCCAATTGTCTCGGTCACGTGACCGCGTCCTCCAATCTTGGAACCCCAATAGTTGCTCGGCGTCCGCATACACTGAGCTCAACCAACGAGCTCTGGGGCTTCCTCTTGGCCTCGCTCCGTCGACTCGTCTTGGGTTGATGACACAATTTTTGGCACACGATCGTCATTCATGCGTTGCACGTGCCCAGCCCACTGTTGTAATTTGGCAATTTTGGAGACTTCCAGCTGATCGTAAAGTTCGTACAACTCATTGTTGCACCGGATGCGCCATCCAAAATCCGCCGTAGAACTTTCCGTTCGAAGGTGTCGATCATATTTGTGGAGGCTTGGGCCAGGGTCCATGTTTCGCAGCCATAGCACAGCACAGGTCTTATGAAATTTTTATAAACGCGGAGCTTAGTCTTTCTGTGCTTATATTTCGATTTCATAATGGGGAGGATCGAGAAGAATGTCTTATTTAATAGTTGTATCCGTCGCTTGATTTCGTCAGTTTCGTTGGCGTCACTCGATAGAATGCTACCCAGGTAAACGAAGCTCTCCACGAATTTGATGCAAGGGTCCCCTACGTTGATGGTTGTGTGCACTGACGTCCTTGTCGTAGATTACATCATAACTTTCGTTTTGTCCTAGTTGATTCGTAGCCCAACTTGTTTTGCTGCGGTGTCAAATCTAAGCAGAAGTTCTTCTGCATCGGTCGGTTTTCGAGCCATGATGTTAATGCCATCACATGTTAATATCATAAAAAGTAGCGTGACGCTGGTGTTCAGGTTCCTTGCCCGAATAGCGAACTCAAGTGCCAGGTTGAAGAGCGTGGGCGCCATTCCATCGCCCTGCTTCAGGCCACCCAGAGTTTCAAAAGGATCCGTCAATCTGTTCTGGATCCGGACTTGCGAGACGGAGTTGGTCATCGTCATCTTTACAAGTCACACTAATTTGGCCGGTATACCAAATTGCAGCATGATGCTATATAGAGCTCCTCGGTTGATGCTGTCATATGCTTGATTAAAGTCGACAAAGATTTGGTATACGTCGACGTCGTATTCCCAGCACTTTTGCAAAATTAGCTTGACCGTGAAGAGCTGGTCGATTGTGGAGCGACCAGATCTGAAACCGCCTTGATACTCGCCAATGATTTCTTCCGCGAACGGTTTAATCCTATACTCCAGGATTTTGTAGGCCGGACAGACTGACGAGATGCCTCTATAATTCTCACACCGCAGTTTATCTCCCTTTTTATGTATGGGACAGATAATGCTTCTGCGCCAATCGTCTGGGATCACCTCAGTTTCCCATATTCGCAGCAATAGCTGATGTAGCGCACTTAATAAACCCGCCCCGCCAGACTTGAGTAGCTCAGCTGGTATCTCGTCAGCGCCCGGCGCTTTGTTCCTTTTCAGTGAACGCAAGGCGAGATCAACTTCTTCTACTGTCGGGGATTGTGTGGATGGGGGTTGACCAAAGGTATCATCATGGAGCTCAGCTTCTGCTGCCAGGATGTTTGATGGCGGATTCAGAAGCTCTTTGAAGTAGGACGCCCATCGTTTCCTAATACTTTCGGTGTGGCTGATAATACTTCCATCTTTGTCCTTACAGAGGCTAGTCCTGGGTTGGTAGCCATTTTTGACAGTGTTTACTAGTCTATACACTTGTCTGGTGTTCTTACTAACTAGGTTTACATTAATGTTCAGCAACAGCAAGTTCTTTTATAATTAATTCGTTCTTTCAGTTTTTATTATTATAAAATTTAGAAGAAAGGTTCTTAGTTTTTTAATAAACTGTTGTAGAATGTACAATTACGTGAAGTAATAAAATTTTGATTGAAACATTAAAAATGACTCAAAATATATTATTTACTACTAAAAGCTTTCTTGCCCTTATAATTATTTCGCGGAGTGTACAAGTACGAAATGTGAAAAATAACAGTTCATTTAATAGATTTTAAATAAATAAAACATTGACTCAAGCAAATAAAACATTTTAACAAGTTTTGTCTTTGTCAATATCTCACACCGAGACTCTATTTTGTGCTGCATTAACTTTCTTTGGAACATTTCAAACAGAATTATGCAAAAATAACGTCCTATAACATGAAAAGCTTGGCATGTTTCCATTTCAATCCTGCATCTAATGTCATATCATTTTTCTTTGGACATATAACTCTGTCATTTCCATTGACAACCCGACCAGTATGTGCTTCGCTGTATTAAAAACCATTTCTATACTTCTGTGCACTGTGCCGTATGCCTTACGGGTTTAAATCAACATCAAAATCAGAAGGAAGACAAGAAAAAGTAGTGTCAGAGACGAATTATTACCGAATGAAAATGACAAAACATAAAATTACAGTTTTTTCACTCATTTGTGTGACACATTGGCTACTTTTAATTGGTATGTTAAATGATTGCAGTTAAATGATTCATATTTTCATATGAAGGGTGGTTCAACAATTTTGATCCTGGTAAAATGTAGTGTTATAACTCTATCTGACCAGCAATATAAACTGACTGTGAGATTTTATTTAGGTGAAGGTTCTATTACAACGTGCGTATCGAATGAATGTAGCAGAAAAACTCCAATATCCTCGATAAACAACAGAATGAAAACTATGCTTCTTGATGACATCATTATCAGATTTCGGGATGAACCTTGTTGCAAAGATTAGATACTTTACTACAAGGATGTATCTATGCAATTTTACCCAAACAAAATTGTAGCTAATTGAAACAGAACTACTGTCTTGGACAGACCAGCACACTGTTTTATAAGGGGGTTAAGAATGTGGACCAAATTCATCATATAGTATAGGTCTGTTCCCGTACTTTCAGTAACTGAATTTTACTGAATTTTCCTGAATCATGTGGTGGGGAATTTCATGAAAAGTACGGGAACGCTCTCATTGTATTTCCTGAAAATTGACAACTGAAAGTGTCAGTTTTCGGTTTATGGGAGAACAATGGTAATTATAAAGTCATCCTAAGCGGTAATAAATTATCGACACAAAAATATTCGACCTTCATAGCAACATTACGCAAGAAATATGTTGCTTGCTGCGCACATTTGAAAATATTTACTCCGTTTGACACTTTTCAGTATTTTTCAGTAGCTCAGACCCCACTGAAATTTACTGAAAGAGGGGAAATTTTCAGTAAAATGGAGTACGGGAACAGCTTCATTGCAATTAATCGCGATTAATCGCAATTAATCGTAGTACGGGAACAGACCTTATATCTAAGCTGAATGCTTTAGAGATGATATTTAAAAAGCCTTTAGAGGGTAGATGTTTGAATTTTCAGTAAATTAACAAAGATAAATTATACTTGATTTGCAGAAATTGAAAATAAATATAGAAAGAAGGATAATCGAAGCTAATAAAAAGTAAAAAGGTCAAATATATTACGAACAAATTTATTTTTCACATATTCGCTGAATTACAAATTTTGCAAAAAATTACAAAAATTCTTAAAGTCATTCTGGCCGAATCTGTATTGCTTAATGATTTGTTAGTCATATAAATACCATCGAAAATATAGTTTTAAATATAGTTTTACCTTAAAAGGAGGAGCAGTGTATTAAAATTGAATATACCACCAGGATATGGAAATAAAGAACTAAATATAAGATGAAAAATAATTACAGAAAAAACTGTTTTTGCTTATGGTGATTAATATAACAGTATTTCAAAAAAAATTAACCGAATACGTATATTGAATACAATGAGTTTTTGAAATTGAAATTAAACTGAATTATTTTGTTGTTACTTTGCCAAAGGCTTGGTGAGATAGTGAAATTACATATTTACCTTTTAATAGTTTTTTTAATAGTTTAAAATGAAATTCAAATGGCTTATTAAACCTATTATAGGCAATATTTACTATAAATTAAGTTGGAAAAACAATGTTAGGGTTGCCAGCTATGGTTGTTTTTGTATTTTTTTTTTACACATCTTTAATAAGCGATTTTATCATAGAATTTTCCAATCGTAGTTACCTTGTAGTGAAAATAAACATCAAATATTAAGATCTAGAAAAATTGAAAACTTTTGCGAATGGTAACCCTGAATTTGTTTGTATCCCTATAACTTCCAAAGCAGTGATCGGATCAATCCAAAATTTGCAGAGCAGGTTGACTTCAACGTAAGGCAGATGCGAAATATTTTTGGCTTTGGTGTTAGCAAAAGGCTGCCAGCACGAGGCGTTTTTGTTATTTTCGTACAATAAATGCTTGCGTTAAGTATTCACATCGCGAACATTTGCAATGAAAATAAGTAAACAATTTTTAAACTCTCTAAGGTCCGGACAACCCCAAACATTTTTCTATTGACTTGACTATTAACTTTCGATGAAGCCATCGAAATTAAATTGGCTTAGGGTCTATTATTACTACAGATATATTAGTCTTAAGTAGGAAAAGTAGCTAGTGGTAGAATACACGCTCAAAATCTGCACAAATACTCTACTGTTATTCGACCATTAGTGTTTCTAGCGGTTCTGATGCGCTAGGGTTTTTTTTTAACTCTGTGACAGTGATATTATTGTGAAAAGTCGCTCCGAAAAACAAAATCTTTTTACGACTTGACGCAATCACCAGATTGAATCGAAATTCAAACACAACAGATGGACCTTATTGTAGCCAAGTTTGATAGATATTTCGTTGTGAAAGTACGACAGTCAGATGTCAGTTTTGATAAATTTTGCATTTTTTATTTGTCAGATTTTAACTAAGAGATGCTGTATATATATTTTCAAAAGGTCATGTTATTGTAGTGAAAATAAACAGGAAATCTACCAAATTCGAAAATTTCGAAACATTTGCAGCTGGTAACCCTTAAGTTCTTTCTACCCATAAAATTGCCAATCCAATCACCGCCGCAAAACCAAATTTATAAAGTGGGCTGGACTCATCGTCAAGCATGTTTCATATACTATTGACTTTAGTCTTTACAAAGGGCTGCCAGCACCCAGAATTTTCATCACATCAACAGATGCTACCATTCATATGGCAAAAATCTACAATGAAAATAAGTCATCAATGGATCTAGAAATTGTTTGGATGACAATTAACACAGAGCCATTGGATTCTTAGAGGTTCATTCTATCAAGATGCATAGAAGGAACAAAAACTATTTTGAAAATGTATCTTCGTACTTTTCAGAACAATGTCTTTCCATATGATACTGAACATTAAATTTCGAATACCATAATATTTTTTTATGCAGGATAGCGATTTTCACGCGAATCGCCAACAGCATCCAGAGTACGAAAACTTGTGAATTCAGTGGAGTTCGTGCTCGTGCTCTCTGTGGAACGTATTTCGATAAGTCATGTCCACTGGAATAGTTGGAATTTTCGAAAATTTCCATGTCACCCTGGCAAACAGGATAAATAGTCTTACATTTGGACACGGCGTTGGTTATATGTATGTCAATTCAAACTTTGAAATTACAACTGTCTAATAGAAATAAACTTGCATGTTGCTCTGGATCGTTTTTTTTTTATGCATGAAAGAAAACAGCTTTCGTTGTTTTCATTTACAGATTTAAAAAATCCAGTTTTGTCCTTTTGGATTTCAATACTTATATATAGGGTTCGAAACAGCACCATGTGAATAAATACATATGTATTCTTATCTGTTCCCAACGCAAACGCTCATGAGATTCGCCTTCTCCAGTATCAATGAACAAGTATGTATCTACCGATTTAAAAATATCTAGGCACTCCATATGTACGACTACAAATGTATGTACACATTCTCTTAATAAAATCTAGGTGACACATTTCCGAAAATTCAACAACGTATACATATCTGCTTTTGACAGTCCCACACAAAATCAATGATTTGTTGAAAAATGATAGAGACGTCCTCTTATCTGAGTACGATAAATGATAGAAACCATCATAGAATCTAATTTTACCAACAATTTATCAAAATAACTCAGGCAATCGACGCCAATTTTATCGAAAGTGCAACGAAATTACTATGATAAATTCGTGAAGCAATTGCAGACTGCAGTAACACTGACGTGTCGAAGCAATATTAATGAGTTGCAGTTCGCACGTTACCTTATGTAGGTGTATTCATGTTGCTCAGGTGCTCCGCAGCATATATGTATGTATCAATGGATGTACCTAACAAGAGAGTAATGCTCGGCAGATGAAGAACCATGTCATAGAACTGCTAGATTTGCAAGAAAAATAGATAAATACTTACGTGTCATGTAAATATTTGCATTGTTCTTCGATAATGGATGTTATGTTGGGCTATCGACAATTGACTACAATTTCGTGTGTTTACATATAGCATGTGTCAACGATAATATACTAAAACATGGCATTAAGATAGTGACTGATTGAGGAAAAAAACATTAACGAAGATAATTTACCCGGGAACCAATTCACAACATTCACGATGCTAAAACTTAGAATCCATTGTTTAAATACAATTCTGCAGCGTTCAACTTAGTATTATTTGGTTGTTTCTCAATGAACGAAATCAAATGCTCAAACGCGGAAAAATGTTAACTTTCACGAAAAATTTTATGGCAGTAGTTAGCATCGAAAATTTTAAACCTTTGTGATGAATAAAAAACTGGCTTAATTAGCTAAAGAATTTCAGAGGTAAACAATAGCTTTGATAAATTTAATTGAAAAAAAACCCTGGCGCATCAGAACCGCTAGAAAACTAATTTTCGAAGAAATTATCTTTGAGGGATTTAAAAAAGTGTTAAGACGTTATACACTTCTTTGTAGTATCACATCAACCATTTCTTACTCAAAGGAACAAATATCATTTTCTGACAGCATTTTCTATAACGCAAATGATGAAATGTTCAGTGCTGGCAGCATTTGTCCAACACAGCAACAATAAATCTACCACAACATGCTCGTGCTTAAGGGGGCAGGATGGTTTCCAACTTAAACAAAAAAAAATTTTCAATTATTTTTTTATATGAAAATACAACATCTCAGGAATATCCTTTGGAAATTTCAAGGCGATCGGACTAAAGCTCGCAGAGATACCGGTTATTATATGATCGTATTGACAGGTATATTTCCACGAGAAACCGAAATAGTCTAGCTCGAAACTCCGAACTACATTTTTGAAGTCGGTGCGTAACATAACTCAAAAATTAATGCACCGATCTCAATGAATTTTGCCGAACATCTTTAATATAATAGATACTCGCGGATGAACGATCGTTTTTTTTTTAAAAAAAAATTTTACTATTTTTTAATGGCAATCATAGGCTGATTTTTTCTGTGAAAATGGTACCTCCAAATTAAAAACCGCACCAAAAATCGGAAATTGCATATTTTTCAATATAATTTCGTTCATCCGCGAAAAAAACTAATATATTAAGTAAATCACTTCGATTTTTTAATTTCAGATAATACTGTCAGGCCAGGTTTTACGCACCACACGACGCCTTTTTTTCGAAGCGCCTTAGATCTACTGCCACCACGGAATAAATAATTAATATTTTTTTATGCAATAATTCCTACATACTCTCAAAATATAGTTCTTTAACGTGTTATAAAAAATTAGTAATTTTTTTCACTCAAAGCTGAGAAAAAAAATTGCAAAAATCGGCTTTTCTTCGGCCTCGGAAACCATCTTGCCCCCTTAATCAGCCTATCTTTTGAATTTCGTTTTCATAAATGGATGTCATCGAAAGTTTCAGCGATTAAACTATGTCTGGGGTTGCCATCCGAAAAATTTCCAAAACTCGGAAAATTTAAATATCGGTTGCTTATTTTATTGTAAATGCTTTGCTTATGAATAGAAAATGGAAGCATCTGTTGGTGCGACATTTAAGAAATTGTCCGGTGCTGGCAATCAGTGCTAGCACCATAGCTGCTTCACGTTGTGTTAAACTCACCCTATGAATTTCGTTTCGATTGAATGGCTGCGCTGTAAGTTATAGCAGTGAATATAATTTTAGGGGAACCACCGTCCAAACTTTTTAAATTTTTGAAACGTAAATATTTGTTGTTAATTGTCATTGCAGGATCATTCCCATTTGAACATTTTATGACATTGCTCGATAAATTACGAAATTCATCATAGCTGGTAACCCTTTCACGATTTTGCAATCACATTCCCACAGAATTAGAAACGCAACAATATATACTTATCATACGAATTTTGTTTTGATTCCTTTACTGCATCGGAAGTTATAGGGTAAAAACCTTTATTTTCCTGAGCAAATTTACAATATTTAGGAGACAAAAATTGCCGTAGCTGTCGTCCCTATACTAATTTATCAACCAAATTTCTATGAAATCTATCTTAAATCAAGGTTCACTTACTGAAATCTGGTGGCTAAATCGGAAGCTATAGACCAAAAACCATTTTTTTTTCTTAGCGATTTTTCCAAATGGCACCAGTGCCACAGTGCTGCCCATATTTCAAAATCATTTCTATCAGACCTGGTCTTCACTAATTCCAACATGTCCTGTAAATTTAATATTGATCGCATTATCCGATCGTCAGTTCTCGTGAACAGAAATTTGGAGTGCTGAAAATAGAGGTAATTTGATCACGGGTTGCCGTTCTTGTTTACCGCAGGATTTTGGAAATTTTTATTTAACTTGGTGGACAAAAGTCAAAATTTATCAATAATTTGAATTCATTTTCAAAAATCAAAAAATTTTCAGGAAGGTCGATGATTTGAAGGATTTTTTTTCAGGAGTCTGCTGTAGCTACAGAGTTGCCCGCACAGTCTTCAAAGTTCATGTGTGTTAAACTCTAGTCTACATCAATACTTTCTGAAAATTTCACGATGATCCATTGTTTTTCTTAGAAGCTATGACAAATCGAAATTTGAAAAAAAATCCTTGCCTACTTTTAGGCATTCAGCGCCTACACTAGGCTCAAAATTTCCACTTCTTTATCATAAGCAAAATAAAAACATAATAAGTTTTCATTTCTAGTACCTTTTTGTAACAAAAATGTACACTGCTTGGAAATATAGAAGTACCTAAATATAAATATATATATATGTATATATATATATATATATATATATATATATATATATATATATATATATATATATATATATATATATATATATAGATATATATATATATATATATACATATATATATATATATATATATATATATATATATATATATATATATATATATATATATATATATGTAGATATATATATACATATATATATACATACATATATATATATATATATATATATATATATATATATATATATATATATATATATATATAAGCGAGTTTAAAGAAAAAAATTAGTAAAAACCGATTTTCTTATTTGAACTTTTTGAAAAAAAAATTTCTGCGTAGCATTTTAGTTAAGGGGAGAAATACATGTAAAGTCGAACAAAAATTGCTTATTTCAGATTGATTTAAAATATATATATATTGTTCATTTAGAAAATGTTTAATATTAAATCCTTAAAGTACATGTCTCACAGTAAATGAAAATATTTTTTTAATAATTGTTCAACACAAAATGGCGGCGATGCGAGCGAATGAAAAAAACACATCAAAAACTGCCTCGTACAACTTAACGCCTTTTCCGGTGAACTTGCAACATTCAGAGAAAAAAAATATGCTAATGGAATACATAATTCATAGGTGAACCAATAAAAGTTAAAAAAAAATTAAATTTTTACATTAATTTTAGATTAAACAAAAAAATCGATTATATTTCAAAAAAATCACGCTTTCAACATTAATAAACAAATTATTTTTATGAAATCAACGAGGAGATAATACTCTTTTGTAGATGTGGTATAAATTTGAGCCGGATCGGTTCAATATTTTTTGAGATATTTTGTACGGCAGTTGAAAAAGTACTACTTTGAGAAAAACGCGTTTAAAGTTTTAAAGCTCTATCGACCTGGGGAACGCCGCGCTGCCTATAACTGACTATAACTCGAGAATTAATGCCAATATCGCTTCAAATCTTTTTTTTGGTATATTTTAAGAGCATTTCAAAGATTTTGATGTAATAAAAAAAAATCGATTTTTTTTAGCAGTTACATGTATTTTCCCCCTTAAACACTTTACACTTGTGTACTTAATTTGAAACATCGCAAGTTCGCCATTCATATTACTTTTACATTTATCATACTCACCCTTATTAAATGATCCACCATCCTGAGTCCCGTAGTTTTTCACTTCTTCGATATAGGGAAATCAATATATTTTCTTATAGTGGCTTGATATCTCATATATTCAAAGACATGTGTTTATTTCATCCATAAATCTCTAAATGCTTTCAGTGCAACTGTAATATAATGTCGTGAAACCAAAGAATCTGAACGAATTTTATGAACAACTAAAATGGAATAGATAATGCACTGGTGGTGATAAACTAGGAATAATGGTGATATATGAGCAAGATTAGCAGCTTTGGTGATATTCGAAGTACTAGTCAACATATTTTATCGATTTGATTGAAATCATTATCACAAAACGTTGCATGATTTTAGATACTGAGGATACTCTGGCAGCTTATTGGGCTAAATGTATGATTTTGGCATTTGTTTGATGAAGTTCGGAAGAAACCTCTACGCTTAGCCTTTAGTTTGTTATTTGATTTTATTAGATTTATTTATCCAAAATATTTGAATATATATTAGGAGCGTTTTTTTGCAACCTAGCAGAGAAGGCTAACATAGGGTTGCAAAAATACGATCCCGAGCACAAAAATTGCGTTGTTCGAAAATGTTGTTGCATTTGCTGAGCTTTTGCTTGGGTTGGTTGTTAAATTAGAATAATCCATAGAAAAAACCCGAATGAAATCTTATCTAGATTTTAATCGAAATCAGACATGAAACTTATATGAAACAATCTACAATGTAATGTGCATCGAAACACTCAAAAACAGTCAGCACACTACAACATTTGATATAAAATAATTGAAAATTGCGGAGTGCTATGCAAATTCATTCAATTCACACTGCCGGTTTCAAAATAATCAACAGCAGTGGTACGAACCGTTTAGAACACTCTTACTGTTATCAGCACACTCTACATGCAAACCCATAAACTACCACTGCTTAACATTTTTTGATTCAGTGACGTCACAAGTGCAGGATTTTTGTTGTTATGTTCAATATGCTTAACAAAATTTGATCTGCTCGGGTGTGCAAAAAAATGCAACTATTATTTCTGGGGAAGCAAATGCAAGCTGGAGGGGGAAAACAGTTAAAATTTTGCCCAAAACGCAGCCTTGTCTCACGAAAGATAAATATTCGTTTTTACGTGACACAAAGTACTATAACTTTCCGAGCTTTGGAAAGCTTAGCGTGCCTGCTGAAGTGAGGTAGGCATTTTTAGCACTTTGATTATTAGTGGCACTAAAGGCTATAACTTCAAATTTTAAAGTCTGTCAATATACGGTCCATAATTTGTTTTCGAATTCAGTTTATCCTTAATATTTTGTTCTGATATAAAGCTTCATTTACCCTTATGAGAATTACGTTTAAGAAAGCATGTCTTTGACAAAGAGGTAATTTTGTCATTGCAATAAAAAGTAAGAATGTCGCCCAGTTGTTTTTTATCCACTTAAATTGATATTATGCCTCTTTTACACATATGGCGAACGATTCGTCGAAAAACTCGGGAAATCACTTCCTAAAAAATTTGACGAAAATTGTTTATTTAAGGGATAGACTCTTTTTTTATTTCAGTACGCCATAAAACTCGAGCTGTCCGCATTAAAAAGATTTGAAAGTTATGAAATTTAAGCGCGCATATATGCATGTGGTGTAGATAGATACATTTTTCTGTTCTGAAACTTATTTACAAATACTCGAACAGTGTACCTCGTATCTCTTGTAGGATATGATGCATCTTGTCCTTGATTTTGTAGGCAAACTAAATCGACTTGTAAATATCAACGGAGCCAGTACCAGACCTTTCTTGAAATCGGTACGTAAAACCGACAACATTTCGAGTAGCCTCGTGCTAAGACGACACCCTAATAAACCCTCACGCCGCGTTCTTTTTACATACGAAGATATGGAGGGAAGTAATTTCACAAGTTCCTCGACGAAACGTTCGCCATATGTGTAAACCAGGCATCAGAAATCCTGATAAAATAGGTAGGCGCTAGACATGGGTAACGCAGCAAATTTTGAGGCACTGATACACTGATACCGGTGCCAGCAGTGGTATCAGTGCACTGCGCTGATACTATTGCGCTATGATGCCATGATCTCATTCGCCTATGTTTGATACTCACTGCGTTTCTCGGACTAACGGCGCTGGCAGCATTGCGCTGATACCATGACGCTATGATACCACGATCGCATCGCTTTTCATAATGTTTACTTAGCGGTTCTTGCTTGAAGTACACATGCAGCCTGTAAAACTCAAGTGGCTTGAGTTGAACCGATCGTAAAAGAAAATATAAGCTGGAATGCTATTGATGTTCCGTTCGAGAAAAACTCTCATACAAAAATTTGAATGAATATGCTTTGGCAAGAATTTAACTCTGAGGGGAACTCATATCTTTGCGCCGCGCCGTAGCATATCGCCAAGCCAAATGGTGTTGGCACTGCAAAGCTGCAGCGCCAACACCATTGATACCGAAGTGCGTTACTGTGCTACTAATACCGAAGTGCGTTACTGCGCTACTGATACCGACAATCGGTATCAGCGCAGTGGTATCATGGCTAGTGCTCCAATGCAATTGCGCGGCGCAGCGCTGCGTTACCCATGTCTAGTAGGCGCTGCCGCGGAAAACACCATTTGCACTCTCGTGCTCGCCAACATTTGCCATAGAAGAAGCTGCATCATACCTATGGCGCTATTCACAATATGGTGCGGTACAGCCTATTCTGAATAGCGCAGACAATATCGTGAATTTTTTCACTCTTTCTTAATTATAGATTATCGTCAAATTAACTTAGCTTCAAATTGACGTAGCATCAAATTAGCTTAAGTGCTGGGCAAAGCACTGAATGCTTTGATTTTTGAGTTACAAGCTTTGCATTGCTTAACATCATTGGCTTTAATTCACAGACCTGATACTCCTAAGAAAGGAATATATATGTACCTTATATGTTTAAAAATCAAACTCAGATTAACGTGACATTAAAGGACGCTTTAGGGAAAAGTGTTTGTTCATACTGTTGAATATCTTGCATCATCTATTTATTGGCTCATTACCAGCATATGCGGTGATATGCTTATGTTCAACTAAAATTCGTCGGGGTCTAGTGACTCTCACGGTCTGATTAAGCATAAATCTTTCCTCTATGTAGTCGACATTAACAGCGTCCTTGATGACATCAAGCCGAAGCAGACAGATAACATTAATCTTCTGGGTGCAAGTGGTGGCAAGTTTAGAAGTCTGAGGCGCGACTCATATTGCGGTAAATTGCTAAAATCACAATTATGGTAAAGATCATCTGTAAGAGCGAATAGTAAGAATAGCTGTTGAACAGATTCAAATCTCTGGATGTGATATAAGAAAATCGGGTTGCAGATAATGCAAGCATACTCAAAAACAGTATAGCGATTTTGTAATCCAAAAGTTTTGAAACTCCTTAGCTCGTCGCTGAATGAAACCAAATCGTTTACTTGCTTCAGAAATTGTTTCGTCGTAATGAAAATTAAAGCGAACCGGCACCACACTGAAGACTTATTGGGCCCTATTCTGAGAGTCATCTCACAGAAGATCTCACGTCACTTGGAAAGTCACGTCACCTACGAATCGGTATTCTTAGAGTCACGTGACGTGACTCTAGGTGAGGTGAATACGAATTTGTGTTTAAATGGCAACGCTTGAGCGTTTGAAATTTATCACCCAATTGAAATTTATCATCGGTCGAAATTTACCACGTCCATAGCACACTGACATCGACCGATTCTTGTCCGATCGTCGAAGTTAAGCAGTGTCATGTGCGGTCTCTACTTAGATGGGGGACGGCTTGGTAGCGCCGCATGTTTTGGCATGCATAAAAAATATTTCCTTCCCTTCAAATCACTAGAGCGCGGCATACTTTGAAGGAAGTAAAATATATTTGAAACAAAATTTCAGTTTAATTGGAAATCAAGAAAATGCAAACAGGGAATTTCCAAGGGTAAGCAAATGATTTGTGAAATTAAAAAAGAGGAGAAAATGTACAAGTGGAACAGGTATCTACATTTCGTAATTACGGAAAGTTTCTGTATTTATGAAGAATATTTGAATGTTTGTTTCATTCCGGTTTTCAGGAGTATTTTAACGTAATAAAAAAACTATATACAAAAAGTATGGTACTAGTATAAGTATAGTAGTACTATCCAGTTTAGCTTAGTAACCTCTTCAGATGATCGCATATCTTGTAAAATTTGGTGTGGAAAAATGCACGTTCTACTGTAAGTAGGATTTTTTTTTCAAACCTTAGGTTCGCGAACATTGGACTTTACCTCTTTTCTGGTTCTGACACCTGTGAAATTAGATTCAAACTTATGCGCGGTATACTGACGTTCATCATTGGGTGCAAAAATGTGTACTCCTTTTCAAACCAGGTTTTAATGTCAAGTTTTAAAACATGTGCGATCGTTTGGAAAGTTATTTGGAAAGTGCCCCTTTGCCAAGTTTGGATTACTCTTCATCAATTCAACAAGGCATTCGAATTGCCCTTTGTTGGTTACTTTTAGCCTAATAATTAAAACCAAAAATTTTAGCGAAACACACAAAGATATTAATATACACAAGGAGACACTAAAGGACACATAATGAAATACACCAAAAACATAAAACACCCCAAAAATTAACACAAAACCACAGAAACACAAACGTACTAGCCAAGCATCTATCGGCAAAATCGTGTAACGACTATGTAGAACACGTATTCGAGTTTAACCGCATGATTCAAATTAAAATATATAATGATCTTCAGCATAAAATGTACTTACTTTTTTCCATAATTGATCTAAAATTCGTCAAAATTCTTCTTCGTCTCGGTAAAATCTCAATTTCTAGTACACTTGTGTTCGCAGTCACTTGATATTATCGAATGACTAAAAATCTCTCCTCACGTGACGTTCGTCACTTCACGTGACTCTCAGAATAGCCAACAGATCGAAAACGTCACTTGAGGTGAAATGACAACACCTCACGTGGCTCTCAGAATACGAAATCATGAGAGTCATCTCATTCGTCACGTGAGGTGACTCTCAGAATAGGGCCCATTATATTGTCAACACTTCTAAGTTCAATATTGCTGAGTAGGTAAAAAAAAAAAAAAAAAAAAAAAAAAAAAAAAAACAAATGTACGAGTGTACTTTTTCGAGAAAAGCTAATTACAAAGACTTTTTGCGATATTGGAAAATAGGTTGTTCACGCAGCACCAATGTTCCTGGGAATTCAGTTTTAATTGAAAAAAGTTGACATCTGATAGTATGAATAGTATGACAAATTCTAAGGTCGTCTGTATAGTGTAGATAAGGTACATCAAATGAAACCTCCGACAGTCTGAGATATCAAAGTGTTAAAAAGCAGAGGGCCAAGGTGGCTACGTTCAGGTACACCTCAGTCGAATTCAATTTTTTTTAATATCTTAGAGTTTCACATGTTGTGAGCAGTTGTGGAGGTAAGAGCTAAGCCATGTTAGTAGAAACCCTGCGACTCCGAATTGCTGCAGCTTGAAAATCAAAATGGAGTGATCAACACGGTCAAACGCTTTGCTGAAGTCAGTGTAGACTGCGTCAATTTAATCGCCTTTCTTCATTTTGCATAGAACATGGGAAACCAACACTATCAGGTCAGTAGTGGTAGAACGACCTTTCCTATATCAATGCTGCTGACCCTTCAGTCAAGCATCGACCAGAGAGAATAATTTACCACATATGATTTTTTCAAACATTTTAGGACTAGTGAATAAAATAAAATGATTTTGAATTAACCTTTTTTGAATATTGGTGTGACGTAGCTGAACTATTTCTCTTTTTTTTTTAAAAATAAATGGTCTCCAGTGGATGCTAAAAAAATTACGAGAGCACTTCCTGCATAGTTACATGAAATTAAGCAAGTATTTCTGCAATAGTCTTTTTAAAAATTAAATCAGCTTTAATTTTACTGTATCAAACCCCGTTAAATATGCCTCCAAAAGGTTAAATTTACATTTTTAATATCGATGTTAAGCTGAAATTGAATAAAAAACTCAACTGCGCGGGTATTAGCACGTTGTAACATTAGTATTATGTAAAACTATTTATTTATTTTTCTTTTCGAAAAACCACTCTATATGTATTCTTCGTTTGGTTCTAATCTTCAAGTTCCAAAATCTCAAGTTACAACGAATATTTTAAGACGAATTCAAATCAATCAAATGCGTTTTACGAAACAATGATCAGAAACAGTTGGTTCGAATCTCTTTAAAAACTCATCGTAATAATTATAGAATAGTTGACCTAAAAACCTATAACGAACATGCATCTATCTCTGGGCATTCAATGCCATATGCTTCTATCTGTCAGTCTATACGCATCACATCGATGGATCACAGTATCTGGAATGTTTCGAAAATTTTCGATAGTCCCGCGACATTTTGGCAGCTTTCCGACCATAATAATATTTTCGTAAATTTGTCTGTGTATGTATCTTATTCGCATGAACTAAAAGAGAAATTTCATGAAAAGCGTAGGTACTAATAATAAAGTAAGACACATTTCGCTGAATTGCTAGAGGAAATGATTTGCAATGGGCTCATTGCATTTCAGTTTATTTTGAAATTCATTTATTCAAATTTCGGGCATGAACGTGAAGTGATAAGTACGGTTGTAAATAAAAACAGTATTCCGTGCGTAGTTGTATTTAGGTTTTATTAATATTGCTTTCGTTCGACCTAGTATCTGGTAACTAGTATCTTATCGGAGAACCGTGAGATCTGTCATTTGGTGGAAATTATTATTTCCCCATCGTTGTACATTGAACTTGGGATTTGATGCAAGCTATTTTTCGGTTGTCCAAAATATTCACGTGACAAATTTTATTGCGATTTTCGGATAATGTTTCGTAAAGGAAACGATCATCAATAGATTAGTGCTTATGAAAAAAGTTAGATAACACAAAGTATATTCACGTTAATAACGTATTAGCTAATTTATTGTTTCAGTTCGCTTCAGACTTTTGTACATTTATAGATATTATCATGCACTATTAGTTAAAGGCAACATAGAATACGGTATATTAAACAATATCTACGAAAGATAAAGATAGCCGAATAAAAAATATCCCAAATTAGCATGAGATATGCTGCATAAAGAGAATACTACCTACACACATACTTTATGCATTTAGCTCTTACTTTAATGAACGTTAAATTCAAATTTTAGATTATTCGCGAGTATTTCCTTTTGCCGTGGAAACCAATTTCAAGAGAAGACAAAAAGCGATAAATCTTATAATCCCATGTCAGACACAAATTTTCAAATCTTTTTATCCCCTTCAAATGTCGTGATTGCTTTATATGATTACAATTGTAAAAGTTGGGAAAATGGTATCTATCTACCTACCTATATTTAATGCATTCTTGGAAGTATATACAGTTACTCCAAAAAGTATTCGCACACTTGCTAGTTTCCGAAAAGAACGTAAAAACCGCACATTTTTAAATTTGCAATTGGAAGTATTCCATCACATATTTATTTAATACAGTATTAGGTAACTATTAAAACAAAAACATTTCATTTAATGCAAATAATAGTTAAACAAAAATAAACAATTTAAGAACACTCCCCTGTTTTGCGCTCAAAAAAATATTCGCACACTCCTATGTTTGAGCTTGACCAACTGTAAAGGTAGTGATCGATAGATTCGCTGAGAGAAAAGCCATAAAAAATGCTGCAAGAACCGGTCGACCTAGAAAGCTTAAGGAAAAAGAAAGACGTTATTATTCGAAAAATTAAGAAAAATCCTATGATAAGGGCTTCGAAAATCATTGACCAAGTGGAAAGAAGAATGTGTAAAAAATATGTGTGAAAACGGTTCGCCATATACAATAAGAAATGTTCTTTACGAAGCAGGATTTCATGGAAGAAAACCCCAAAGAAAACCGTTTATCAACAAGGTAAATAAAAATGAGCTTCTGATCTTTGCGAAACAATATAAAAATTGTACGACCAAGCTCCAGAACAAAGTTATATTCCGCGATAAGAGCAAATTTAATATACCTGGGTCTGATGGAAAGGCTGAAAGTCCAGCACCGAATTAGATGAGAAAAATATTCAGCTCAAAGTGAACATAGAGCGGGCTCCGTGCTTGTTTGGGGTTGCATGAGCGCCAATGGGGTAGGCGACTTATATATTATAGGTTGTATAATGGACCACAAAATGTTTATAAGCATTTCAAAACAATATCTTCACCAAAGTGCTGAAAACATGGGTATCAAGAACAATTTTATATTAAACCATACAAAAACTGGTAAATTCAATGCCCAAGAGACTAGAAAATGTTATTGAAAGAAAAGGAGAGCCAACTAAATACTAAATCATTTAAAAGTGATTTATGTAAGTGCGATAATAATAAAAATTAATTAAATATACTTTCATATTTTTGTGCGTAAAAGGGTAAAATGTCAGGGTAAAATTTTTAAATTTTGTTTTTTGTTTCATTATTATTTGCATCAAATGAAAAGCTTTTGTTATAATAGTTGCCTAATACTGTAATAAATATGTGATGCAATACTTCCAATCGCACATATAAAAATGTGAGTTTTTTCCGTTCTCTTTCGGAAACTAGGAAGTGTGCGAATATTTTTTGGAGTAACTGTATAAGCATAATAAGACGGATTTTCATTTTAATATGATTGATAATCCTCTTCACTTTTTCATAGAAAATCATAAATCGCAATTTTTTTCCTTGATAATTTTCAACGACGATTGTTGCCCATATTTGTCTAGTTACGCAACAGACAATTGGCTAATAATTGATTGTGCACATATGAAGTTGGAAATGTGTCATTTGTTGTTTTCAGTTCTTTGGACTGTTTTCAGTTGTTTTCAAGTTGGTTATTTAATGATCTTGAGAGCATCTTGAAGTAAGGCTGAGAGTGGTGTGTCAATAGGTGAAATTTCAAAAATTTGTCAACGTTAAATTACAAACTAACCGTTAATATGACAATTAACGAAATTCTCAGATATGTACGAGTATAGGAAATATTTTCTGCGGAAGATATCATTAAGCTGGATAATTCCGTGAATACTGACCTTAAAATTGCCTTATGTAAGACCTAAAATAAATTGTGAGCTTTTATAGGGTATTCGAATTCTATATAGTATTAAAATTAGAAAGGAAGCTTTATTGCTGACATTAATAGATGTAAAAATGAAAAAAACTTGTGAAATCTTTTTGTTGCTTTTTAATATTAATTGCTATTCAAAACCGTAAACAATCGTGTTGTGCGCAATTTTTGTAAAAATAATCTTCGCATAGTAATCCATTAGTAAAACAATCTTCACTATATGTCAATTCGCTGACTTATCAAGCTTACCGATATATTTACTTATTTATTATTATTTTTTTATTGAAAGGTGTTGGTAAAATTTTTACCAAACATCATCAATACTCAATAGCTTAATATATAACTCAGCAACGTCAATCCTAGCAGCTCTTAACTTTGATTCGCAATTTCATTTGCATATTCTTCATTCGATTTTTCTCATACAAATATATTTGCATACTAGGCACTCAAAAGATTTTCCTTAAACTTGTTTAAAAATACTTAACATGTATCAATATGAACTAACAAAACCATGCCATACATATGTAAAATTTAAAGTTAAGGTTTTTCATAAATCTGATAAATTGCGTTTTGTCAATTTTTTACCGTCTACTATCTTAAAGCCTCAAATTTTTAACATTGCAAGTCTACTACCTTACAATCATCCTTAAATATTATTTATTGATTTGAATAACTTCAAACTATGGAATCAAATAATTGAAGAATTAGTCTTTAAATAAATTTCCTTCGCCCTTGAATTTGCGTTCTAAAGAAGAAGTATCTTGTTTTTACGTACGTCTTAAGTGCTCGGGGATTGGAAAATGTGTACAATAGCAAGAGCAATCAGCCAACACATCACTATTTAAAAGCAAACTAAGACTATTTTTAGATGTTTTGATGATTGAGAAATATCAATCACAATAGTGGTGTTAAATAATGTCGTAATTAATATATGTTGACCATATTTAAATCACCCAACTTTTGTTCTATATTTATTTATTTAATAGTGTCCAAATCAACAGAAAAGAATGAAAATAAAATAAAAACTTCAAAACAGAAGCATAAAAAATTGAAAGTTATAAACCTTTTTGGGCGCTGGGTGCCTAAAAGTGGGCAAGAACTTTTTTTCTTCAAATTTTGGTTTGTCATAACATTAGATCATCGTGAAATTTAGAGACCGTATTGATGCTTAATAAAACTCTACGCGGATGGGTTTTCAAGATTTTGCGGGCAACATTGTAGCTAAGGCAGGCACGTGAAACAAAATCCTTCAAATCATCGACTCTCCTGAAAATTATTTGCTTTTTACAAAAAAAAATCAAATTATTCATAGATTTTTACCTTTATCCACCATGTTAATTTGAAATTTTTAAAATTCTGGTCTACACAAGAACGGCAACCCATCCCAAAGTTACCTCTATTTTCAGCACTCGAAATTTCTGTTTACGAGAACTGACGACCGGACGATCAAATCGTTATGAAATTTGCAGGACATGTTGGTATTAACTAGGACCAGATCTGATAGAAGTGATTTTGAAATGCGGGCAACCCTGTGGTAGTGGTGCCATCTTGAAATTTTAACAAAATGGACACTGTATTTGAATCTGACTCTAGGACGTATTTGGTAGAAATTAGGTTAAAAATTAGAATCTTGTTGCCAGTTATGGTAATTTTTGTCACCTAAATCTCATGAATTTGCTCAGCGAAAATAAGCTTTTTTCATTATAACTTCCAATCCAGTCATGAAATCAAAATAAAATACATGTAGTAAATAGACCTTATTGTAAGCCAAACTTTGAAGCGATTTCATTAAAATATCGTTTTACAATTTTTCGGTATTTCTTTACTAAGTGATCTTATCATAAAATTTTCAAATGAAAATGATCCTGCAATGACAGTTAACATCAAATATTAACGTTTCGAAAATTTGAAAAGTTTTGAGTGTGGTAGCCCTAAAATTATTTTCACTCCTATAACTTCCAGCGCAGTCATTTTAAATTTATAGGGTGGCTTTAACTTAGCGTGAAGCTATGCTGATAGCACAGGGTTTCCAGCATCAGACATTTTCGTAAATATAACAGTGCTGCCAGCACTGAACAATGTCTTCATTTCTGTTATATGATATGCTGTCGAGAAATGATTTGTGTTGCTCTGGGTAAGAAATGATTGATATGATACTACAAAAAGGGTATTACGTCTTTCAACACTTTTTGGTCACTCAAACACAATTTCTTCGAAAATAAGTTTTCTAGCGGTTCTGATACGCTAGAATTTTTTTTTATTTTGAAATATTCGATCACCTGATTGTAATAATCAGGTGCCCAGACTATATACAAATATACAAAAAAAAAGATTGTGAGTTTTTCAAAAGTAAACGACCAATTTATCTTGGAATGAAGTTATGCCCAGCGATATTGCTGACAAGGAAAAGAAAATACACGACAAGCTAAGTAATCTTATTGCCGGTAGCTCATTCACAGCTCAGAAATATGCTTCTAATTGTCGAAAATTGTAGTCGTGGGTAGCTTTAAGGCTCATTAAATTTAATTCAAAAAAAGAAGTTAGGTATTTTTTGACAAATAATACGAATAATGAACAACGAAACACATATTTTAAAATACTCGTATATCGAAATAAATAACATTCTCTCATATCTGTTGCCAATACCAATTATTTTCAAAAAAAATTCAGTAGCGAAGTGCGGATGGAATGAAAACTTGGAATGCAATTTACCTAGCAAGGGGAATGGAACAAGATCTAGCTGCAATTAATGCTCTGCAGTGCGGTATTTCTCCTTTAACTATTAGCAAAAATACCGAGATAATATTAATGTCTTCAACAATCACTGTTGTGACGTAGAGAAAAGCATGACTTAACGAATAAATCCTAATTTTAATAGACATGATAGATGCTGCCTTGATAGATGCTGGTAGGGTGGTGGGTTATTAAGTTCGCAGAATTGAAGGCAAAAAGTGCAAATAAAAATGAAAATTTATTTTTGCTATTCAATCTATCTGCATCTTACTCTAATACATTTTCGGATGTTCAATTAATTTATTCATACTGGCTAAAACAAATGTTTGTCCTTGCTGGAAAAGTAAAACATCCATCACTTCTTCATGTTTGGAAAGTTTTTCCACGTGCCACTGCATAGAGGCTTGTTTGGACTCAGGCCCATAATGATGAATCCAAGTCTCGCCTTTAGTAACGATTCGACTCAATACTTTATCCGCGTCTTCACTACAGAGATCCGACAACGCTTGGCAAAACTCCACGCCCGGTTTTTTTTGGGCAACGTGAACATTCTTGGTACCCATCTTTCACTGACCTGATTCATTCCAAGATAATCGTGAAGAATATTTAAAGTGGTTGTATCTGATACTTGAACCATTTTTGCGAGCTGCTTTTTCTTTAGTCTAGCATCTTCTAATATCACTTTTTCGACTTTTTGAACAATTTCGGAGCTTTTACTTTGATTGGCCGTCTTTGTCATGGGTCGTCTCCGAGTGAGTCCCTTACTTGTTTAAAAAGACTGTGCCCTTTGTAAATCATAGTTTTACCTGGATAAAAGTTTTCGCAAAGAGATACCATTTCTTTCATTTTAGTTTGAGTCAACTTTACTTGATTGATGAAGAAATTTATGAAATCGCGGTACTCGATTTTCTCCATATTTTACACTTTCTTCCCAATTGAGCTCAAAAACTATTAGCTAATAGCTTCATTAATAGCGCGAAAGCACATGACGTTTTGGATCGTAGGACTTACTTCTCCCAAAACAAAAATCTACAAGAATTTAACTGTTTACTTTCAAGTTTTTCTAAGCTTTGAGTACCTACATAAAGCAGCTTCCGCATAATCATATGATTTTAAGCATAGAAATCTTCAATCCAAATACTAAGTAAAAGTTAAGTTAACCCATTGTAGCCCCTGTTGGGTCTGCAAGTTCATGTTGGTAGAGACTTGATTTCAAATCAATACATGCGAGTGTTGAGCGACAAGTTAGATTCACTTTACCTTTGATTTAATTCGGGTACCAATTCAGAGCTGATTCGGTTCAAGCAGCATCGGTAACTCGTATTCCTTTAGAACGATCAAGAACCGGACCTCCTGCTGTAAATCTTTCCAATGTATTACGCACTATCGATTACGTATTATCGTACACAGTCCTCAAATACTTAACAGCAATTGGTACGTGGGAAAAAGCTGTTTATTTTGCGTACATAAAAAAAATTCCGATAAATCATTCATAAAAACGATGAAATAATTTAGTAAGGCACTCCGCACACGGGTCGTTAGCCATGCGATACGTGAGAGATGCGTTTGACAGTTGTCAAGCTCGCGAGACAACGAGTGTTGTCATCCTCGTATCATGTCCGCACACGGGTCGTCAAGAAAACGTCAGTATGCGTCGTAAAATCATACAATTCGGGGCATTTTCCCACCTCCCCCACGAATTGTACGTGCCGTCATCCATCGCGCTTGCAAAAACGACTACTCATTCGACTTGAGGCCTGCAATGCACAACGCTTGAGACGCACTCAACGTGAACCGACTACGCTTCTCACTATTCACGATAGGCTAACGCTCCGTTAGCGGTCACCCATTGATTTACATAGGTTGTGACGACCAAGCGTAGAAATACCGCATCTCGGACGATAGCTCAACGACCCGTGTGCGGATCTAAATCTGACCAAAAATTGTTCAAATATGTATTCCCTGAAACACAAGAATTTAAAACAACATTATTATGTAGCCACTAAAACATAAAACTCATATTGAATAGTGTGCATGATTCTGACTAAATAAATCGATTATTTATAAAATTCTACGTAATAGTTTTGTACGCTAATTGCTATATGCAAATATGTATAATTGTGTAAGAGGCCCAGAACGGGCCCTGACAACGACATTTTGTTTGTATATACACGCACTATGGGGAATCCCCGCCATTGGACCGAATCGCAAATATACGCAACTGCAAAAGCGTTCTATAGGAATGTTTTTTTCAATTTTCGAACCTTATAAGAGCGAAATCGTGCAGTATGGGACCGTGTTGTATATTTTTCTTTCAAAAAAACAATTTTGTTTGACATACATAATTATGACAATATTAAAAATATAAAATCATCACATTTACTACTACTGAGCTGTTGTACGATAAACTAAAATTTCAAATCTTTAACACTTCCTGTATGGATAAAAAATAATCTTGAAGTTTGTTGGTACACAGTAAATATAACATCTTAAGTATGTACATAACACTAGAAACGATGACACAAAATTAATATTCACCTGAAATCTCTTTAACGAGCACTTCAGCATGAATTTTATTTCAATATTAAGTAGCCCTGCGATATTTTCCAATTAAGTGTGTTACTTAATATTGTGTGGACCTTAGAGCTTAAAAAGTTCTTATTTTTATTGACTTCAACTTTTCATAACATTATATAATTTACAAAAGAGGCCAAACTTAAGATTGTATTTCGATCATCAACAACTCACTCAACTTTTGGGCCATTTATTAATTATTCAATGTAATGTTCTCATGCTAAATTGTAAATCAGCATATTAAATCTTTAACATTTTGTGTCTACATGCAGACATACCATATATATACACCTGTAGTGCTTACAAGTAATCACCCATCAAATATTATTTTCGCATGAATATTGATTTCGAATATTTAGCCACAACAAAGTGCTAAAACAAATTTTAAAGAACCACTTAAATGCCGAGGTGATTTCGCGTAATGTCCCTACTTTCAAAACTTCCAATTATGAACATTGTAATGGTAGGGGTACATAATCTGGCTGCCTACTGTTATCTACATTTGTTCACGAAATTTACGGATTACCATGGGATCAGTGATAATTACAATAATAAGCTTCAACGTAATTACGTACTATGAAATATGTGTGAAAATATCAAAGAGGTTTGTATAGAAGCTTTGTTTACTTGTGTTTGTGCATATTTTTCTAAGTAAAACCAGATTTTTGATTAGCTGGCTTCGTTGATGTATAAAACGAACACTTGACAACTTGCGAAATTTGGATGCAATCGGACTTGGTTGTTTGCATAAACTAATTATACTTGAACAAATAGATGTTGATGGACAGCTTCGGTTGGAAGAGAGAGATTTTTGTTCCATTCATGAAGGCAGAAACTGAAAATTTACACGCAGTAATTAAACTTGAGTCGAAAATCAGATTAAAATGCGGTCGTAGTTGACTAAAGAAAAATTCTGATGAAGTCAACTGAAAATTCTTCTGAGAGGAACCAAATATCAATTCAGAGAAGAAATTTCGCATAAATAGTTAGACGTTTTGAAGCAAGTTACGACAGCGTGGCAGCCTAAAACCTTTGAAAAATTAACACATTCGCTTGCACAGTTTTTATCAAAACTTTTTTTTTCGGTAGCGATGTAAATAAAGTATAAGAAACTTATCAGCCAAAACTAAGCAGTCAAAAGAAGACAAAACGATTCAAACTTTGATAAAGAGGACGAAGTTTTGCGAACTCCCCAGCGTTATAAAATATAACTTAAGGAGAGGAATGAAATTCGGAGAACAACTAGAAATACGAGCGACCCAGTCACAAGAGCGGAAGCAAAACGGCTTACCAACACCATCATTTGTTGTATCGCGCAGTTCCGCAACGAGAAATGGGATAACTTTTTGCACAGTATGAAACTTGGGGGTAGCGATTATGGGCGCAGTAAAAAAACAAAATTGCTGTGCTCCCATATACACATGGGCTCAAATTTGACAGTGATGGTAAGGCGGAGACTTTTGTCGAGCTGCTGCAGTTTTGATTCAAGGAAAACCACTCTCCGGAAGATAATGGTAGCGAGGAAGAAGAAGTTCCTGAGTCTTGCCGCTTCGCCAATAAGGGAGTTAAATAAGTGGAAACTACTTGAAATTGACTCACTTGGCAACGAATGGCTAAGACACCTCACTGACAATACACCAGGTATCTTGATATGTCCATCAATCTATATTTCGAACGAGGAGTTTTCCCTGATGTCTGGAAGACCATGATACTAACAGAAATAACCAAGCCAAAACCTTCACTTGCCACAATACTTGATACCTACACTCTGTCAAGAATGAGTTGAGACACTAGGAATAAGTTAAATTTTTCAACTTACTAGGCAAACACAAATTCGTTTTTATTTCTACACAAAAATTTTATTCATCAATTTTAGTTACATATGGTACTTAGAAAGGTTTTATGCAAAAAAAAAAAACTAGCGCATCAGAACCGCTAGAAAACTAATTTTCGAAGAAATTATCTTTGAGGGATTTAAGAATGTGTGAAGACGTTATAAACTTCTTTGTAGTATCATATCAACCATTTCTTACTCAAAGAAACAAATATCATTTTCTGACAGCATTTCCTACAACACAAATTATGAAAATGTTCAGTGCTGGAAACATTTGTCCAACACAGCAGCAATAAATCTACCATAACATGCTCCTGCCTAATCAACCTATCCTTTGAGTTTCATTTTCATCCAAGGATATCATCGAAAGTTTCAGCGATTAAACTATGTCTGGGGTTGCCATCCGAAAAATTTCCAAAACTCGGAAAATTTCAATATCGGTTACTTATTTTATTGAAAATGCTTTCCTTATGAATACAAAATGGAAGCATCTGTTGGTGCAATATTTACGAAATTGTCTGGTGCTGGCAATCATGCGTTAGCACCATAGCTACTTCACGTTGCGTTAAATCGACCCTGTGAATTTCATTTCGATTGAATGGCTGCGCTGGAAGCTATAGGAGTGAATAGAATTTTATAGTAACCATCCTCAAAGTTTTTCAAATTTTCGAAACCTAAATATTTGTTGTGAATTCTCATTACACGATTATTCCCATTTTGAAATTTAATGACAACATCGCTCGATAAAGAAATGTCAATAAATTACGATATTCATTATAGCTGGCAACCCTTTTATGATTTTTCAACGAAATTCCTACAGAATTAGAAATCCAACAAGGTCCGCTTATCAGAAGAATTTAGTTCTGGTTTCACTACTGTATCGAAAGGTACAGGGAAAAAACCTTTATTTTCCTGAGCAAACTTACAATATATATGAGACAAAAATGGCCATAGCTGGCAACCCTATACTAATTTTTGAACCAAATTTCGATGTAGTCTGTTTTGCACTAAGGTTCACCTACTGCGTGAACTTTGTTAAAATCTGATGGCTAAATCGGAAGCTATAGGCCAAAAACCAGTTTTTTTTCTCTGTGATTTTTGAAAATGGCACCACTGCCACAATATTGCCCGCATTTCCTAATCACTTCTTTTGGACCTGGTCTTAGCTAATTTCAACACGTCCTGTGAATTTCATATTGATCGCATTATCCGGTCGTCAGTCCTTGTGAACAGAAGCTTTGAGTGCTGAAAATAGAGGTAATTTGATCATGGGCTCCCGTTCTTGTCTACCGCGGAATTTTGAACAGTTTTATTTGACTTGGTGGACAAAAGTCAAAATTTATCAATAATTTGAATTTATTTTCAAAAATCACAAATTTTCTGAATTCTGAATTTCTGAATTCTAGCAAATCACGGACCTACCCACTATATAGATTTATGTCCTCCGAAAGTTTCAGCTCAATCGGATTGGCCACTCCAAAGATTATTATAATGATTTTGCATATATATCAGTGCTGCCACTTCAGAACTTTCATATCGTATCCAAATTCATCAAAATGGGTAAGAAAAACGTATCTATCGTATCCAAAACTTTAGCAATGCGTATCAAATTGATGCCTTGGTATAATAGCTCTGTATGGCTTTGTAAAGCCATTTTTTTTTCGGGAATATAAAATTTCATTTTCGACATTTAGCATAAACCGGCCATTCATGCCTCTGCATATAGTAAAATCGAACATATATTTTTAAAAACTATCAAATTCTTAATCAAAAAATCACACTCAGCTTTTAAAAATGTTTTTGTTTCAAATATTTTGCTAATATTAGATAATCGATGGGAGGCCCTGTTCATTATAAATCAAGAAGCACTGCTAGTTTTGGACGCCCTGTAAGGGCGCTATCAGGTACGAGGTCACCTGTCTGAGGGCAACGTGTGACGAAGAATCTGATGTGGAATTCTCTATGCTGATGAGGTCAGCGTCAGGACTACGTCTGACTTGGGTGGCTGCCTGGATCTCATGACTCTGAATGCAAAGGAATGGGCGTGGGCAGCTTCTATATCCTAGGGGGAGGACCTCGACCTAACTGTTATCAACAATCAATGATTGTGAAGGTACTGCAGATCTCCACACCATACCAAAGCAGCATTAGGTGTCCTGCTTTTCCGCTTGTCTAGGACAGAGGAGGAGCTAATTTTAATCCAAGAACCATGGGTTGCGAACAACCGGTTTGCGGGTTACGTACAAATGGATGTAGACTGATAGTGCTCGATAGCTTAGAGAAGCCACGTGTCTATATTGTTGTGAAGAAACCCAGTAACGTCCTTTTACTACACAATTTCTGTGACAAGGATAACATAGCTGTTTGCAGTGGAAATCGAACAAAGATCATGCTGGTTTGTTTTCTGTTACATGGCACATGATCATGGCACTAGCCATCCCTGCGACATTGTCAAGGGTGTTGTGGCTCAAGCCATGAAAATTGGTGTACCTCTTTTTCTGGGGGCTGACTCTAATGCTCATAATAAAGTATAGGGTAGCTCTAACACAAATGGCCGAGGTGAGGAACTTATTGATTTCATCATTGCCCACTACCTTTTCATCGCCAATACGAGCAGCGAATCGACCTTCCTTAACTTAAACCGTACCTTGAGCAGTAGCTGCTGAGCAGATCATGGAGATCAGCACTAAGCAAAGAGAGTGTAGGAGGGAGTTCAATAGCTCAGAAAAGTCGAATGACTGGTCGCTGTATAAAACGAAGCTGAGGGCTTTTAAGTATGCCGTAGGCAAGGCAAAGAGGGTCTCTCGGAGATCTTTCTGTGAAAACCTGGAAAGTATCAGCAAGGCAAATCGCCTTCGTAAGGTATTAAACACGATACCGAAGGCTATGTGGTGCATCATGAACCCTGAGGGCATTTGGACTAGTTCGAGCACAGGTACTCTAAATGTTCTTTTGCACGCACATTTTTCGAGCAATTATTGTCCTCTAAAAGCCATGCACCAAACAGAGCAGGCTACGAGCTCAACACCGTCATTCGCAATATTTAATTCTCAACTAAAGGAGGACCATTAACTCATTTGAGCCGTTTAAATCCTCGGCCCCCGATGGCGTCCTTGCTGCTGATATCCAGCAGACTATGAAAGTATCGCTACTATGGCTCAGAGATATTTATACCGCTTGCCTGCACTTATCGTATGTTCCGACGATCTGGCTAGAGTTGTGTTTATGCGTAAAGCAGGGAAAGTTTCTCATGTTAAGCCAAAGGACTATCGTCCAATAAGTCTTAGCTTTGTCCTGCTTAAGATTTTGGAAAGGATTTTATAATCTTGCAACGAAATCATTCGCCATTCCTCAAAGACTTCTGCATTACTCTGAGGCAGTGGCGTGCATAAACAATTTGCACCGGGTAGGCAGTCACATACTCTTAGAAGTAAACATAACAGTCAAACGAAAAATTAGAATTTAATTCAAAATATTTTTTATTGAAAATGTTTTTTTAAATTTTAAATATTTGTATTTATGTTATTCTTAGTTATTCTTAGTCTAACTTAAAGTTCAATTAACAAAGAAAATTTGACTATTTTTGCCTGCTGCTTCTTTTGGTGTTATTTTTTTTATATTTTTCCGGCCCAACGTTTATTTATTATGCACTAATGGTATTACTTAGCATGTACCGCAGCTACACCAATTTTCCATGTATTTTATTTTCTTGCCCGATATTTACATTTCGAGGATAATCTGCTGTCTGCTTCAGTGTCTATCGGTCTTTGAGAAATCTACATATTCAGTGTCATTCCACATATTTTTTGTGCTTGCGAATATAATACACGGTAAACAAAAAAAAACGGTTAGTGTGCTTGCAGACAAGTAAATTTATCATCATACTTGTGATTAAACTGATGAATAGCATTCCCTTTTTTTAGTTAAATCTAACTATGGCGTCATTTGGCCTGCTGAGACAATTCGATATTTGTTTCCGAATGAAAGGATTAAGAGCCTAAACTCCATCAACTTTGATGCGCACACGCTTTCACACAAACGACACACTGATGCTGAAAACACTTTTAGTACACTTCATTTATTTGTTGATTTAATTTTCTCAATGAATAATAACTTTTATTATATTATAACCGTTGTCACGCAGTGCAAATACGCTCTACTCAAGAACTAATGAGACAGCAATGTTACTCAAAACTTTAAAGGTATGGCTGTCATTTTAAAAAATTGGCAAACATTGCCCAAATTTTGGTACTTAAAGTAGAATTTTCCTATCGAAATTCTAAATCTCGAGAAAAAATGGGCGACTTTTTTATTTATAATCAAGGAAACTATAATTTTTAAAATTTCCTATCTGAGACTATGTACAAAAATAATACTAACACTTGACTAATATACAAAGCTAACACTTACATTTTATATCAAAAATAGATTTATATTATACAAGTATTTCTGCTGGCAACTCCCTCGCATAATGAAAACTTTGCCTGTGCAGTGTGGCTGTTCACTTGTCAGCACCGTCGTGCACTTGTGCTGCATAGCTGCAAATTACTTCCCCTTGCACAGCGAGCGTTGATGTCATGCAGTGATGGTATCATTTCTCCTGAAATTCATGAAGGCAGGCATGCATAGAAATATATATAGAATGGACACGCAATCACAATGCATGAGCCCGTACGTGAGTGAAGCAATTTTACTACACATGCAATTTTACTCTCTGTAAAACAGCTTTCCCCTCAATGCCGCACGCACCACCCCTCAGCGCTGTATACTCTCTATGTAAACATTCATTTCAATCCATCCAATCTACGGGGTGGTTGGGATAACGGGGAAACTAATACATTTCAACAAATTTCCAAACACATCAACTTTTCTGCATGAAATTTGTTATTGTTTTATACAAACACATTGAGACCAGAGGTCGAAAATTGCTTCATTTCTCTCGGCCCATTTCGTATCCATTCTTCTTATATCTATGCAGGCATGCCTTTGGCTCATATAAAATAGTACTACATCTTACACATACTGTTGTAGCTGAGAGCAGTTGGGCGTAGTGTATCGATACGAAATTCATGTGAAGGTGTGCGTAAGGTAAAGGCAGTGAGGCTGCATGCCTTCCAACGCTCATATTTGGGTATTTTTTGTTCTTATTTTGCTGGACTATGCTTGCGAAGTCGAAAATGAGGAAATTAGAGCATGAAATATAGGTAGTTGCCAGATACACGTAATTATTTTCAATTCATTTTTCAATTTTGAACCAAAATTTTAGAATTGGATTTAGATAGATATATTAGTAAAATAAATATATCGAAACAAAAAAGCAAAACAGCAGGGTAGGCAGTGCTTTTGTGCCTATATGAAGTGCACGCCCCTGCTCTGAGGTAAGATGGGAAATGCATTCAGTATTGGAATAAAATATGTTTCAGCAGCGGCCTTTGTATTTTGAGGGTTGGAAATTATTATATATTATTATTTATTGTACATTTTTGATAGTTTTTGAGCTACTTCTTCAGATACATTTGCTTTCTTGCCCGTTTCTTTTTTGAATAGAACGCTAAATTTTTCGAAAGAAAATGCTGCTACTTCCATTCGAAGTGGATAAATATAACAGTATGGTGAAATTGTACAATCGAACTTTTCTATTTGAAATATAATGTAATCGAAATTGGAAAAAATTAATTGTTATGAGCACACGTTTTCGTGCAGGTAAATTAAAATTGATGAGAAAAGTATCCATTTTGGGGACAACGTATCATAGTATCATTCAGATCTGTCAAATTTGATTCGTATCCCAAAATGATACGAAGGTATCCAAAGTGGCAGCACTGATATATATATATATATATATATATATATATATATATATATATATATATATATATATATATATATATATATATATATATATATATATATATATATATATATATATGTATTTATATATATTTATATATATATATATATATATATATATATATATATATATATATATATATATATATATATATATATATATATATATATATATATATATATATATATATGTATATATATGTATGTATATGATGAATTATCGGCGGAACAAAAATTCAAAAATTAGAAAAATGAGTAACAACAATAAGGTATTGTGAATTATGTGTCATGGAAGTTAAATAAAAGCGAGCAGAGGCTTTCAAAGCCAAAATAATCCGCTTCCGATAGATTTGAGGAAAAAATCCTTTATCTAAATCACCATTAGAATATGAAGGAAGTATTCGACCTAATGACAAATTAAATTTCACTGTAGTGCAGGCAAAAGTATTTCAATTATACCACTGAATAATATCCCAAAACCCTTAATAAACTGGATCATATTCTTCCCAAATTGTAAGAAACTTGCTATAAGTGAACATACGAGTAGTATCAAAATAAACAATGGCCTGCCATAGGGTGACGTTTCAAGTTCTTTGCTCTTCAATCTATTGCACAAAAATAGCCTGTAATACAAGGCCAAAAAATGTAGCTGTGATGCTAGTTTCCTCTGTATTCCGACGGGCTTAAACAGAGGACTAGACCCTAAAAGAACATTTTAGTTAACAAAACCTTCACCAGAGTGAATATCGAAGCCCAATTGGCCAGCTTTTCTTCATCGCAGAGCTATTTTTCCAAGAAGCTTGACTATCTCAAAAGTAAGACTTTGAAAAGATGTCTTAAGATTCTCCAGAACGCCCCTTCCCTGTTATCTTTCGCTAGGAGCATGGTAAACAATATCTAAAAGGAGCATGGTAAACAATATCTACAAAATCTTCAGCAGAACTCCCTCCAAAATCATTGAAATCATTTGGATCCCTGGTCACATTGGTCATAATCATACCAGCAAAATTGACGTACTTGCTAGAAATGCATACGGCATTTCTCAATTCCTACAGTATTGAGAAATGCCGTATGATCAGGAAACTGACGAGGCTCTAGACCTGATAAAAAGAGAGATAGATTCCATTGCCATATGGAAAAACGAATATCTGAGAGACGTCAGAAAGCTAACACAATGTCTGGCTATGGCTTTCTTGGACTTTAGAATTCTTTTTGAAGGCGTAAGTTAGGTTTCGACGGTAATATGATTAAAAAAATTAATAGATTTTTTGTAAATAATGCATTAAGCAATCAAAATAAAAAGCACATGAAAATAAAAGATGACGAACTCTGTGAAAATTGGAATCAAATTGATGACATCAACCTTAAAATCTTCCACTCTAGTGAATACAAGTACAAGAATGAAAAAAGTATAATAATACAACTGAAAATATTCTTACTAGGCAAAATAAGAGCCACAACAACTACATAAGCTTATTTTTGAAAATAATATTAATATATAGTACATTTTTCATTTTTTTCACTAATTCAGTTTATATTGACACATCCCTACATACAATTACCAAATCCTAAAGTCAACACCAAATTAATATAAAGTGAAACTCTAAACGCAAAAGTTGGCTGATGTCTATACGTTTCTTTGGAGTTTCTTTGAAACACTGTAATCATAAAAATAAATTTCATAGTCTTTGTAGTTACAGTTTGTTAGCTGACGTTTCTTTAAAGCATAGGTTAGCCTTGTGACTGCAAATCGTACTTTGCGCCATTTTCACACGTGCTAATAAGTTGAATGTTTGTCTCTTTACATTGAAACTATAAAATCTCCAAATTCGATTTACTATTCAGCACGCACGATTTATTTTCATTATTTTTCTAGTTCGATGTGGATAAAATCACCATTCCACACTTTGTATATTCACACACCACTCTCAAGACATAGCTTGCAACTCGTGGGAAAATTTAAATGCCAGACTTTTCATAATTTAATGACTATTTCCAATAGCTGAAATCGTTCTGTTTAGCGAAATTTTAATGGCCCCATTGAATTAAAATTTCTTTTTAGTTTTTAGATGTCTCTAGCCAAAATTATTTCATTTAGAAACGTGAGTAGAAGTGTGTTTGTAGCACATTATTTGTACCAACGATATTGAGTTGTGGGGGATCTATAAACTCAATTTGGTACCTGAAAATAAAAATATCGATCAACTCCTCCTTAGTTTTCATTGTAAAAGCTAATTTTTTCGATTCAGCTTGAATACGAATACAGGTTTTGTTTTTATTTGAAATCAAATTTTTTGAGCTCCGTAAAATTCTGTCATTTTCATGGTTCACTGCAGCTGAATTACTGACATCAGACTCTGTTTTATGATAAAATCAAAAGAAATGATGTGTGCTGTTTTTATGAGAAAATCAATAACAGTGGCGAATTGCCACTCGTATTGTGACAATTCCGTGATCGTATAACACCAATTATGATTTTATGTTGCACATTTAATGCTCTGCCAGTTTCGTGTTTCAATGGATATGAATAACAAATCGTATTGCTTGTATGGAATGACAAATCACCATAAAATATGAAGAAGAAAAGGTGAAAGGGTAGATTAGGGCTTTTGCATGCCAATTTTTGTGTGCATATAGAATTTATTCGTTCCTCTATAAGCTGTAGGTATAGATTTCACTAACAATCAATGTTTAGTAGCAAAGAGTAATCAGTTTTACGACTCATGTTACTCGTTATTTGACTCAGGTAGCTACTAACTAGATCAATTTTAAGCTACGTGTATGATTAAGGTTGATTATCCCTGGCTAGTTTCGATCCACTCGCCAAACATGAATCGATTCCACAATAGTCTATTTATTTATTTAAGTCTAGATTCAAATAACAGCAGATATCTTTGCAATCAGCCTGTTGGCAAAGTAAGTGCGCAAAGATAAATTTACCAAAGTATAATACCAAAATCCAAAGGATATATTATGCTAGGAAACTGCATTGCATGAATGGCAATAAATGGAATGGTAATTCGACTAAAATTGAGAGATAAAAAACTGACTGATATCAAAAAAGACAGGTTTTCGAAGAAAAATAGGAGGAATGTGCAGATTTAATTTCAAATTTAAAATGGCTGAAATGTTAATAAAAAAAGTTTTTCGTACTTAGGACTGGATCACTGCGCCGTCACGTCACTGCGGCTAAGGGTCTATTTGATCTATTTTGAAAGCAAACTATCCGGTAGGATTCGTTTTGATTTGATTTCTGCTTCGGAATTTATAAGAGTAAAAGTATATTGAGAGCTTCAGTCCGCACAGGTTTCAGGGTTAAGGATATTTTAAACGTTTTTTGCTTGTTGTTTTGTTATTCAAAATTTAGCACAAAAAATTTGGTAAAAAAAGGATGTACATAGCTGCCCATTGCTAGTAAACATTCGGTAGCACCGCAAGTAAAAATTTATTACACTTAAAAACCCGTCATGAAGGTTTTCTGTCATATGAAAATTGGATGCTTCTATTTCTTGCTCCTCGTGCTTGAATCTCTTCGCTCGCACCGCAATCGAAAGTCAACTACGCTTCCTTACTATCAGCGAAATTCTAATAGTATTTAAGGGAGTGATTCTCAACCTTTTTTACGCTGCTGCCTCCCCCTTATGTGAAAATTGTGGGTACTGAATTATAAAAAGTTAATATTTTAAATGTTTTTTCAGCAGCCTTACACACCAAATTTGTTTGATTTACCTCGACACCTTCCCCTTGAACGACATTGCATTTCTTTGTTTTTTAATTAAAATAACTGATCCAAAAATGAAGCTGAAATGATTTATTATGTGTGAAAATTAAATTTCGCTAATGACACGTTAAATTGCCTCCTTTACTGCACAAGTGAATGTGGGCTTGTTGACATAGACCTTCGACTTCAAATAACCTCATAGGAAGAAATCCAAGGGTGTTAAATCACATGGATCTAGGGGGCCAATTCTGATCACCAAAACGAGAGAGTGCACGACCAGGAAACGTCTCATGCAGTGATTGGATCTTTTCACAGATTGTATGGCATGTCGCACCGTCTTGTTGAAACCACTTGTCATCCACATCAATATCATCTAATTTAGGCAGAAAATACTCGGTTATTATGTCGTGATATTGAGCACCATTAACAGTAAATGCTTGACCAGCCTCAATTTCGAAAAAGTATGGTCCAATGACGCATCCATCCCAAAATCCGCACCAAACAATGACACGTCGTGGATGTGTTTGTTTTTCGACAAGTACATGTAGGTTCTCTGAACCCAAAATGCGAGAATTTTGACGATTAACAAAGCCATCAAGGCTTCATTCTTAGATGATTTTGCTCGAAAAATGAGCATTCACTTGTTGTTGTTCAATAATCCATTCAACGAACGCTCTTCGCTATGCATGATCATTAGGTTGCAGCTCTTGTGTCAATTGAACTTTGTAAGCATGGAGATGCAGATATTGAGTAAATATACGCTGTAGAGAAATTCGTAAAATTTGCATTTCTTCCTAAATTAGCTTTATACACTTCTTGAGCTTCGCCTACACCACCTGAATTTGTTCTTTTGATTTTTTCCCCCAGGCTCCTAGAATTCTTTCAAGATATAATATTTTCCCATAATATTTTCTTGAACATATAACAAATTTTTAGAGCCCCCTGAGTTTTTTCTTAGCTTTCATATTTTTTCTTAGACTCTCGCCATTTTTTTTTTACACCTATTGATTTTTGTCCAAGTCTCTTAAATTTTTTTTCTATACTCCCATGATTTTTTTCACAGACTCCTAACATTTTTCCTAATGTTCCCTCATTTTTCCTTAGCTTTAATAATTTTTTCCTAGATTCTAAATATTTTTCTACGCCTTCTGAATTTATTCTACATCTTTTTTTGAACCTACACTACCATAGGCGCGCCGTAGGGGGGGCCAGGGGGGGCCGGGACCCCCCCAGACCCTAGGTTGGCCCCTCCCAGAAAAATAAACATTTCTAACAGCAGACCTATACCAAAGCGTACACACTACTTATAACACAGAGACTGTGTTATTTGCGGTATTAATTACGATGTTATGAGACTCATTTTGAGAAATGAACGCCAATATTTAATTTCAAAAAGCTCCTCGCCAATCATCCTTTTTTTATTAAGATTATCTGTTCATTCTAACTAGGCAATATACAGGTATTTAGATAAGAACACTTTTATAAACTGGCGTTTTATGCAATTACGTTTTTCACAAAACATACTCTAAGTATTAAAATGGTAGGCAATAAGGTAATTAACGTAGGATACAATTTTCGAAGTCATTTGGAGAATAGAAATGGCATCCCTGCCACTTTTCTGATACTTATGCCTACTTAGTTTACATTCAGGTTAAATGTGTGTGAATTTTATTATAATTTGATAGCTTCATCGGAAGTTAGAAGACATAGCACTTCAATTTCACCGAGCGTTTTTTCATAGTGACACAGCTGCCACATGGTTCTTATCATATTCATTGAATTTTTATCAGACCTTTATCTTTTTATCCGGTCGCGAGACACCGTAAACGCCAGTGCCAGGTGCTCAAAATATAAATAATTCGGTGCGATTTTTGTGCGATTGGGAATCTTACAAGTTTATATTTGAGTGCATAAATATAGTATCAAACTCATCAATCATTTGCATGTTATTCTAACAGCCGTGTGAAAGATTTGTGTTCACGCACTTATGGTAGGTAGCCCAGACATTATTTAAAAACGTCAGAAACTTATTTTTTATGCCCATTGATGAGTCTTGTAAATTTTGTGATGATCTGATGACTTGGGTATGAAGTTATCACAATGCGAAATTTTCCATAGAATTTCGATTGCCGCCGAAAATACACCAACATTTCAGCTCGATCAAACTTTGCGATCCGGATATGAAAATTCTACTAGTGCTTGGAAGACAGTAAATGATATGGTGCTTGAACAGTCTTGGAATATTGTCAAGATGAACCGAAATTATTTGCAAAAGGCTATCGACCTTACGACATGTCTCAGTCGCCAAAGACGTGCTTTCAGAGGACATGATGAAAGTGGTACCAGTGATAACCGTGATTTCTTTTTGGAATGTTGTGAATTATTTGCGATGCATGATTCAACTTTTGAAAAACATTTTAAAAACAAGGTTACAAACTACTGTAGTGGCAAAACACACAATAAATTAATCAAAATAATTGCTGAAATCGTTCGTGAGGACAATACAGCTGAAATAAAAGAGTGCGGACTGATATCCATTTTGGCAGACGAAGCAAGGGTCCACAAAAGGAACAACTCTCCGTGGTTGTAAGATTTGCTAAAGAGCTAGCTGTCGAAGAAAGTTTCTCAAGCTTTGTAGACTGTTTAGGAGCTAGAAATGCCTCGTATTTAGCAGATATAATTTTGATCCTGTTAGACAGCTACGGACTTAGCGAATTGCCTGTTGTTGGAAAGTCTTATGATGGTGTTAGTGTCATATCAGGACAAAAAAAGTGGTGTACAAATCTTAGTTTAGATGAAAAACCCTGTAGACACATTTGTACACTGTCTAATTCATAAAATTATCCTTGCTGTGATGGACACATTTTTCACAATCGAAACGTGTACATCCTTTTTCAATGCCATCGAATCCCTTTACCTACACTTTTCGAAGCCATCACAACACAAATTGTTGAAGCAGCTTGAAGAGGCAGTTCGTCTAAATACAAGGCGTGGAATGAGAAGTTTAAGCTCGACTCGTTAGTCAATGAGATTTCGCAATCGCAAATATGTGGTCGATAGCTGTGGGACTATGCGAATAGAACCATTCACGACGAATGCGAATTCAAACGAACTTGCGAATGCGACTAGTTTGAGCAAAGAGCAAAATAGTCGCACGAATTGTCGGAATGGCCAATTGCACGAAAAGAAAATGTACATCATTCTATATCTTTGACATCATGTATGTCATATAATAGTAAGTTGGGTCTTGGGTAAAAAAATTTACAGTGGCGGTTGGTTTGAAAGAAAATAGGGATTATTGGTTTTCATGTGAAAATAAGTAGATTTCACGATTGGATATTGTTCGCAATAGGTTTTGTAGCGCAGTAACTTAGTTAAGAAATGCCATTTAATTTCGCAGAAAGATTTGAAAAAAAAACTGTTTCAGCTGGCAGGAGATGGTTTCATTTCGTTCGTAAAAAGTAGTGGGTGGGAAAAATTGTTGATGACTATATTTGTGTTAGGTAGTTGTCAAAATATTTTTATGAAAATATGTCTATAATCTCAAATTTGTGGTTTTGTAATTTTTGTGGCACATTTATTAAGGAAGAGAAAAAAATTAGTTTGTTTTCTGATAGTTCATACCCACGTCAATCAACATGGAAACATTACAGTACATATAGTTTTCGCAGTATGCTTTACAGATCAGGGAGTTTGAATAATTTTGGCTCGAAAAATGGCTCGAAAAGAGTAAGTTACAGCACTTTTCATCTTGCCAAATTATTTTTGCTTTTTCTAGGTTTTCTAGCTTATTTTTTTGAACTAAGAGATCAATTCCTTCCTTCTTAGCTTAATATATTCCAATTTCTTCAAAGATATTTTGAAGCTAAGCTATCCTGTTCTTCAAGTATAAGTTGAAATATATTTAGCTTCTAAACGAAAAAATATTCTTATATTTCTAATTATTCCCATTCTATTCCCATATAATTCATACAAGCTTTCTTTCTTAGCGGTCATAGATAATTCATGTGTAGTTCATACCTACCATTCACATTATATGCATGTGGTAGTAGCTCATACGTATTCACAGACAAGAAGTTTATTTGATAATGCATTATGCATTAGCAAATAACAAAAAATAAATCAACAAATATATAATGTATTAGTAAATTATATAAGTTGTATGAACAGTACGTGTACCTTACGGAAGACAAAATCATCGCATGTTTTGAACCTTTCGGTCCCTGGCCCCTGCCAGATTTTAGGCCACGGCCCGCCTATGTACACTACTCTCAATCAATCAATCATTTTTCAATTTGCTATCACGAGAGAGTTATTATTCACCATAAAATTCCAATAGAATATAACGCAAATTCAAATCGTTTGAGACTAATATGAAATATTTGCACATTTAAATTTTCATATGCTAATGGCACGTATTTGGTTTTTTTTTTTTTTGTGGTCTGACTACGTTATGAGTTCAAAAACAAATCCTTCTTGGCTTTGATTTCCACAATCATGATAACATGTTTTTCTATCCTCTTCATACTTAGACATATAAATATTGCTCGTATCGGGATACATATGTAAATTCATTTGGACATATATTTCAAGAAGGTTAATTCAAACGGATTTCCATAATCTGATACGTAGAAGAAACTTCAAAAACTAGATTTAATTTGAAAGTTTGCCAAACACCAGCAGACGGCCCCACAGCTTGCAGCAGATTCCAGGCTTTTCAGTTTCAATGTAACAAAAAACATCATAAGAAAGTTGAACGCGGAGGATTTTCAGATAAATGAAAAGATTTTATGAATGTGCTTGTTCTAATATGTACAACTTTTTTAAACTTTAGAACCTTAAAGTTTCTATAATTAGCACTCTCTTTAAATGACGGATAAAAGAAATGATTTACTAAATTAAATGACTTACAAAATAACAAACTGTAGGAGATTAAACTTTGATTTAGGAACACGTTTTGTTTATTCAAATGCGATGTAAGTTTTCACGGGTTTTCGGGAATTCCGAGCAACAAACATTTACTCAAAGGATTACACATACATTACAGTTTTCTTTCTATATATATATATATATATATATATATATATATATATATATATATATATATATATATATATATATATATATATATATATATATATATATATATATATATATATATATATATATATATATATATATATATATATTACAGTATTCTATATATTAAAATTTTCTATGAATTATTATTAAAAAATGATTTGTAGTTTTATAGCTACCTCTTTATTAACGGTTACCTGAGTACATGCAGCTTCGGCTGGTTAATGAATTTTATGTGCTAGAACAAATTATGTACACCATACAAAATTAAGAACGGGTACGTGTAGGACGTGCTGAAGTTATTTTGACAGAAAAATTGTAATAAGTACTGCAATCGGAATCGCATTTAGTATATGCATGAAAAATAAAATTGAAAATCAATACCAATGATTGACTAAACAAAAACTATTCGTTCTACGTTAGCAACAAAAGGTCTGATAGTCAGATCTTAATTGGCCAAATTTGCGATGACCTAAAAATTGTTGGGCTGGTTGCTGGGATTATGATCAAAGGCTGTAATATATTTTCCACTATGAGATTTGATTTTCTCTATAGTTACTTCGATACAAAGTTCAGTTCAGCTCAGACTAGCTTTGGGAAAATACCATGGAGTTCCGGTGATGTGTCTTAAGATTTGTTAGTTGAACTTTTTAGATGATGGTCGTGCTTGACTGAAATATTGCTCTCATAGGTCCGAATCAGCATTGAAACAGATTGTAAATAAGCCTCTTGGAATCCAGAGAGATTACCAACTTACCGTTAAGTATCCATTTGAAACTAGTCAATTTGAGCTTTATCTTGTGACTTTTAGTTTTAATTTAGTGTTTTCCGATGAGGGTCCTATGAAAGTGCATATTCCACTTCATTACTTTAAGGTATTAGTACATTGTTGAGACTTATTCGAGGACAAGTTCGATTTCGTAATGTAAAAGTAGTGTGATTTAATCATTTTGATTCTCCGTTTTGGCAGCCATTCTTTAATGAGTTAGATGGAGACTACTCGTAGGATTTGATATTCCATATCCAAATCTAGTGTTGGTACATAAAATATCGATGTTATCCGTGAAAGCTGCTATGGCTAGTTTGTCAAATGGTTATGTTAGATGTTTATAGTGAAGCACAAGGCCTGAGCTTTAGGAGTAATTTTTCTAGTAGAATTTTCTCGCGTATTTTGCTGATAGTAGATAGTAGATCAGTAGGACTGTGCGATTTTTCCAGGTTTTTATATCATTAAAATTATAGCAATATTCCATGCTTCTGAGAAATATCTAGATCTGAAGCAAAGTGCACTTAATCGGCGACGACTGCTTAGGTCCTTTCACGGTTACGTCATTTGGAATCTATGTCGCTACGAGCTGCACTGACTTTGTGTATCCACAATAGCTTGCATATGCCGTTGATGCTGATTCCATATTAAAAAAATTTTAATGAGCAGTTTTCGTCATGGAACATCGGTTGGACTGCTTTTGCAAGAGTTTTAATGGTTCTACAAAACACGGATATTTATTTAAAACGGAAGATAATATGCAATTGTGCTCAAAGGTGTGAATACTTGTTCCAAGTGACAGTGGCTTTCTCTGCATCATTTTTAGCCCAGTGTCAAGGGGCAATTTCGATGAGGCTTCTCCGGTGAAAAGTTTTTGACCCTTCTAAGTACTTTCCACAATAAATAGCGGATAATTTTGGTAAGAGTGAGATTTTCAAAAAAAATTGAAACCTTAATTTGATGTGCTATGAAAGTACTGTCTTCCGCTATTTCAAAGATTTATCAAGTTGTCATTTTTTGAAAAACTTGGGCAACTATCATTAATTTGGAATTACCAAGCAAAATTATTCATTTTTTTCATCTACATCTTTATCGTTATTCATCTAATTTGGAGCCTGTTTATTTCAGTTAGTTATGGTGAAAAACTGTAATCTATATATGATCTTATATTTGGTAGTAAAGTATTATTATTATTATTATTAATAATATTTCAATTAAGTCTTTTTAAATTATGTTTCAAACTGGACATGAATAACGCAGCAAATTTTGAGGCGCTGATACACTGACACCGGCGCCCGCAGTGGTATCAACGCATTGCACAGCAAAATAAAGCTTTTTTCCCTATAACTTCCGATGCAGTCATGAAATCAAAACGAAACTCATGAAGTAAGTAGACAATTTTGTTACCCTAACTCCATACCAATTTCATTGAATGCTATGATATTTTTGATTTCGTGATTAAATTCGCAAGTATGAACAATCCTGCTATGACAACTAATATTGAGGTCTCGAAAATTGGAAAAAAAAAATTTGGATGGTAGCCCTAAAATTCTTTTCACCCTTTTTATCTTCCAGCGCTGAGTGGTTTTCACAGGGAATTCACATTGTGAGTTTAACCTATCGTTAAGCATTTGGTTATTTTTGGTTATGCTGCTAACACAGGGTCACCAGCACCAGTCACTTTCGTTAATATTACATCAATAGATACTTCCATTATATATTCATAAGCAAAGCGTTTACAATAAAAGCAAATTTTCCAAGTTTTGAAAATGTTTCGGACGGCAGCCTCAAACATCGTTATATTGCTGAAACTTTCAATGAAATTCTCGGATAAAAACGAAATTCAAAGGATAGTTTGATTGTAGCATGAGCTTGTTATGGTAGACTTATTGCTGCTTCATTAGAAAAGTGCTGCCAGTACTGAACATTTTCATCATTTATGTTATAAGAGATACTGTTAGGAAATCATTTTAGTTGCTTTCAGTAAGAAATGGTTGATATGATACTACAAAAAAGCATATTACATCTTTCCACACTTTTTTTTCACTCAACGACAATTTCTTCGAAAATCAGTTTTCTAGCGGTTCTGATGCGCTAGTGTTTTTATAAATTGAGGACGGGTTTGGAGCTAATGCATTTTAAAATTTTAGATGCGTAAAACATTCTGAAGCCTGTTTATTTTTGCTGGTTGGATTGTTTTGTTTTATGTTGCGCTTTCACACACACTGGATTTAACAAGACTGGTTTGGTATTAAGCCTCGCTGCTCAGCAGAGACTATATTTCTCTTAGGAATTTTCTGGCATAGGCGTGAGAGTAAAACTCGCGATTGTGCTGAGCAGGCTAATTATTCATCAATCTTGAGGAAAGGCAAAATCTTTGTATCGTTTGGAGATGAATGCTATTTTTTGTCATTTTCAAGACTGTGAAATATTCATTTTTTGAAGACAATATTTATAATATTCCAATTGCATGCACAGCATTATCGGCTAGGTATTTCATTCGTTGATTATAGATGCCATCTCAGCCTGGAATTTGGTGACTCTTGAGCATTTCTAATATATTTTTGATTTAATGAATGTTGGTTTTGGCACAGAAGGTTACAGTTTTAAGAAAATTATTACAATAGCTCTATGTACTCTTCTTTCGAATATTTTAGTTATAGTGTGTCTGTAAATGCTTACGCTTTCTCTTCCCTATATGCTGGAAGGCAAATTGCCTACTTCTGATTTATCACAGCAGTATTTGGATAAAATCCAGAAATTGTAGTCCCCTGTTTCAGGGCTTTCGCAAAAGTTGTCCCTTTGTTCGTCTTGGAGCTCAATAGTTCTATGCCGCAAATATTTTTTGAGCCAATCAGTCTTGCTTTTTACATTTGGGTCTCCAGCACTTCGGGTTATCTCACAAATACAATTTTTCTTTTAAATTAATATTTATGCGAACGCAGGAAGTTTATAAGAGATGCTTGTGCTAGTTTCTGCCAAAACATATTGTTCCATGATAGCAAAGATGTCGTCCGCATACCTTATTCATAAATGGGGAGGCGAACTTTCTTCATGAAGTTTCTTTTTCAGTCTGTTCAAAAATATCTCACTTGTAGGTGGTGATAAAAGTTTTTCCTTTCAATAGCTTTAAAGTACTTCCATCTGAAAGTGAAGTAGCTTTCACTCATACCAATTGAGGCTTGTTTCAAGTCATCTTTGACCCTTTTCCTTCACTCCGGTGAGCTATTCTGTACCAATAGTCAATCCCTAAAAAGTGCAAGTGCTTCTTTCTTTACCGGCACGATTGGAAACAAAGCCTTGAAATCAAGCGATACATCATTATAAGAAATAATTGGACACAAGCCTTGTTTTATTGTTAAATTAAATTTTGTAGCTCTTAAATGTAGCCCATGTATGTAGCCTTAAATGTAGCAGCTCGACGCGGATATGCATAGCTAGATAAAACAAACTTGCATAGGATAACCGCAGTTCTCTCTCATGTTGCGACACCTCAGTTATTGTATAGTTGTTCATTGAGGTTTCCTGCTAAAAAAAATCGATCATTTATGGCCAAGAAATATTTTGGATAAAAGTATGAAGTTTTAAGAGTTTGGTGTATTGAATGCTGAAATAATCTCGAACAGCTGTTCACAGTCAAACAAGTGGTCGAAAAATGCTGGGAATTTAACATCGACGTCCACCAGATTTTCGTGGACTTTAAACAAGCATATGACAGTATTGACCGAAACATACTGTACAAAATAATGCTATACTTCGGCATCCCGGCAAAACTAATCCGGCTGACCAAAATGACGATGACGTCGACAGCATGACAAGTCAGAATCAACAACAGTCTGACTGACGCCTTTGACACAAATGTCGGACTAAAGCAAGGCGATGGGTTGGCCTCTCTGCTGTTCAACTTAGCACTAGAGTACGTGATAAGGAAGATTCCTGTCGACACAGCGGGTACGCTTCTGTATAAGTCGAACCAATTAGTGGCCTACGCGGATGACATTAACATCTTGTCACGTTCTTTCACATCCGCCAAAGAACTCCTGTTGAAACTTTGCCAGGAAGCCAAAGAAGTAGGCCGGAAGATCAATCAGACGAAAACAAAAATCATGACGCAAACAAGAAAGAAGAGTTCCATTAGACGAAATATAATTCTGGACGAATATAATTTAGAGAATGTGGACAAATTTATATACTTAGGCTCGAAATTGACAACGAAAGGCAGTGAAACTGATGAAATTAAACGGTGAATGCAGCTCGCTAATAAAACTTTCTACTCCGTTTTGGCCCTACTGAAGACCAGCTGCATACACAGGAAGACGAAGTTCCAAGTCTACAAATCAATAATCAGACCTGTGTTGTGCTACGGATGTGAAACTTGGACCCTTACCCAAGCATCCGCAAATATGTTGAACGCTTTCGAAAGACGGGTCGTCAGGCGTATAATTGGAGCTAAACAAGAGTGTGGTCAATGGCGGATAAGGTAAAACCACGAGTTGGACGAAATTTTTGACGAGCAAGAGGTTGCTACAATAATCAAACTGCGGAAGCTGCAATGGGCTGGTCAACATAGCCGAAAATGGCAGTCTGAGTGAGGCGCTTGACTGTTCTTCGGGTGTGTCTTATTTGCACCGCTTGATTCGTAAACACACAAAATGTTGTCGTTTTTTGGCATGAGAAACAATCAGCTCACTGAATATTTCATCAAAAGGCAAAATATGACTTTATTGTTTTTCGAGCTCATGTATGGAGAGTATTCGGGTAAGATGGTGATAGATAGTAATTTTAATCTCTGTACAGCGTCACAAGTTAATCATAACTGATCGACAGATAGTGCTATAATTGCAAACAAACATAAATAACTGTAATACTTGCATAAATAAAATGCCATGTGTAGTCGGATGCGTTGGGCAGATGAATGAACGTTGAATTCGACCCGCGGTGCTCTGTTTTATTCAGTAAGCAGTTGAACCGCAGCTTCCATGTCCTATACTAGACCTGATCCAATGAAACTTACTAAATTGGCCAGTAGTTGGCTGTATAAGTAAATTTTCTGCATATCTTTAATATTTTGTCTTGCATCTTATGATACTGGAAGACTGTCTTTTTAGTTAATTGTGCTTTGGCTCATTCAAGAATTTATTAGAATACTTAATGTTTCGAATTATTTATGTAGTAGTAAAATTAAAAAACCGTGTTCTAAATGATCCTTTATTTTCGAATGTTTTTGTCGATCTTTATCTTAAATTAATTATTTTTACACATACTTTACTTTTTGTTTGACATGTTTGACTATTTATTTAATCAATGCATTCTTCATAAGTTTTCTGCATGCTTCTTTCAATATTTTATAAGCTCGTTCTATTCGTCCTTTGCATAAAGCAAATTCACCATCGGCAACACATTTATTAGTGTTCATGTTTAGTTAGTATACTATCATTGATTTAACTTTAACCATATATTTCTTTCTGAGTGCCATACGTACATTAAATACTCTTTTGCTTCTTGTCAGTGTCATTGAACCATATTACGTAAGACTATACAATCCATTTAAGTCTGCGATTAAATTCTTGCACGTTCTATGCATAACAATCCAATAGGAAATTGCATCGTAAAAAACTTCAATTTCCAATTACACCTTCAATTAGCCAAGTTTTAACTTGACATAATACTGAAAAATTCCCTTCATCCCTACCTCAGCCATAAATTTTCAGGGATGCACTGAAAAAACTAATGGCTAGAACACAAATGCCAATAGCGACGTAAATCCTGTAATTTTCTCCAGTGTCACTTTGTAATGAGTTGTGCACAAATAAAATAAATGGTGCACCTAATAGCATTCAATTAAATCAAGCGAGAAACAATACATTTGTACTGCATATGAGGAAAGTTTGGTGTCTCTCATTCTACTTAGATCCTTAGCACAATACTCCCCACCATAATGAGATAATCGAGAAAGTTGGAGAAAAACAGAATGAATTGCGTTTATTAAAAAGACACGAGATATTTTCAGGAGGCTACAAACAAGTTTACCTAGGGGCTCTTAATGACCACAGTGTGTGAAGTGATATTACCCGGGTGTTAATGATTTCTGTTTGGCAACAAGGTAAAATTTCATGACGGCATAATTTTCAGTTCTCATAGTATTTTCTTGAGTCAGCCAACCTCCACTTTTTCCTATTATAAGTCTAATTTAGGTGATTGACACACTTTATTCTGTGTATATTTTTTTGTTACACATACTGTACTCAAACATATAATCTCCTTACACATTCATTAATATCAAACAAAAAGCCAAAACTTTTGTAATTACTTATTTCGTGGCGAAAGTTTTCAATATAAAACTTATATCTCAAAAGACTTTTCTTTTTCCGAATACTAACAGCGAACAGTTGAACGTTTGTTTCATTTGTGGCAAGTGCAAACGTTTCCGGAGTTCTTTATAAGCTCAGGACTTAAATTTGCACGTACTGTTTGTTGACAGACGTTATTAAGTGGACAATAATGAAATTAGCACTGCCTTTGAGGTGCTGGTCAATTAGCTGAAGATATGATTTCTGTTTGCTGAAGTTTGCTGACGAGAAAAGTGTGGCCTCGATGATGTGGCTTGGTTGTTTTCCGAAACATATGGTTTGAAGTCAATTGTTCGGGCTTAAGAATGAATGTTTTTTTTTCTTTATGTTTTTAAATAACATCTTTCGAGAATGTGTTGGAATATAATTATCATAAGTGTGTTGAAGGTTTCCAGTATTAGTAGGATTAGAGTAGTTTAATGCGCCCGTGCGTATTGGACGGCTTAGATTGTTCAAATATCTATGAATATTTATGGATGATTTTAAAAACTGTTACGACTGAGTATTTTAAACGGTGTTAAGACTAAAATGTGCCATAAAGTAAAAGTAAGTAAAATGGGAAGTATATGCTTTCACGCATGCCCAATAGAATATTTAATGTTTGCACGAAAAACAAATCACAAAACTATACGAGGGTTGATCAATAAGTAATGATAATCGGTTATTTCCAGTTCGCATAAAATTCCAAAAAAAAAAAAAGTTTGACTGCCACATACATTCACTAAGTCAGCATACGATTTCAGGGAGGTACATTCATTTGAGTTCGAACAGTCGAAAAAAGAACATCAAAATGGAAAAAACGAGATTGGAGCTGTCATTAAGTACCTCGGTTTGGAGAGCTTGGCTACCAGAAACATACACGGCGACATGGTGGAAACATTAGGAAACTCTGCTCCTCTATATTCCACCGTTGTGCGTTGGGCCAAGAAGTTTAAGCTGGGAAGAACATCCACTGAAGATCAACACCGCGAAGAACGTCCATTCACATCCCTCACTGAAAAAAAACGTAAAAAAAAGTCGAAAATGTCGTGTTGGCAGATCAGAGAGCTACCATCATGCATGTAGCTGAGGTCACAGGAATCTCATATGGTAGTGTTCGAAAAATCTTTGCCAACAAATTACATATGAAGAAGGTCTCTGCGCGTTGGGTACCGAGAATGTTAACGAACGAGCATGAAAAGAACTTGGAAGCAACCCTCTTCACCGACGCCGAAGAAATTCAAAGTGTCGAGCTCAGCAGCGAAGGCTATGCATCAGTTTTTTGGGACGCTGAAGGAATTATTATGGTGGAATATTTGGATAAGAGAGCCACTATATAAAGCTCTTGCTGCGCAAACCAAACAAGAATATTGCGAGAGGCAATGAAGTGAAAAAAAACGCGGCAAACTGCGAACCAGAGTTCTGTTTCATCAAGATAACGCACCGGCTCACAAGGGTGTAGTTGCGGTGGACACAATCATAGAAACAGGATTCGAACTGCTTGAACACCCGCCCTATTCGCCAGGTCTAGCTCCCAGTGACTGTTATCTCTTTCCTCGGCTCAAACAATACCTTCGGGGTAAGAAATTTGAAAATGATAGCGAAGTGATGGCCGCTGTTGAGGCGTTTCGGGAGAATAGGGACAAATCATTTTTTTCTAAAGGTATCCTGGATTTGGGAAAAAGATGGACTAAATGTATTATCTTGTTAGGAAACTATGTTGAAAAATAAATATATCTCTTAAGTTTAATCACCTTGGTTTATATTCATTATCATTATTTATTGATCAACTCTCGTAGAGCATTATACTCTTTGAACTAAAATATGAAAGATTTACATGAACCGAAATCATAACGTTTTCAAATAAATGGTTGTAAATACTTTAAAGCTGACAATTTCTGGAATATCTATGACAGCCACGTTTTTAACATTTTAGATAATGCCCAGCCCCAAAACGATCACCATATATTCTATGTTTGAAGAAGAACATTAGTATTCAAATCACTTTGGCTAAAAATTCATGTTTCTCTCTCTCTCTCTCTCTCTATATATATATATATATATATATATATATATATATATATATATATATATATATATATATATATATATATATATATATATATATATATATATATATATCTATATGTCATCAAAAAATTTCAGTGAGAAAACCTCAGGAACGCGCCATCCGATTGAACTGGAATTTTCAGGATACATTGCTGTTAATGCAGAATAGTGCCAGGTTTCACAAAAGTTAATAATCTTTAATCCTTTGGCGCCGCGGTGTCCATTTTAGTGATATTTTAAATATACCTATTTTTCTGTCAACAAATAACTCTTGCACAAATAAAGTTCACGAAATGAATTTTGAACGTGTTCCAAATGTGAATATGATAATTTTTAACCCTATGTGTGCACTAGGCGCCTACAATTAGATGAAAATTTTTGAATTGGGATAACTTTTGACTAGATTATCAGATAATTATGAAACTTAAAAAACATATTGTTGTTACTAAGATGTATACTCGTGCAGTTTTTTATGAACCTGATGGCAACCTTGCAACTACGGCAGGCATTGAAAGTGAAAACCTTCAAACCATCGACTCTCCTGAAAAATTTTCGTCTTTTACAGTGAAAACCAACTCATATAGAAATCCTATGCTTTGAAATTTCGCATGGGACAAGAACGGTAAACTTCCTCCAACTTATCTATATTTTAAGCATCAAAAACTTCTGTTCACGAGAGCTTACGACCCAATAATCAGATACAAATGAAGTTCACAGAATGTATTGGTATTGGTAGGATTAGCCATTAGCGATTTGGAAATGCGGGTAAATCTGTGCCAAGAGTGCCATCTTGAAAAATTATACAGAAAAAAAACTGCTTTTTGCCCTATAAATTCTGATTCAGCTATCAGATTTTCATGAAATTGACACAGTAGCTGAATCTATAGCTAACTATTTTTCACCTATTTTTTCTTTATTTCTCTCTTTGTCAGTCTGAAAACACTAAGCCGTGTTTGGTAGAAATTTGGTTGAAAATTTCGGTTGGCGCTACCAGCTATGGTAATTTTGGTGTCTTGGGTTTTGAAAATTCGCTCAGGAAAATAAAGCTTTTTGCCGTATAGCTTCCAGTGCAGTCATGAAATCAAAACGAATTTCATATGATACATGGAACTTATTATAGGAATTATTCAGAAGGGATCTGGTATAAAAACCATTATAGAGTGGCCAGCTATTGTTGAGTCTGTATTTATTAGCAATATCTTTATTAAGCGATTTTATCGTAAAATTTCCAAAAGGTAATGATTTTGTAGTGACCAATAAACAACAAATATTAAGTTTTCGAAAATTTGAAAACAGTTGCCACTGGTAACCCAAATTTTCTGTGTACCCTATAACTTGCAATGCAGTCATCGGATCAAAACGAAATTCGCAGAGTAGATTGATTTCAATGTGAGACAGGTGTGATATATTTTTGGCTTTGATGCTAGGAAAGGGTTGCCAGCGCGAGACGTTTTTTACTATTTTCGTATCAATAAATGCTTACATTAAGAATTCATATCGCAACCATTTACAATGAAAATAAGTTACCAATGTTTAAATTTTGTAAGTTCTAGAAATTTTTTGGTTCCAAAAATCTTTCGTTTTTTGACCCTAAACATGCTTCTATCCCTGTAACTTTCGACGAAATCATCGGATAAAATCGAAATCGATGGATTTATTTGATTTTGCTGTGAGGCAATTGTGGCAGACTTTTAGTTGCAGTGCTGGTAGAGTGTTGCAAGCACTAAGCATTTTCTTTGTTTATGTTGTGCTATGCTGCTTTCAAAGTTTAGCAGTGTTTGGCTTTCCTAGATCTTGAAATTCCTGAAATCCATTCCACCCTATGAGTTTAAATGCATCGTTAAGACCAAAGTGATTTTGCGCTCGAAACAGGTTGGAGCACACGTGGTAGAATATGCACTCAAAATATGCACGATTCTTCTATTGTTCATCGGACATTAGTATTTCTAGCGGTTTCGGTGCGCTAGAGTATTTTTTCTTAAAATTTTTGGTGGCTTTCGCTGTTTCATTTCAAATTAACTCTGAACCTTGTACTTTTGCCCGTACTCAAAACGTTTTTTTTCTGTTGGCTTTAGAGATTACCGGCTTCTTCCGTGGAGCTCTAACAAATTATCCTGTGGCATGAAATGCTCTGTGAACTGCACCAGCACTTACAAGTACGTTATCTTCTTTTACTTAACTAAGCTCTTAAGCCGCTTTTGAGACATTTATAAATGGGCTGATGCTGGACTACTCTCTGCTGGTGGACTAGTTGAGATTTTTTTTGCTGCACTTTACGCCGTGATCAACCTTTCATGTGACTTCACAGTAATTCAAAGAAAATTAAGAAAAACGTGTGCCGAATTGTTTACCTCCTCACTTCAAAACCCTGTGGATACATATCTTCCAAATCAACTTTTAATTTCTGTACTGCCTCTCGTCAATGTGACCTTTTTCTATGAGAAAATCATAAAATTTGTTAATACATATGCGACAAACAAATAGAACAGCAATATAGAATAATTGAAATAGAACAGTAATATTGTTACTTTTGAAATTTGGTTACTTTATGAACCAGTTGCGTGCAGCGTTCTCTCTGTTGCTATAATTACTCGTGCTTATAGCCAAGTACCTAAAATCTTTTTAACAGTCTAGACCAGTGTTGTGATATTGTGGGAATTTTCCCTTATTATGGGAACTTTCGCCCTCTAAAACTTGAAAAAGGGAAAAGGGAAAAAGTGACGCTCGTAGAACAAAATCGTGGGAGAAATGGTTTAAATGAAATGAAACACTTTAGTAAAATTTCCACCAAATATACTTGAGAAAGAATTTAAACAATCCAGGCAAAATTGACATTTCTTCATGTATTCTCATATTTCAGTTAAAACCTGGGATGAAATGAATAAGTATCGCTACTCAAGACAACCGATAAGCGATTTTCAACAAAAAATCTAAGTCACGCACTAGAAATTGAATCAAGACTAAATATCAAATTTAATTTTCTTCCTTTAGAAGCTGATTTATTTCAATTGCTTGACAAATATTGATATTCCGAATATAAGCCGCCTTTTGCTTCAGTGTCTACCATTCTAGCAGCAACACTGACCGCAGTTTCTTGCATTCGCTCAAGTTTCCAGTCTAAACCTGTTACCTGCATTGATTTCGAGCCCTCTGACCTCTGACAAACATTTCAATTTGCGCAATTCACAAAATCTATTTGATTAGTTTAAAAATTTTAAAAATTTCATTTTATATTGCGTTATAATAGGCGTGTTTTTTTGCTCTGATACAGAACAGAATATAACTATGTCGCAAAAACAACGATCTAGTATAAAACAGCAGTGCATTCGCTAAGGCTGACATAGGTTGCTGTATTTGCTGTGGTAGCACACAACAGCTGAAAATAGAGGGAGAAAATAACGAACATACACTACCACAATCGATAGAAAATAGAAAAAGAACTAACAGAAAATTATTTCTTTTAACTTTCTGCACATTATGAGGGCTTTTTTCTAATTTCCTAACTACCAAACCATTCAACATAACCATGAAAAACCCAAAGCCACCTCACAGCAAAAAAAAACAAATTCTCATGAGCTTGTCTTTTTTCTATCAGCACATTCTATAGTTCAGCACGTGAACTACCAATGAGGAATAGAATTTCTGTACTAGTGAATTCACTGGTACAGCAGTGTTGTTGTTTCCAATGCATATACTCTATTCTCTGCTGGATAGAGGAGCAAAAAAACACGCCTAATGAAATGATTTTTTCACGAAATGAATGTGTTTTTTTTTCTTCGATGTAATAAATCAAATATATGTGCATAAAATATATGAAACGCCTGTTTTTTCTTTTATAAGTATTGGCATTTGCGCGATATTGATTAATAAATATAAAACGGTGGTGAATAGCTAACATATTGTCCGTGGGAAAAACCGTGGGAGTTCGCAACCTGCTCTGTGGGAAAAACGAGCATTTGCGAGGGAATTTCGGCCACGGAAACCTCACAACACTGGTCTAGACCAATTTGGTAATTCACAATGAGAGCTTCCTGCGAAGTAAATTAGCTGATTTGCTGTGGAATCACTTGTCGAGCAAACTCTGTTATTTGCATCTTTAAATGATTATTCCGCACAGTATTTTTCAACTACAAAATTACTCATTTTGCAATTGATTTCTCTTACATTTGTATGAAATCTACAGTCATTTACATGTTTTTCATGAAGTATTATTTAAATATATTAAACTGAGCAAAGATATCGTTTGGAATAAATAGTCGACAACACTTATATGAGCTGAATTATAAAAAGGACAAATTAGGTCTATTCGAAAATAAAAAAAAATGTATTCTTCTTCTACAAGTTCTGCAAAAATAAACTTTATTTACAAAACATTAAAATAATAACATAATAAATCTCCGTTTCACTCTTGAATTAGCGTCCCATCTAGAAAAATATAAAAAAATCTAGTGACACAGAAATATGCGCTATGAACTTTACTCATCTGCTTACACAGATAATAAACCACAAATCTCCTTTGCCCTTTTATCAGGTCAGCTGAAACGTGCTTGGTCAGTGAATGCTATAAAACGTCCTGTAGAATGAGAGCAAACATAAACATGTAATTAAAGCAACCATTAAAAATTCTCCGTAAACATAATAATTCTTATTTTATCGCTAGTTTACAAAGATTCCCGCCACTTAACTATCAACTTTCACCTCTAAACGTCCTTAAAATTTCAGCAATAAAATCCATTCTAAGTACGATACCATTAAATTTTTTTTGCCTGTTAATCAACTCAATATATACCGTAATCCTAAAAGGATAGATACACACCATTTCGGAACCAGCGAATAGCTATGAGTGCGAATTAAAATCACGACCCTACACTTTTGTCCTCAACGACAAAGGCTACTGCTCCAGCAAACCGACTAGATCTAGGATAAGTTGTTACTTAATGGCGGTTTCTTTTTAGCTGGTGAAAATAACAAACAATATTAGGTGCGAAGCTTTGTGAAAGTATACATTAAAGCTGTTTTGCAGACACTTGTTTGCAATAGGGCTTAATTAGGTAATTTGAAACTAGCTGCTTGGGTCAATGACGCTGGTCAAGTTTCTACGAAAGTGTACATTATGAGGTAGTGTTTTGCGATGAGTATAGTAATAATTGAAAATGGGCCCAAATATAGGTCTATCTAGGCTTCGAATGAAATATGTATTGGTTTCGCTGAGTAGTTATATAGTCTTAGTAGTAGTTTTAGAGTATTTCGGGTGTATAATCATATTATCAAATCTGAATGGAGGTATTTGTTGGATAATTTATTGCCTGCCTTGTAATTTGAGAGCATCCTGAAAGTGAAAATATGTGCGCACATTGGAAATTAATAGGCACCTAAGATCTACGTTGCGATTTATTACGTATGCTAATTAGGTATTTTGATGTCAATATATTTGATTTCATTTACCTTGGGATAGTACACATAAATACTACTTCAAGACGACAATTCAGTGACCTTACAACTCATTCAATCAAAAAATTTCGATCCATGGGCCGTCTGTTTCAGCTAGCAATCTCGAGTCATGTCGAGTCTCGGGTCGCCTATCTAATATAATTCGTAAAGCTCTAGTTTTAATGTACGTTTGCCAAACTGCAGCACTCTCGCCAGAATGAGACGGTGATGTTGGTTTGAAGGTAGTAAATTAAAAACAGTGGAAGAGGGAATGGGAAGTGACTAGATCGAACAAAAAAAATAATAATCATAAACTTAACAAGAGCACCTAACATAAGCAAGATCGCATAATATATCTTAAGCAAAATAATACCACAACAAAAATAAAGACACATACATTAAAAACAAAGATTCATAAATAAAATAACAATAATAAATTACACAAAACAAATCTCACTGCTGGAAAAGTAAGGTAGCCAAATCATTTTAGATCTAAAATGGCAAGCAAAACTGTAGGATGATGCTGAAATGAGATTCATATACATAAATCAACAGAGACTATAACTCGCTCGGAAAAATATATACAGCTAGCAAGTAAATTAACTTTAATGCTTGTATTTTAAATCTAGTGTTTTATCTTTTTGGTCCGCAAAGTGACCAATTATTAGACGGTCGTTTTTTCAACGCTAAAAATATATTTCAATATTTTTTCCCCGTAGATAAGAGTGCTAAACAACTCAGCTAGACTTTTCTGGAAAAATTCCTCAAGTAATCTTTTATTCGTTTTAATGTTGAAAAGTTGCGTTCCGCAGACGCGGCTGATGCGGGTATGGTTAAAACTGATTAAAGTAGTTTGAAAAATTCTGGAAAACAAATTTTTAGCCTATTTTATTTGAAGTTAACGTGTAAGTTTTTAGCATTTTTACCTTGCTGCTGGGGTTGCTCGATTCGGGTGCATCGAACACAATTATTGCGGCTGGTGGTTGGGCGAAACTCGAAAATCGATGTGGCCTTAGAAACGACGACCAGAGCTTCAATTCGGCGATTACTATATTGGGAACTGCGCATGTTCCATTTCATTTAGAAGCTCTTCATACAATGGAGGGGGCAATGACAGAACAGCTCAAGGTTGACCAATAGGGAAGGGGAAAAGTTGGATGCATTACTGCGAAGGGAATTCGCGTTGATGAGGGTAGGCATTGGATGCACGGCGATGGTTGAGCACGTAATTCAAGCATCATTGTCACCCATCAAACAGCGCTTTTACCCTAAGTCCCTTGCCATACAAATGCACATAGATGCTGAGTTAAAGGAAATGATAAACTCAGCAATTGTCAAACATTCAACTAGCCCTTGAGCCTCCCTAATATATCTTGTCAAAAAGAAGGCGAAAGTAAAAATGTCAACAGGGCCGATTCTCACATGTCCAGACTACGAATTACCGTTCATTATCCATAAGCTTGGGTGCAGTGCAGAGTCAGATCCACTTAGTGGGAGAGAGAATGATCTGCTACTTAAATCATTCCTTGACATCTGTGGGAAGAAACTACTCGACCACTGAAAAGGAATGCTTAGCAGTTCTATGGGCTGTAGAAAAATTGTGGCCATACATCGAAGAAACCCGTTCACGATCATCACAGATCATTATTCTTTAGTGTGGCTGAGCAACTTGAAGGACCCTGCGGGAAGGCTGTCAAGATGGCCTGTTAGGCTTCAACAATATGACTTTGATATCACACACAGGAAAGGCAAGGATTATCTCGTCCCAGATGTCCTCTCCTGTGCAGTAGCGGTAGTCCAAACAGGTTGTGCTACGGCTTCCCGGGACCACTTGTATGAACGAATGCGACTTCAAGCTATGGAGGACCCCGGCAAATTCTCAGAATGACGCTTAAACGGTGACACCTTGTGGAAACACGTTCCACTTGGGCATAGATTCCTAGGAGGCTGGGAAAGCTGAAGGCAAGTGGTGCCTAGGTAGGGAATGCCAAAGTCAAAGAGGACTGAAGTGCTCAAAGATTGCCACAATGAACCAACTGCCGGACATATGGGAGTTGCGCGCCAGTACTACAAAAAGCACGCAGGTATTCGGAATTATGTGCGCAAATGCATCAAGTGTTAAGAGGACAAGGTCGAACGTCAACTACCTCGGGGATATATGTTATCAAGAGCTGAAGATGCTACTAAACCGTGGGGGATGATTTGTATACACCTTGTGGGGCCACTCCCTCGTACATCAAGGGGATACACGTACATATTGACGGAGCTCGACTACTTCTCTCAGCTTTCTTTACTCTTTCCTCTTCGAGCTGCAACGGTAACAGCTGTCGCAAAAATAATCCGGCAGGAGGTGTTCTTGCTCATCGGAGTACCAAAAGTGGTAGTGAGCGATAACGGGGTGCAGTTTCGATCTCAGTCATTCTTGGCGTTAGCACACTCGTTTGGAGCCGAATCAAGCGCTTTACCATCCGCAAGCTAATCCAATTGTACGGCTTAATCATGATCTTAAGCGTATGCTGCATACTTTCAACTCGGACAACCACCGTCAATAAGACATCCACTTTGCTGAAATAGGTTTCGTTTTGCGAACTAGCACAAGAACCACGAATAAATTCACCCCGTATTTTGTCAACTTTGGGCGGGAAATAATAACCAAGCGGAGAGATGTCGAGATACCTAATGACGGAGAAGAGGGTACCGATACACAGCAAAGAGCGAACGCTTTAGAAAGAATTAGACGGGATGTGCTATTTCGACTCCAACAAGCTGCCCAGGAAGGGTAACGACATTACGACCTGATAAGGAGAACTGACGAATTTTCCATGCATGAATAGGTGTGGAGACGGAATTATGACTTGTCAGATGCTACACAATACTTTTCGGCTAAGCTGAGTCCGAAGTAAATAGAGCCCTTTACTGTGAAGAAAAAGCTATCTCCATCAGTGTATGAGCTAGAAAGCCAGGAAAGTCGTTACGCTGGCATGTGGAGAGCAACGGATCCGACGCTATACGTGGTCTAGTGAAGATCAATCCAAAAAAGAAGGGACTGGAGCTAACGTAGGATTTTTTTTGTATACTAAGCAACGTAGCGTAACTTAGATTTAGGGAAGCTAGCGTAGCATTAGACATTAGAAGCAATCACTCTAGAATGAAGTATAGGATAGTAGTAAGTTCAGAGGTGGAGGTTAGTAGTAAGACAATAGGTGGAGGGATAGGATTATCCTATAGTCCTAGAGTAAGGCTGTAAAGTTATTATAGGAGAGGTATGTAGCCTACTAGAATTAATTAAGATTCGGAATAGGGCTCAGTAGTTAAAGGAATTAGGAAATAGAACTAGCGTTAGTCTGTGGAAGAGAATTTCGGAGAAGTTCTCTTTTAGTAAGGGGCAGTGTTAGAGTGACAGAGAGTGAAGCAGGTTATGGCGTGGGTGGACCGGTTTTTGAGCAGTCAGAGCAGCGAGCTGTTAGTGGGTCGGAATGGGTGATTACGAGAGTTGTGTCGTGTGCGGGACGTCAGAAGACTGGTGAGAAAAAGGGTTCGGAAAATTTGATAAATGGAATCGGTGAATCCGCGAAATGTTTAAAAACTTTGGTTAAATTGAGAAGTGGAAACGAAAGAAAAAGTGCGGACGGTGACTCGCGGCCTGGTCGGAATCTGAGTGAAATATTTTGAAAAGTGAAAAGTGTGGTGAAAAGTGTGTTGAAATTGTTGTGGCCACCGGTATCCATATCGAGAACTTTAAATAAGAAGAAACGTTCGCCGGCATTTGATAAGATTTGGATTAAACTCAGTTTGCTGGCCTGCCGACTTCGCGTTTCGTGGCAGGTCAACTTTGGTCTTTGGCGCCCACGCTTGTCTTCGCGAGCTCCGTCGGCCCAAAGATCGTCCGCCTGGTAGGAAAGTGTCCCAGGTAATTAACTGGATTAGAAATGTAGTATTTGGTTTTTAATCAAATTTAGTCTGTGACGCTGCAACTTATAACGTCCAGATGATTTTGAGAGCTTTTTTATTTATTTTTATTTTATATTCGCTTATTGTAATATGTTTTGCACAAAACCTTTTTTTTGTTAGCCGCATCACATCCATTCCCAGTGCATGTTGTTAGTTTGTTCACATTTGGGTTACTCGGCTAGGAAAATTTAACTGCAATCAAATTTGAAAATTCCGTATAGCTAAAGGGGTAAACTCAAAGAAGTAGAAGTGCATAAAAAGAAAAAGGCACAATCTCGAGACACATACCTAAGGACGTTAAATGTTGTACTGCCACTGATAGAATTATGGAGTGATTTCGTAATGGTCTTTTTTATAGTGTTTTTGATACCACAATAAAAAAATTAAAAAAATACACTCAGAAAAATTTCATTTAATAGAATCAAATTTAAATCAAAAGTTGAAAAACTTTTAAATAAAAAACGAATCTCATTTGAATTCCCCTTTATTATAAAAATTTTATTTTCATATCAAAATTTTCCATCATTGAATGAAAAATAAAACATTAAAACAAACAAGACACACTTTGATACAGCGTTATTGAAATGAGGTCAGATTATTTGAATTAAAAAGAAACGTATATGGCGCCAAATCATATTTGAAAATTTTTGATTTGGCGTCATATACGTTTCTTTTTAATTCAAATAATCTGACCTCATTTCAATAACGCTGTATAAAAGTGTGTCTTGTTTGTTTTAATGTTTTATTTTTCATTCAATGATGAAAAATTTTGATATGAAAATAAAATTTTTATTATAAAGTGGAAATCAAATAAGATTCGTTTTTTATTTAAAAGTGTTTCAACTTTTGATTTAAATTTGGTTCCAAAAAATTTTAAGTAGTGAAGTTTTTCTGAGTGTACAATCCAGGTTACTCATTTGATCATATTAAAGTTAGTTGAGTTCTATTTGGTTTTGAGATAGCAAATCTCAGCAGCTTCATCTTAATCGGTGTTTAGGATATTGATCAAAGTGAAACTATTCTTCAGTATTTATTCTCGGCAACTAACCACTGGATACTACAACAATTCGAAAAACAATTTTCCAATTGAACTTTTTACGTCAATAAGTATATATATGTTAACAACAAATCATTTACAATGATTTACATATCCAATGATTTATAGCCTAGTCCGCAGACTTTAATCGAAAGATTTTTGTTTTCTGTATTTCAACATTTGTCATATCTCCGACACTAGTTAAATGCATTGGATTTACCGTAAATCTTTTGCTAATACAATTTGCCGCCAGCATATTGTTACAGAATCAAATACGCACTACTCCAGAATAACAACGTAATAAATTCTAGAGATTACTACACACTTACATGTATACGACTCATAGCATCATCCTTAGAGGACGCTGTACTGACAATAATAATCATTATTGTTGATAATTGAATCAGAACAATGGTGGGCAGCTAAAATGGAAATTTATAGGACATTATTTTAATTTTCTGTTACAAGTGGATTGTAGCTCTGAGTAAATATAGTATGTAAAATTTGATGACGCAGAGAGAGTAATTTGAGGTATTTTGATTTCGACAATATTTCGTTTACTTATTTGCATAGCTCCGTTCAAAACCATTAGATACAATGAACTCCATATAATTTAAGTAACAGTTGCCATAATTTTAATATTTTTGAAAATTTTTATGATGCTAAAAAAATTACGGTTACTACTTCTAATAATTGGATTGGATTCATAATTGGTGTGCATTAAAGTATTTCCTTGCAGTGAAAACAGTCATATGGTTCTAAATCAAATGAATAAGTTTCATGTCTCATAGAAAAAGGACTCAAACTTCTTTTTTGTTTGATTCCGTTCCCTGAATTGCTATATAAAAATGGGTTATGCTTCTGTTAACTACCAATTATGGGTTTTTCCCATACGAATTTGGAAAACCCGATAACAAGCCGCAATCAAAGTATTTGTGGAAAGCTAAAGTTACAATATACAAACATATAGGTACATACTTGTGCACGAATCTAATGTACATACTCGATTTTATTATTTCAGATAAAATAACAGCAGTATTGTATTTTTTCTGATATTCTTTGGAAAGTATTCTTGTTTCTGCACTATCGCTGAACTGATTATTTTCAATAGACCAGAAATAGACTGAATAAATGTGCTGCGTGTCTGCCGACGCCAACGACTTGAAGTTTTGCTATAAATTTAGCACATATTAACAGCAAATAAAAAAAATCAGGTGTAATATTTCAACAATTGTCTATGTCCGTAGATAAAAAAGGTTGTCAGTTGATAGCAGGTCATTTATTAGTGGCTGCCAATATTTTTTAATAAACTGTCAAAGCACGGTAGTGTCGGGGTAAGAGCTTTATTATAGTAAAATTGTTGACTTGATTTTATTCGTACTTTGTTGTTTACTTGATTCTATTCAAAGTTGGAAGTTTTGAAGTCAGAATTAATAAAAACAAACTATTTCAACCCCAAAACGATTTTAAATAAGAAGTAGAACAAATTGTTTACTTTAGATGACTGCCCAGTAAACGTGCGTTCAGCACTTTCGCATACAGTTGTAAAAAATTTTTCCATGGGTTGATACATTTATTTATCTTTTCTATTTCTCAATGATTATACATGCTGCTGCTGTACTACTGCTAAACTCCTGAACAGGCTGTCTAGTTGGTGTAGTTTTCCGACACGTTGATGAATCTCTTATATATTTACGGTTCCCTATTTACAATGAATGTAAAGTACTGCTGCACTACTGCCAAACTGGTGACCAGATGGTGCAATTCAAATCGTTTCTCAAAAATCAAATCGAGTTGCCCATACTTCAAGCGTCAGTCATACTTCGCAAGTGATACGTGAAATATTTTGAAATTTATAATTAAAACAGGTATTTTTTGCTCTAATTAAAGATGACATGAATACAAAGTAATGCAAATGTGATGGCATGAATTCAAAGTAATGCGAATATACTATTGGTGACATTATAGCTGGGCAGCCATATCAATGTCCTGCTATACTGCTTCTAAGGCAGTAGTACAGCAGTACATTTTACGTGTTGCTGTTTCACCACTTCAGCAGTAGTATAGCAGTGCTTTTGCACTCCTTGTATTCCTATCTTTTGTCTTTTTCCTATTTGTGGGATGGAAACGATCAACCATGAAACAAAACATATTACACGTACGCGGGTAATATGAAGTAAATAGGTGAATTTTGTGGTAAAATGCTATCTCTAGCATTAAAAGCATTCACGGGTTCACTCACGACTTCTGCAGCACTTTAAAAGTAGCGCTGTGTTTGCTGGGTGATTTTTGTGCAAAAACACCGTGTTTAAAAATTATTTCAGATGTAACTCCTTTAAAGCCGGATAGGAAAATTTCATTCAGTGCGAAAAGAGACATAATGCAAAACTACTTTGCCCACGAAGCGCATATAGGAAAGAGGAGATCAAAGATTGAAAAAAAAACTACGGAAACATAATCACACCAAAATCGTATAGGCTGAAAAAACACAAAGCGCAAGACGCCATAATTTATAGACTTCCGGCGCGATGTACAGAGTCGATCTCAGGATTGGGATAAAATATAGTGCCACACGCCATAGTACATGGCGAAAAGTCATAGGAGCAGACGCTATGCTTACAGCCCTCCACGCCATGCAATAAAGCCCTTCACGCCATGTACTATAGAGGATGGCGTGGGGGACTATAGTACATGGCGTGGAAGACTATTAGGTTAATCACAATACAGCGTTTTCCGCTGTGGCAAACGCAGCGTTCCACAGGGGGAGGCGTGAGCGCCGCAGTTGAATTTGGTGAATCACAATGCAGCGACAATGTCGCTGTCAATGCAACCAAGGCACCAACCAAAACCATTTTTTTTTCTTTTGTATTGCTAAATCCTGTTGTACGAGAATTAGGTTGGCTTATCACAATACTCATCAGCCATCGCTTGTCTATTCCACCAGACCATTCAACCTAATTCAACTGAGTGGTGATGCCAACCTATGGTAGGTATCACCGCTAGCGGTGCGGCAAAATTAGAAGTTTGGCAAATTTTGCCGCTGCGGCACATTCCGCCGCAGCCATTGTGCGCGTTACTATACAAAGAGTGCATTCTAATTTTTTGATAGCACTTCCCGCAGCCCACTGCGTTGGCCGCAGTGGAAAACGCTGTATTGTGATTAACCTATATAGTGCATGGCGTGGAAGGCTTTGAACATGCTGTCTGCTCCTATGTACTATGGCGTGTGGCGCTATATTTTATCATAATCCCGAAATCAACTATGTACATGGCGCCAGAAGTCTATAAATTATGGCGTCTGGCGCTGTGTTTTTTCAGTGCTTTAAAAAACGGACACATTGTTAAAAGGAAAAGTTCGCAAAATATCAAAACTTAAACCCAATAAAATTTCCTTGTACTTGAGCTCCATAAAACGAAACAAATCGAAAAATGCTGATTAGCTCGACTGATGAATGTAAAAGATATCAGAACAACTAATGAAAAATGTCTGATTGATTCTTAAAAATATTGAAATTTTTTAGTAGTGATGCTGCATGCAAAGCTTCAGTAATCCCATTCAACATGTACAAAATAGGACTAATTATGTAGTCATTAACTCAAATGTCGTTTGCTGACATTTATACGTTCCCTGACACAGTATGGCTGCGAGTTACAATTGGAGTTAAGCCATTTATACGGTATGACAACTGAAGCCATATTACATGGTTCATGGCACTATGTAATATAGCATGTGGGGCCACAATTTCTGCGCCATGTAATTATGGCACTGGGAGCCATACTGCATAGCTCAGGGCACTATGTAGATAACGTGTGGGACTATAAATGCTGCGCCATGTTACATAGGACCACGCGCTATGGAGATTCTGACATTATGGCGTTGGGAGCCATATTGCATAGCTCAGAGTACTATGTACATAGCGTAAGGGGCCATAAATAATGCGCTATGTTACATAGCTCTGGGCGCTATGTGGAATTTTTTCAGTGTAGTGAAAAAAGCAAGGAGTAATTTTTATATTATCGTAAAAAAATTTTTATGCCGGCAAAGAGCGCTCATCATAGAGAAAAAATCAACTATCATCATGTGACCGAAAAATATAAAAAATATTATAGTCGAATAATGCAATAGAACAGAGATAATCGAGGAAATCACAAACAATCGAGGCTAACTACATATGTGTTATTTGCGAAAAGCCGCCTTTATTTATTCTACTAGTGATATCTTTCGTTTATCTACAAATGTCAAAATAAGCAATACACTCAATCAGCTGAAAGTGTTTATACTCTGATAAAAAAGCATGAAAAATGATAATTTTTCTGTCACGTCATCTAATTTACACCTTATTTTTTATCACAATCAAATTCTGCTATCGAATCGTGATATATCTGAATTCGAACACATTTGAATTTCCGAGAATTCGTCTTGTTTATGCTGACATCAACAAATTCAAAAGGTTCGTAATTTATATGTATGTTTGGTAGATCAATGACGCTCTTCATCCGAACCAGATGGGCAGAAATCACTTACTACTTCATATTTCCATTTGGTCCAGTATTCTTGTATCTATCATTCCATTGCATATTGACATCGATATTTAACACGCATATGATAATTGAAGTCACATATCCAAATAAAATTGCAAATAATCGAATTGGCAAGATCTTTGAAAAGTGTTTCTATTCGAAATATGTGTACCTACTAAGTTTACAAATATGCTAGGTTCACATCTTTCAATCAACAAAACATTGGGAACAGTAAAAAATTTATCAATATCAACTGAAAATGGAATGGAAATTGGAAATAAAATGCAAAGATATTGCTTCATGAAATTTCGAGCTTAAAATGGATTAACCGTAGAGAAAACTGTTCTTAGTATAATTGCTTCAGGTTAATATTGAAAAATATGTTAACAGTATTCAAAGAAAAACTTATATTGCCGATATTCCTCTTCGTTTGGTCAGTTTTGCAAATGGGTGTCTCTGGAGATAAGTTAGATCGATTAACGTTGTACACCTAAAAGCTATGATTCAAATATTATTTTGTATTTAACTATGTGCTAAGTAAATGCAAATAATTATGAACATACTTTTAAAAATCTTCGTAAGATGATATCTTTTCAAACAAGAAAATATGTGGTCAGAAACTTACAAAAAAAAAAGATTTGGTACCGTGCATTCACACTCTACGTCTAATTTCCACCAAAAACTGAAATCGAAATTTATACCGGTTAGAGTTTTTTGGATAGAGAGTTGTTGCCAATTTTACAATGGACGTCAGCAGCCGAACTGTCTGTACCAGAGTGATTTTTATATATGCCAACATATACAAGGGAAAAGAGTTTACAGTGTGTTGACGTACATAAAAGTGTGTGCACAAACATCTTTTTCATTATCGATTAAGCTCTTAATTTTTTTTAAAAAACTGCCAGACTTTTCTATATTTTAACTAATCAGTCAATTCTGATTACATATACGATGTTTTGGTAAATACATGCTTTCTGATAGTTAATCGAATCATTTTTTGCATACATAAAAATACCATTTGATTTTTCGGTCGCAATACTAGATTTGAAAATAATAATACTAAGCAATAATAAAATTGAAGCATAAAATAAGAGCAACAGCTGCGTTGAAAATTTTGTAAAACTTTGAGACCATCAGTATGATATTCAATTTTCAAAACTATTGAGAAATACTTAGACAGCCATTAAAAGCGTCATATTCTTGAAGGAGCCCGCAGCCCATCCTAACATGTCTATTGTCGCCTTGTGTCTTTAACATTTCAAGTCGATGTAGTTTACACTGACTTTTCAAAAGCCTTTGACAAGGTTAATCACTTCGTTTTGTTTGGAGAAATTAGTTTAATCAGCATATCCGGCTGTTTTTTCTTCTAGTTCACAGTATATATCCTTAGTCGCACTTGTAAAACTGTTCTAAATCGTTTCTCTTCTTTTCCTTTTTATCTTTCTTTCGGAAGTCTGTATGGCTCTATACTTGGCCTTCTGTTGTTCACTCTTTTCATAAATGGCCTTTAATCAATATTTTCATTCAACTCCCTCCTGTATGCTGACATGCTAAAATTATTCAGAGATGTATCGTCCCTCAATCATTGTGCACCAATGTGCATAATTAGAATCTGACTTTTTAGCTGTTTGTCCTGCAAATCCTCTAACAGCTGGAATCTGCACTTGCAGCGAAGAAAGCAACTACATCCAAATCAGGCCCAGCTTGGCCTGTTCCGACATCAGCGCAGTCGGTACTATATGTGGATCTTCATCAAATTAACTTACCAAGTCACAGGCGCAAACTAAACCACAAAATAATCCTCAAAATCAAAGTAAGTGACAAACGCATAATTATGTGGCTAATCTTCATGCACCTAACATACAGGTGCATTCTGATGATAAATCTGGCTCTGTCACCGTTCTTGATAAGCAGGTATTTGCGTTGCACGGTATCCACCAATACTTGTCGCTTTGCCTCTTCCTCAAATTTTCATAAGTCGCTTAACTTGTAGAGTAACTGCTGAGGATATCTTGAAATGTATTACGTCCAGGCTTGGCTTTTTACCTAGCATTTTATCCTACGTTAAACTCACACCTGACAGACTGCAACTTCTTCCTTCCTTTAACTTTATACTTGTTCTCAAATCAACTACTTTCACAATACCAACAACAAAATCATTGATTTAGTTCTATCTAGCATTCCTTTAGATTACCTTTCTCTTTCCTTTACTCCTTTCCCATATGTGGAATCGGATCCTCATCACCATCCACTCCTGGTTGATGTTGACCTTAACATCCAGGCAAGGAGTAAATGTTCTTCTATTTTCCGAAAACGTCCGCAGAAATCAGTCTTATTAATTGGTATTCATTTTTCAAAAGATTGGATGTTGATTGTGCATTATTCAAGTTCTACTCTCTCTGTTCTATCTAATCTTATCATTCGCTTTACTCCCATAAAACGTCTTCTGAAACCTAATGGTGTTTCTTGGTTCACATTGAATGTGTCTGATGCTCTAAAAGCTAAAGAAAAAATTCGTGAAAAGTTGAAGAAGGCAGGTTCACCCACTGATCTTCAGGAATGCCGTAGTTTGCGTTTTGATGCTAAAAATCTGTTCTAAACAACCAAAATCCGTTTGGTCTTACGTATGTTCCCTCAAGTCCAATTTATCAATTCCTGATTCAATGCATCTTGATTATGTTATTGCTACCAGCCCTCAGGCTATTCGCAATTTATTTGCTACCTTGTTTTTCCTTCTTCTTTAAAAAAAACTCACTAAATACTTCGATAGCTTCTGTTTCCACTCGTGCCTCTCTTGCCTTAGTTAGTACTAATCCTTTGGAAGTTGAAGCTCTTATTAGATTCTTAGAATCTGATGAAAGTTCCGGTTCTGGCGATATTCCCAATATCTTTGTCAAATCCCTCTCATCATCTATCTGTGTTCCTTTAGCCATCCTCTTCAACATAAGCCTTGTATCTGGTTTATTTCCTTGTTAATGGAAATCGGCCATTATTTTACCAATCTGTAAATCTGGTGACCCATCTTTCGTTCCCAAATATCGTCTTATATCTCTCCTCCTATGTTTCAGTAAACTTCTTTTCCGTATTAGAGCTTAACCTTCACTTGCTCTTAAGCAGTATGGTTTCAACAAAGACTGCTCTGTAACGACCAACCTTATGGTGTTCACTAATTTTGTCGCCTCTGCCTTCGATTATCAACGTCAAATTGATATAATTTAAATGAACTTTTCCAAGACCTTTCACTCTATGAGCTAGAACCTGCCTCTCAATAAACTCAGCATTTTCCTTGTTTTCCTCCGATCTTCATAGTCGTCCTTGCAGAGTCATTTTAAGCGGTTCCACTTCTTTTCTTATATTTCCGACATTCGGAGTTCCGCAAAAATCTATACTAGGTCCCTTACTTTTTATCTTGTTTGCTTGTGACCTTCCTTCTGTTATCAGCTTCCCCTGTCTTTTACATACGTATGACTTAAGATTATACAGGGCAATAGAGACTGCGGAAGATTATCACCAATTGCAAGCTGATTTATTTACCCTTAATCACTTGTGCCAAAACAACCTCATCACTAAATATATTAAAGTGTCACCAGATCTCATTCACATATAAATAAGCTCCATAAGTGTTCTCTTTTTCCTTGTCCTGTCAGTTGTCCAGTATTTTAAACACCTCGGCGTGGCGCTTTTCTAAATTGAAATTTGATGTTCATGTAATGAATATCACGACCAGGTGCTCTAGGATTGTCAGCTTCGTTTTGCGTTCTTCGTATATGTTTACCAGCATTCCCACCTGTATTAATTAATTTGTTCCGTAGTATGCAGTATTCTGGAATACGCGTGAAAAACCTGGTGTCCTCGCTTTGAGTAACCATCTAATTCAATGGAGTCAGTCAACGTAAGTTCACTCACTCACTGCTTTTTAAATTAAGCATCACTTATTTTCTATACCCCTTTCGTGTTTCCATCCTTCATAGCCCTCGTTTTAATCACGTAAATTGTTCCTCAATGAGTGTCTCTCAGAGAGTGTAAGTGACTCTTTTCGAAATTTGCCAAGGCTTTTTTTGGTCAGATCTTGGTTCACAGACAACCAGACCTTAATCTAGTCGTCGTAGTCGACCATCAGAGGTTTTTCTACCCCGGTTGCATTGCACGTACGGAGGTCTATTCTCATTCGCGTTTGTTGTTTCTTCCTAGAATGCACAATGCTCTTAACATTGGTCCTCTCCCGCAACCTTTTTTAGAATTCAAGAATGTATTGAAAATGCTTTCTTGAATAACAATTAGCCTTAGAACTAATTTTTGTCGTTAGTTGTAAATTACTCAATTATTTCCTTTTTTTTTATTATATTTCATTTTGAGTCCGGATTGCTCTGTAAGTGGAGTATATCTGTAGCGCTATGTAAAATTAATAAATAAATACATAAAAACGTGATGTTCAAGAAACTATATCTTCTCGTTGCCATTTCCAAATGTCTTTACCTTACGAATAAACATGATTTGCTGTCTTTGGACTATTTTCTCTATCGCGATATTTTACTGCCTCTAGAAATTAAAATTTGACCTACATGTACGTTCTTTTATCTGCGTTGCTGGCGTCACTCTTTTAATATCTTCACATCATTTACTTCGCTAGTTTGTTGTATCCTTGATTACTGCTCCCAAGTATGGTCCCCTCGCTTTGTGTGCTTGTCAGTTGCCATTGAATCTGTTTATTCACTCTTTGTTTGCTGTAAAAATGTTATGCCCCATATTATACCTAGTATCTGTATCTCGCAGTTTTTTGCGCGACTACAATCGTACCTCTAGAAGTTGGGGTATTTTAAATATTTCTTTTACCGCTACAGGGCTATACTTTCATTGTCTTCTCTTATGCAATGTTACAAAGCCATAACGAGAACCAGTTTGGTTTTATGTCTTTTAGTTTCATATCTTATACAAAAACCACATTATGGATATTTTATCTTCAATATTAAGTTAATAGCGTACCTTTTATTCTTTTTTGTTTAGTTTATTTGATCATATTTGCACCTTTTATTTTATTTATGGGCTCAATTTTGTTTTCTGTAAAATTGAATTATATTTCTATTAAGATTGTCCGATAAAGCAGATTATTTGTGTTGAATGTTTGTTCAATAAATGAAGGAAAACCGGATACTTGTAGTAGAAATAAAAAAATATTCGAATCGATCAACATTAGCGTCGAAAGCTCTCAAAAATAATACACCGAAAAGCACAGATCTCAGAAAAATGAGGATAAATGCAGCTTGAAACAAGTTTGTAATTTGTAATTTGTAATTTATTAAAAATAATTCATTTTACAGGCAAGATGCCTAGCTGCAAAATGAATAAAAAATACAAAGAAAAACATATTTTTAAGTGTATTGTAAATATTATATTAATAAAACATCTTCTGGTTTTGACCACCAAACCGACAAAACGTGCTTACAGATGACGTGGCCAATATATTATTAAGATTAAAAGCAAGGGGCCATCGTTCCGGGATACCGACGAAAAGTCTGAAGCCAAGAAATCTCCCACCACAACCGGCGATATTTGCGGGATACGAATGGTACAATACTTTGCGAAAGTACAGCAAGAATTAAGTAGCTACTCTAAGGACTAACTAAAGAATTTGTATGATAGTTGCTACACTCGCGGTCTAGAGAGGACAAAATCTAGCCAGACTGGCCCGACGAAGACGGACCGTGGGTGTCAGTTGCTCATTCAAATTTCAGACCTTCGATCCATTGGGCGAAGTCAAATCTTATAAATAATGATGACTCCAGACCAGTAACAAACAAAGCAGGTTCCGTTTTATTATTCAGGATATTTGCCCTTAGCCAAGCTGTCCTCGAATCAAATGCATAATCAATTAACATTTTTTAACACGCTCTAATCAGTTTTGCTATGATGTAACCTGCACCATCGGCATCTCTTGACTTCGACGAAGTCATTCCTCTAATTATGATCTTTTCATATTTACCTTCCCAAAAAGAATACCCAACTTATCTTCTGTTACGTCGAGTTTTGAATTCTCGCCCAAACGAATTGAGTTGTGACTTATTCAATGCATTTTAGTTTGTTCATCCTACGACGATTCTTAGAAGCACCGATGTCTAGGTCTCAAACACCACGAAAATGGATAGCTCGACAAGACCTTAAATGACAGTGCTGACGCATGGCCCAGGTTAGGTTAGATTAGGTTAAAGTGGCTGCCGGTCTACAGAGGTCTGCCGTCCGACACACATAGGCACATGAGAGGCCCGTTGTGATGCCACACTAATTAGTGACTACCTTCTTCTCACTAAAATCGGGAAACCCTCTGCTTCACTTGACAAATCGCGTTATCCCTTTTAAATTAACCAAGGATAACTCGGTCAGGTTTGAGAGAAAGGATGCACCAATCGCCACCAACCTTCTCCTTGCCAACGCCGGGCACTGACACAAGACGTGGAGGACGGACTCCTCCTCATCCTCAGAGCCGCAACTCCGACAGAAATCGTTAAACTGCACTCCTTATCGTTAAGCATGCCGTCCTATGAGGCAATGGCCCGTAAGAACTCCCACTGTCCAGCGTAGAGCGCTTCGGGTTAAGCCTAAAAGCTGCCTGGTGCGATGCGCATCCATGGATACCCAGGACTGCCTTGCTATTGCACAGGATGATTCATCTGACCCCTTAGCATCCTCGAGATATTTTTGCCTAATGGCCAGTTTGACCGATGACATCGGTACACGTATTGAGAGGGAGCAGGAGACCTGCGGTAGCAAGGTTCCAAGCCTTGCTAGCTCATCGGCCTCACAGTTGCCCTGAAAACCCCTATGTCCCGCGGTACCCAAATCAATTGAACCACTGAATGTCTCGACATCTCCTTGAGAGATGCACGGCAGTCAGCAACAATCATGGAAACTGTACAAGGACCAGCAAGGGATTTCATAGCCGCTTTGCTATCTGTGAAAATACCAATATTAGCCCCGAATATTCGATTACACAGAAGCCAGTCGATTGCCTGTAAAATAGCAGCAACCTCCGCCTGAAAGACACTACAATGGTCTGGTAGACGGAAGGATAGCTTGAGATTCAGCTCATCTGAGTTTACACCACTTCCGACTCTATTGTTTAGCTTTGAGCCGTCAGTGTACACATGGATAAGCCCACTTTCGAGGGTGACACCATCACGCCATTCATCCCTACCAGGAATACGAGTTGTGAACTCCAAATCTAGTAGGCCCTGCGGAGCGATATAGTCAACACCCGCTGGAGCGGGAACTCCCTCGACCAAAATCCTCGCATGGCCGAAATCTGTTCTATTCTATGCCGAGATACAATTTAGTCTCACAGCAGCAAGATTACCTTGCTGTGAGATAAGTAGATTGGTTGGCAGCCAATGAAGTAACACGAAGAGTGCTTTAGTAGGGGTGGAGCGGAGCGCACCAGTTCCAAGTAGTGCAGCCATTCTCCGCACTTTTTCAGTCTGCCGTTTGCAGGTAGCCTTAATAGCACCCTGCCACCAGAACACCACCCCAAACTGCGCGTGACGCAAATTTATCATAATTTAACCTAGTGGTGACACTCTCGTCCCCGGAATGTTGATGATTATTCTCAAGCAGTAATTATATCTTGCATTATTCCTTACTCATTTGGCGGCGAATAATTAATGATTGAATGTGGTTTATCGCAATTGCTCTGCAACCACCCATATGCATCACCATTTAATTCCACATTGTCAGTATCTGACGAGTCAGATGCTGCAATAACTAAAACTCTGCTGAGTGGTGTTACAACTCGTATCCTATGTAAGCGAGTGGTGGATTGGGAATGATGCACAGTCCTCTTTGATGAAAGCTGTCTTTATTTTCTTACATGCTTGTCTTAACCGGCCTGTGCCGGATACATTCTTATTACAACTTAATATTGTTCTGGACAACATATTTTGGACTGGATTTTGCATAATAGGCTATAAGAAAAAAATCTGCATTTTGCTTATATCCTATATAAATTTAAACTTTTAAATACCTTTGGACTTGGAAAATGTCATTTCTCAAAAGATATTGTCCAAATGTCATGTCATCTACATATATAAATAATAAAACTTTTTGACGACAGTAACTACAACATTTTTCTTCACATCAAATAAATTGGGCACGAATATTATTATTAAAATTTAACTTGCATTTACTGTTACCGACAACTCTCTGACACAGAATTGAGTACAACTGCTTTACATTGTTACATTAATTGCAATTACATTCCATCTCCAACCGCGCCTACCATAAATTAGTATCTTCAGCCCAACGAACATGTTAATCATCACTAACACGCGATCCATCTTTTGTTATTTACAGGAATCCAATAACTCCTGTCCTGACCATTCACCAACAACGATAAATGGCCAATCAACTGAAGCGATTCGGACCGAATGCAAATTTAAAGCCATCAGTTAAGGCGCTGGTAATAACACTTGCAATGCCATTCGCAGAAACATCAAGTATTGTCATTGCAATTGCATTCTGCACGCCCTATACACTGCAACCGAAACGAAAGCTTCTCGTCCTTTATCCTGCCAAGAATTACACGCGAGAGCGTACAAATATTGCATATTCATCGACGGTAAACAATGCCTGCTGGTGCTACGGTACACAGAGACTAAACGAGTTTTTCATATTCCAGTGAAAACCATCAACAAGTGTGAAATCCCTAATTGAAATTGTATGCAAGGGTTTCTCGAGACAAGTGCATATCCAACGGAAAAAGTGGCTGTGGTAGTGCAACGATAACAATCGACCCACGCGGAAAATAAATGGCGCGGAATAGTGAAATATGCAAACGTGAAATGCGATTTCAATGAAAACACGCGCTCGAATCCTTGTAAGTGCCAGTGAGACCAGGGTGCGCCGCGACTCGGTCACGTTTTCTTGATGCTCGGTGTCTTCATCAATTTTTATAGTTCATTGCGGAGGGGAACGGACGCAAAAACATGTCTGAATATGGTTTTTTTGCACTATCCGATTTCGAAATTAAGGATAATACGACTGCTTTGCAATTACCATTCGAACTCTACATTCCCAATAAAAGGATTAAAACCGAAGAACTATCCACCGAACTAAATGTACCGTATACGGTATTCGAAATTCTGGTCGCGATTATAGCGATCATTGGGAATCTAATGGTTATTGTTGTCTTTCAACGAGACCGGAAACTACGAAGACGAACTAATTACTATATAGTGTCCTTAGCGATAGCGGATTTTCTAGTCGGTTCACTTGGTATCCCGTTCGCGATATTGGCATCGGTTGGGCTGCCAACGAATTTGCATGCATGTCTGTTTACAGTTTCACTACTTGTTGTACTCTGCACGATTTCAATATTCTGTCTGGTCGCTGTATCGATTGACCGATATTGGGCGATATTACATCCGATGGCGTATTCGAGAAACGTGCGAACGAAAACAGCTATTGGTAAGTCAAATTGCTTAATAATAGATTAGAAATAATATTAAGCTGTAAATAAGTTTGAAATTAGCTGGAGTAGTATTGACACGAAAGAAATTTGATAGAATCATACATAATTCATCAGTACATGGGTTTTATAACATAAATACGGTTGAGTTCCCTACTTGTTGGCTGCCTAATTTCGGATCGACATTTTATTAAAGTGCCTCGAAGGTACTTTTTTATAAGATTGCATCAACGTAAACTTTGAATCAATTTATTCCGTTTCACTTCATATGTATTTCATTAATTCTACTGACCTATTTTTTCAAGTTATTTCGTGTACGGATCAGAGAATTTGGGGTTTCTCAGTTATCCTAACGGTATTTTAGTAGGACGTAATGTACATGATTTATTTTACCTTTTGTATGTAATTTGTTGGAAGTCGCCTGTAGCGCTTGTTGTAAGGGAACCTAGTAGTTTTGTATATACGAACTTGTTGTAAATTTAAATTTTAAACTTGATTTTTTATAAATCATGAAGATTCCAATGATTCCAACGAGCCCTGTTAGGTTAAGCACGTGGAGATTTTCCCATGGAATAACCTTATCAATTAGCTGTTGTAGCCAGTGTCCTAGTTTGTAAGAGAAGGTGTTCGCCGTAAAGACCCTGACAATGAGGGCATCAGTAAGATTATTTTAGATCAGAGTTCACTAAGGCACACAAGTTGGTTTCTTTTCTTTTCTGAAAAAGACCCTCATTTTTTTATACAAAACGAAAAAGGCTGTCAATTTACCAGTAACAGTATTGATTGCGTGAGCTAATCCGAATCAAGTACATATATTCCCCCTTTAGAAGATGCTTTTGCTTTAGATTCAAGAATACTTCAAATAGCAGGAATGCCGAGTGGTGGGGCTTACAGCGGTTGGACCAAATCTGCCCTGACCTATAGTAGTAACGTGGCGTTCATGGAAGCAAGGGAAGCATTGCTTCCTTTACATTTGGCTGACATAAATTTTCAAATCATCGTTTTTTTTTAAATATATAAACATGCATTTTTAACATTTTTCCGAAAACAAATTGTGAACATCTCACACAGCTGATGTAGTAGCACCACAGATTGAGAGAGAACCACCAGCGCATGTAAGCAACTTAAAAATTGCATCTACGAGTGCAGCCCCTGGACACGGACGGTATAACTTTCCACCATCAGCCCCTTCAATCCTCTCGCGTACAAAGCGTGTTAAAGCTGCCTTTACGCCATTTTGATCTCATTGTCAAATTGGAGAGGAAGTATTTGGATTTGACCCGATTTGACAATGAGTAGCTAAAAAATTACTACCATCCCCTTCAATGTAAATCTTATGGGCATGTCCACTCCATTTCTACTACCTCACTGTACGAGTGTTTATTTGACTCTATATAGACTAGACTGTGACGTCATTGAACAAAATTTGCTTATACGATCTGTTTGGAAGCAATGAAGAATTTGCTTCCTAGGGGAAATTATCTTCTCAAGAGAGAGACTTAGAGCGGAGCTGCAGACGTATGACTGCTGTGCCCCTCACGCGTAGCAGAGTACATTGTGATCATTTCGCTTTGCTTGTACAGATTTATTTTGAATGGAGTTACAAGATGTCGCAAGGGCTGCCAGAGGCTGTTGATTCGACAAAACGATGTTTTATGGGTTTTATTTATGATTTATATTATGACATTTTTTTTTCGTATGTGCTATTTTGTACTAACATTTTCTTGTGAACGGGTTTTTTTTTGTTGAAGACATTTAGTCACCAATAGCCTATAAAATTTGGTAATAATATTGCATGGTTATAATAGGTAGGAAGCTTGAGTAGCCTAGTGGGTTGAGCACTGGCTTCTTGCGTGTGGGGTCCCTGGTTTGAATCCAGGTTCGGACGAGGGTCCGCTCACCAAGCTTTGAGTTCACCTAGCTCTGAATAGGTACCTGATTTAAATCAGGGGTAAAGTGAGTCGTGGAACTAATCACTCCACACTCGTATCCACAATGATTAAAAAAGTTGTAATGAAGCTCTCTACCAGCTTTAACCCCTAGACCCGTACAAGGGTTGTCGTGGGATTGCTTTTTATAATAGGTAGACTAGAATTGTGTAGAATTGATTGTGTAAAATTGCATGATTTTTTTGATTGATATTTGAAATAGTGAAAGGTTGATATAGGTGAATGTGTTTATTTGTTCTGTGGGTCAAAATTTTATAATTCGTAAACTTATTCAATTTCTCTTTGGATCCCGGTAATTTGCTGAAAAAATGACATCATCAGCAAGGATCGATTGAAACTGAATTCGTAAATTCTCTCTTTAACAAAGTGATGTATTCGGCAGTTTGATTGCAAAATTAACAAATGAAAAACTCGGAATCGATTATCGGTTGTGTGTTATTTTCAAACGATTTAAATGTTCGTTGAACTATCGGATTTTGTAATGTAAATAATGTTAAAACTATGAACAGGCATGATACAAAAAGCATTGGTCATTTCCAATCAGTCCTTTTACTTTCCAAGTTCGGTTCTGGCCCAATTGAAGAATTGCTAAGCAGTCGATATAAATAGTCAGTGATATTGCTCAAACTTAGGAGAAGTAGAGAAATAATGAAGACTCTAATATACATTGTGTGTCATTTAAGAGCTAATCTGGACCAAGCAAATGTTTTTATCGGAACATCAAATTATATTCAAAACGATCTCATAAGTAGTTTCTGAAAATATTGAAAGAGATATGTAATGAAACTCAGTAAAGCAAATTCATAGCAATAATATTAGATAAAACAACCAATATATCATATCGTCCACAGCTTTCAACAAACTTACATTATTTTTTTCTCTAAAACTTTCTTTAAACTTTCATAAATTTTACAGGTGGTTCTGGTATCCAAACTACGTCCCGTTCATTTAATCTTGTTTTGTATATTGTCCTAAAACTTAAAACTATGTGGAGCCTCTGTAATATCTGGCAAAACAATTGGATTGCAAACATGTACATATAAAAGAAATATATAAAACCGCAATATTCATTAATTGCTTCGCACATCGACTAAATTTGGTTTTATCAAAATCGCGCAATAGTATACGCGAATGTAAACTTTCCCCAATTTGTTACTAGCTTTTCAATAACAACAACGAGCATATTTGCTTTGTATTTCAAAAAAGGCTTCCAAAATTAGCTCGAAACACACGTTGGTTAATTTTAGCAATTTTTCTATAATAAAGAGCAATTAAAAGAACCTTTTGAATCTATAACCGAAAATGAGAATGCTAATTTGGGCAGATAGACCATTAGTAGTGAGAGCGGGTTTTTTGCTTTACTTAAGATTTTCGGTTTATTCTTCTGCTTAATTTTATTTCTAAAAAAAAAAACAATTATTTTTTAAAAAAAATTTCAATTTTTCCTATTTTCAAAAATTTTGAATTCTTCTAAATTTAGCCACTTTCAAAACTATTATATGTTTAGTTCTGGGAATGTTATTATTTTACTGATAGATATTGACATGCTCTCTTTTTGTGTGAAGGACTATGAGCGTTGATTTTCTTAACAATACAGAATGTCTACCCTCTCGTCCTCATTAGTTATTCCTGGAAGCTTTCATGGAGGAGCTCTATTACACGAAACAAATTTGCAGAAAGCGTAATCAACCATGGATATGAACCAATTGCTTCCCTTCGGTAAGTGATCACGCCAAGCCACTGACCTATAGCGCGGACGAGGTGAATGTAGTCCTAAGGGGTTCACATCCACCTGAACAAAAATTTAGTGAGGTCGAATTTAGTCCTCATTTTAGGCCAGGTCGCTTGAAATAGTGGACTGACCTATCGCCAGTTTAAGTAGGTTACATACTGTTTACAGCAAGTGGTCTAAATAATTTAGGTTGTATTGGGTGTATAGTCCGTAGACTAAGCGTCTGCTGTAAACATACTCAATGGCATGACGGTTGCCATTGTTCTTCCTTGTTCGAGAAGACAATCACAATATTTTGTGGCTTTTTGAATTGAACGTGTTTTGAAGCTTTACAAATTTCCTTTGACATTAAGATCTGCGTGCACAATGCCCCTTTATATTTTTGGCCTTTTCTGCAGGTGGGCGACAATACTTTTGTTTCAGCTGAAGCACATAAGTAAATATAACAGGTATGCAACACATTTAAAAATACTCTAGCGCACCTGAACCGCTAGAAATACTAATGTTCTTCATCGAACATCGTGCAGATTTTGAGTGCATATTCTACCACACGTGCTCCAACCTGTTTCGAGGGCAAAACTACTTTGATCTTAACAATTCATTTAAACTCATAAGGTGGAAAGGATTTCAGGGCTACATCTTGCATGAATTTCAAAATGTAGGGAAGCCAAACACTGCAAAACTTTGAAAGCATCATTACATAACACAAACAAAGAAAATGCTCAGTGCTTACAATACTTTACCAACACTGCAACTAAATGTCTCCCACAATTGACTCACGTCAAAATCAAATAGTTCTATCAATCTCGATTTGACCCGATGATTTCGTCAAAAGTTACAGGAATAAAAAGATGTTTGGGACCGAAAAATTTTCTGAAGTGAAAGTTTGAACATTGGTAACTTATTTTCATTGTAAATAATCGTGATATTAATACTTAATGTAAGCATTTATTGATACAAAAACAGCTAAAACGCCTAGCGATGGCAACCCTTTGCTAGCATCAAAGCCAAAAATATATCACACCAGCCTCATATTGAAATTAACCTATCCTGCGAATTTTGTTCCGATTCGATGACTCCATTGGAAGTTATAGGGTGCAAAGAAATTTAGGGCTACCATCCGCAAAAAAAATTTAAACTTTTCAAATGTTAATTTTTGTTGATTGCCATTACAAGATCTTTACCGTTTGAAAATTTTACGATAAAAACGCTTGATAAGGAATGGCAAAAAATACAAAACCAACAATATCTGGCAACCCTATATTGATTTTTCAACCAGATTATTCCTGAATATTGCCTACGGTAATTGCCTACTGCATTTACCAAATGAACTTCGTTTTGAGTTCATGACTGTACTGAAAGCTATGGTGCAAAAACTTTCTTTTTGCTAAGAAAATTTTCAAAAGCCGAGACATGAAAAGTATCGTAGCCGGTAGTTTTAACCGAATTTTTCAACCAAATTTCACAAATTTTACATGTGGCTTAGAATAAGGTTCAGCTACTGTGTGAATTTCACGAAAATCTGGTCACCGGAGCAAAAAGCAGCTATTTTCTTTGTAATTTTTCAAGATAACACCACTAGCACAGAGTTTCCCACATTCCCAAATCGCTTCTATCAAACCGGGTCCTACTTAATGCCAATACATTCTGTGAATTTCAGATGTATCTTATCATTGGGTCGTGAGTTCTCGTGAACAGAAGTTTTTGATGCTTAAAATATAGGTAAAATAAGAAAAGGGCTACCGTTCTTGTCCGATGTAAAATTTCAAAACTTTTGTTTCAGCTGTATAACTCATAAGATTCCTATTTGAGTTTGTTTTCACTCTAAAAGACGAAAATTTTTCAGGAGAGTCGATGGTTTGAAGGTTTTCACTTTCAATGCCTGCCGTAGCTGCAGAGTTGCCAGCACGTTCATACACGAGTCTACAACTTAGTAATATCAATTTGTCCTTTAAGTTTCATAATGATCTGATAATCTGGTCAAAAATTATCGTAATTCAAAAATTTTCAAATTTTTCCAATCTCATTTTAGGCGCTTAGCGCACACATAGGGTTAAAAATTTCTAAAATATTATCATATTCACATTTAAAACACGTTTAAAATTCATTGCATAAACTTTATTTTTGCAAAAGCTATTTGCTGACAGAATAATAGGTATGTTTAAAATATCACAAATATCGCGGGTGCCAAAAGGTTAAAGGTTATTAGCATTTGGTGAGATTCAGCACTATTTTGTATATACACCAATGAATCCTTAAAATTTCAATTCAATCGTATGGTGCGTTTCTGAGACTGTTTTCACTGAAATTTTTTTATGATATGTATATATATTTGTGCAGATTTTGAGTGTATATTCTACCATAGCTACTGAAGACCACTACCACTAGTTACTTCACCTAGTTAATACTAATCCACCCTAAACCAATATAATTTCGATGACTTCATCGAAAGTTACAGCGATAGAAAGATAAATAATTTATAAAGTAAGTACAAACCTGGAGATATTCTTCGACACCAAAGAAATTTATTTATAAATAGCGATGTCAATGCCATTATACTATTTCTAAAACAACTTAATTTGTCGTACTTCTTTTAGACTATTTCCATCACTCTTACATCACAACTTCGCGTTGTACATCAAATTTTGATGGATCCGAATCGTCTTAATTCAATTTGCACTAGATAAAATAACTGTTTCAGTCTACTCTTTTTAGGCGCATTAATTTGATTACTTGTGCTCATTTTTCTAATCACACTGTCAACACAAAACCTTTTCATATCCAAACCAGCAGAATGTCGCGTGCATAACCTAAAAGTCTCAACTACAATATGATACTTTCACTTATTTACGAACTTTCATAGAACGATGAGATTTTCATAGTGTGCCTGCTGTAGACAAACTAAAGTAATAAATGTAATGAGTGTTGCGAGAACGATATACTGTACTGTTAGCACGCAATAATCAGCTCATGGCCTAAGTTTCTAGACTTTTGCATGAAAAGAATGAAAGAAATGATATAATAAAGTTAAATGAAATCGAGAAATCGATTAAATAGAAAACTTTATCACAGTGCAAAAGTTTGGTTATCTTTACGTCCTCATCATAAATATCATAAAGGTGTCAAAAATAGATAAAATTTAGTAAAGTTGACGAATTAGTCATTCGAAAACTTAGTAGATAATAAAGGTGATTTCATCTAAAATAGTTTCTAAAATCATCTCATATCACCAGAACTACAACCAGACTACCAATACCTTCATTATACCTCATTACACACAGTATGACACATGTCTGGTACTTCAGTATGACACATGTCTGGTACTGCACAGAGACAAATAGCACGCATAGATCCTTTGCAGTAAAATAAAGAAAATCTTTTAGACTCTTTTATGATGTTTCCGTGGAAAAGGAAATAGTATACAGAAAATGTGACAAAACGACACAGTCACAGTTTTTCTTCGTTTGTTTAGAAATGTTCGTTTTAAATCAGACTATAGCGGTGAAAGCAGCGGCGACTTGAATGGAAATCTGTGCTCGTCATTCGCATGTTTTGAAAGACTAACTCGAATATCATTTGTATACATAATGAAGGCTATATTTTGGAACATAAAGGAAGGAACTATCTCCTGTTTTAGGAAGAGCAATGTCATTTATTATCATAATTTTTATAAACAAACTTAAAGAGGTGTACTTTATTTGCTCGTTGCATTATCACATACTGTCTTTTGTTGTATTGTATACAATTTCAATCTTTTTATTTTCACTATATGAAATTTCAAAGTTTAGTCTCTTTCGAAATTAATCTTAGGTTTTATAAAATATGATACACCACGGACAGAAATAAAGCTTTATTAATGGGTCGTTAGTGACGAGATACAGAAAGCGCCCACGTTGGGCGCTGCTATATGTTTGATAGTATTAAACTTCAACTGTAATATACTGTTTTTGCTGTGACTTCTTTGGATTTTCTAAACAGATTCGCCTTTGATTCTATGTTCTAAAACGCTTTTAAATTCACACCTTTTATTCACTAAAATTTAGATTCGAATGTTTCGTAATTCGAATTTCGATTTGAATATTTGTTTTATAATAAACTTTTAAAACCTGATTTGCGTAGTTTTGAAAAAAAAATGTTCAGCTGTTCAGTGCTGTAAACAATACTTTAATAATAATAATAATAAAACTTAATTCAGAAATTGATATGATTTGCATCCATCAATTTAAGATACTATTCTTAGTTGATGTCAAGGTTTTAGGAAAAATAAGGTAATAAATTCTAATAGACTTACTACTGAATCTAACTTACACTAAGTACTTACTTAATTGATGTTTCGAGTCTAAGAACACAAACGTACATACAATAAAATTGGAAGAAGGTTTGAGTTTCTGTATTTGTTCGTAAATTTCATACATATGTTTCTAGCAATGACGGTGATAAATTTTGTACCTGCTATTTTATAAAGAAGGTTTGTCAAAAGTTATTTTGAGGCATTTATTTTTTATTGATGTCTTTTGAGCCTGTCGCTCAGTATGAACCTTAAAAATTGACTTTGAGTCCAGTATCATACCAAGGTAAGTGAATATGGTTTTAATGTTGATTCCGAAACTTAAATCGGCACCAACAATCAAACTAGGTTATTTATAACTTATTACTTGAATCGGTAGTAATATCGCAAAAACCAAATAAAAAACTCAAAGTATGCTGCTAAATAAATTGCCTTTTATTATCGCGCTTCAATATTTATAGGTAATTGCTTATACAACGATTTACACTTAATTTACTCATAGCGTGTATTTTTGTCTATTTTCAAGAAATGATGCGTTTGTGCTTTAGGTTCGATACACGTGAGGAATGAATTAGTTTAGTTTATGAATTAATTTAATTTAGTACAATGATAATTTGGAGTTCATGTCAATACGTTTGTACTCGAAATGCATACTAGCAATCAGGATATTCTACAATTATTGGTACTGATGTATAATGGGCCTTTCCACACTTGTATTCTTGATGCACTCCTCAAACCGGTTTTCTGGGCAAGAGACGAAAGAATCAAGGGGAATTTTCTACAAAAAGTAGAGAATTCCCCTTGATTCTTCCGTCTCTTGCCCAGAAAACCGGTTTGAGGAGTGCATCAAGAATACAAGTGCATCAAGAATACAAGTGTGGAAAAGTTTTTATAAGTTTAATAAGTTTTAATAAGTTTTAATAAGTCCAATAAGTTTATTCAGCAAGAAAGCTATTTTGCCTGGAAAAAATCCAAAAACGTATATTTCTGGGGCCGGAAGTTCACGTAAAGAGTGCTTTTTGCGAAGAGTACCCCTTGCAATTTATCTAGGCTTATTTTGGTGTTCGATTAATGGAAAAAATGGCAATCGTAGAAAAGTGAGCTTGAAGGTTTTTACAATTATGTCATGTGAGCATCGGAAATTGCAGTGTCATCTACGAACGTAGCGATGGCATAATTTCTACTTTGAATCATGTCAAATGAGTATAGTAGGGCTTCTGATTGGCTGCTAGGGAGCTCTCACTGCAATTTCACACTTGAAGGACATAGACTGAATTTGTCCACCAAGGTGCTGGAAACCAGAAAAAAATGAATAAGTTTGATTGGGTAAACAGGAAAAAATGTTAATAGCTTACAGAAGAGACTTCCGTGCCACACCGAATCAAAGGATGTCGGTGAAGATAGCCCTGGCTGGTAGTTCCTCCGCAAAATCTAGTTTAATATGCTTTACCACTCTCCATAGGTGATGGCTAATAGATAGTCTAGACCTGAAGCCAAATTTCTCAATAAGATATGATTTATTTTCATGCAAACGCCTATTAATTCGAGTTACAATCATTATTTTTTTCGAATATTTTACTAAGTGAATGCAACAAGGCTATTGACCGATGACTTATTAGCCAAACGTTGAGGCTAACATCCACACTGACAGACAATTTTAGCTTTAAACTTACAGTAGAGCACGGATAAGTGGACGTTGATGATTTGCATAGTTTTTGTTCATATTGTCGTTTGGTTACATTAATGGGGATTTCGCTCAGTATTTTTTCCAAATAAACGGCTATTTCATCTGAAGTAACGTACTAACTCACCCCTAAGACCTTCTGCGACCCTGCCCAAAGCAGAGACCCTGCCCATTCTTGACGCAACTTCAAAGCAACTTTTCATGCTAAAAACTGAGTATAACTCCTGCTTATCTTCGAGCTAAATTTTAGTCGAAACAGATTTCACGTGAAAATTTGTAAGAAAATTTCATGCACTGCAGTCCTGAAAATTTCCCAAAATGCTAACCGGTCCTTGAAATCCCCAGGAAATGAGCCAGTTCCGGTAATTTCGCTGCGCTGTCATTACCAGTCTGATTTCCTGCACTTGCCGAATTGGTGTTGTCGTACTGGAGCCCAAAAAACTTCTTTAGACGCTGCTTTAATCGGGCCAGTATACCATCAGCTTTATCCTCGTATTCAAGGATAACCTCCAACTCTCTCTGCGTATCTGCTGGCTTAATATTGCCCCGTTAATCTGCATTCACCTTGTTTAAACCATCGCGTGCCACGGTTATCTGCTCGATATATGCCACTAATTCCTCCTCAATATTATTCAAATCGTGCAAATTTGCCTGGCATACCTTAGAGTCTGCGCTCGTAAGATAATCGCGGGTCGAATTCGCCAATTTCGTTAATTGGCCCCGATGCACAGTACGAGTCATAGTATTCATTGTAGCTTTGTTCGATGGATTTCTTCACTTCTCGGGTTTCGGCACCAAAATGTGAAAAATAAACGCATGGAGCGTTAAATTCAGACTAATGTTCATTGGATTTAACAATACAATCGTAGAGTATTATCAGTTATGTATAAGTATAAGTATAAGTAATTCAAAGATAATTTTCAACAGCTCGTTTTGCCATCATTTATCCCCCTAATTGCAGACAGAGAAATTAATGTATCCTAAAGTGCGTCTAATGTTGAAAACTCTGCTGAGATCTCTTCGATGATCTTTTCACCATCATTTTCATCACTTTTCGACATCATCTAAATTTTCCTAACCCTCTTCTTTGATTATAGAATTGCCCAAAACAATCCAAATTATCGTTACAAAGTTTACTGAACTGATTCTACAGTATTGGCAATTCAATGATTTCTTCTAGATCTTCATCCACTTCCTGCAACGATTGGTGATCAAATCCTGTGTTATGAAAGGATGTTTTAGATAATTGTTGGCGTTTCTTAATCATGTAAATTACTTGCGAAACATCTAAATCTTTCCCAAATTTCTTAAAGCATGATCTTTGCTCAATGACAAAATTTGCTCCTGGATTTGATTTACCGTCGGTAAAAAGCTTTAAAAGTGTGGTTGATTCACTGATCCCTTTTTAAATAAGTGCTATTATGTTAACTAACAAAAAAAAACGATTTGTACACTTTTAAATTGTGCTTGATCGTCAAATATATAATAAGCAGCATTTTGTACAAAAAAAAAAACAAATTTTCTAAGCCTTCTTGTTGTGCGAGTATCTTCGTCAAGTACTTTGATTATTTGAGTCCATATTTTGCTTGCAATTCAATGTTTGTGGTTTGAAAAATACGGAAAAGGATTCGTTTCCTTTGAAAGTATCGTGGTTGTTTGAAATGTCCAAAAATATGAATTATTTTTAATATCATATTTGTTCAATATTTTGGACAAATAATGGAGTAACATGATCTATGGGGGGGGGGGGAGTTCTACCTATAAAAGAGTCTCTTCAAGAAGCAAAAATGCCTCTGGGTATAGTCTTACAGCATGGAGCAGATTCGTCCGCATTAACTTTATTTTCAGCGTCGTAATCTTTGATGATATCTGTCAGTACATTTTTAACTCAATAATCAGCGGTTGTTTTATCAAAACATAATTTCTCTCCATAAGGCTTGAAATGATTTAATATAATTTTTAGTTTCCAGTGGCGCAGTCAACCTCTATTGGGTTCAAAGTTAGTAATCTATCCCCTTTTTTATAAGCATATGTGATATTTTCTCTAACATCAATTGTCAAAAAATTAAGCTGCTGGATCCATATCAAAATAATCTTATCCAAATTTTCATAATGGCCGTTAAAAATCTTCCCTTATTTTTATTGTGATGTTTTTCTCAATTTCACAATTTTTTCCAGCAATTCTTTTGCATTTACAGTCTCTTAACACGTCATATTCGCACCCAGTAAGAAGTTCATTCCATGCTTTGCAGCTTAGTTTTTTGCATTCATGTTGCATTTTTTTAAGATAACATTGCACTGCAATAAAACGTTACATAAGTTTCTGCGTTCACTTAAGTTGTTAATTTCACAGTAACTTTTTTTTAAAGTTAATGGAATTAAAACATTTTCATGACGTGACAATACCTGCTAATTTAGCAGGTATTTTGGTAAAAAAAAATTTATGTTTGAATATAATCTATCAACTGTCAGTCTGTGTGTTTGGTGACCAAACGAAACAGAAGAAATGTGCCACTCAAAAACCTACCTCTGTGAGATCACCGAAGCACAATTTCATTGTTATTTTTAATGCTACTAATTTAACCGGAACTCGATAGAGGTGCAAAGAATTGTAGCTAATAAGATATAGCGTAGACGAATTGCTTCGAGGAGGGGAGTAAGAGAACTTGTTAGGTATGAGGATGAAAGGACTACGTCCTGTAATTAGATTAAACACACTCTTACTAGCTTTGTTAGCCTAATTTTCTTAGTCTACTACTAAGTAAGCCTAATTTTTTTAATCTTCTACTATTACGTAACCTGCATGGAACTAAAAATTTTCAAAACTTTATCTTATTTACTCGTAAATTAAAAGTACGTCCGGATTTCATTTCGATTACTTGGTTTCTTGACCATAGGAGTCACGGCTGTAAAGTAGCAACCCTATATACATATTTTTCCATGTAATTTTCCTCTACTTCAATGCACTTCTTACATTTGGCATAAGACAAAAAAAAAATCACAATCTTTGTCTTCAAAATGCTCGTCTACTATCACCTTCATTTCTTTGTCCCTCGTAAGTTTTCGTCCTTGGAGGTTTTTTTTTCGGTGATTGGTTTCCTTCTTCAAATCTGGTCTCACGCAGTGCGTCGATCCACCGCACTGCAAAAATAGGACTCCTTTCGCCAAATTTACCCCCCCCCCTTTTTTCGACAACCACCTGGCGCACTTTGAACAACAATGCCCCGTAATTGTCTCCGTTCTTTTGAGAAGTTAATCGATGAACACAATCTCCTCACAGTCCCAAAAAAATAGTGGCTATGAGCTTGGCCGCCAATCTTCTTCTTTAACTCACTACCACAACTTGGTTCGCGGATAGTCTTGAAGACGTTTTTTTTTCCTATATCAATATTTTTTGCAGTAACGGTAATGTTTTGACAACATATTCTGGGGTCTAGACAACTCCCTATTATGCTTGAATTCTCGACTCCAACGTTTTGTGGTGCAAATGAAGGTCCTGTATATATGTTTTCAAATATTTCCGCCGGCGTTTTGTTCTTCTTTGGTGAGTACAACTTTATTCGCTACTTTATTTATTTTTTTTATTTTTATTTATTTATTTATTCAATTACGGTTTCACCAACAAAATGGTTACTACAAAAAATACAATGACTTTATTAATAACAGTTAAACGGTCGGATAAGCCGACACTTGAAAATTTCAACAGTATGGTTAAAGTCGAACATTTGATATGCTGAGTTGAAGCTTCGGGCTATTGCGCAGGTAGGCTCATTTAATCCATAATTGGTTCTATGAAATGGGATGGATAAAGCGCTATGATGTCTACGCTCACCGTGACAAACACGAAAGTTTAACTTTGATAATAAAAACTCAGAGTTCACCTTTCCATTGAGCAACTTCGCAGCGAATAGAGCTTTGGAATTTTGACGTCTAGTTTCAAGAGTGTCCATGGTCAATAATTGCAAGCGGCTTTCATAAGGAGGTAAACAAAAAGGATCAGACCAGCGGAAAGAACTAAAAATAAAGATTAAGAATCTTTTTTGAACAGATTCAATTCGATCAATATGCTCCTTATAATATGGAGACCACATCAAGCACCCATATTCAAGGATCGGGCGGACCAGAGAGCAGAATAGGATTTTTGTCATCCGAATGTCATTGAATTCTTTAGACCGCCTTTTTAAGAAGCCAAGTGCACAGTTGGCTTTTATTATTATAGAGTCAATGTGGTCATTCAAAGTAAAAGCAGAGTTTAATAGAACACCTAAATCACGAACTTTATTAGAACGGGTTAAAAGAATATCATTTAAAAAGTAATTGAAATTAATTGGGCATGATTTGTGGGAGAAAGAAATAACTGAGCATTTCTCAGCATTTAGTGAAAGACGGTTTAGAGCGCACCAATTAGAAAAATTTGACACATTGCGTTGCAGGATTGTACAGTCGTCAAGTGATGATATTATATTGAAAATCTTTGCGTCATCAGCGTAGAGTAGAATGGAGGATCCAGGAGCGAAGGTGATAAGATCGTTAATATAAATAGCGAAAAGAATCGGACCGAGGTGGCTGCCTTGTGGCACACCCGAAGTGGAGATTATGTCAGTGGATAGAGTGCCACGAAATCGAACGTTCTGTTTGCGATCTGTGAGATAAGATTTAATTCAGTCAATAAACTTATTGGGGAATTGAAGAATATGCAATTTACATATAAGAATATTATGATCCAGCTTATCGAAAGCCTTCGTGAAATCGGTGTAAATGCAGTCAACTTGTTTCCCTTCTTCAATCGCAGGGATGACTAGATTCGCAAGTTCTAAAAGATTAGTAGTAGTAGATTTGCCTTTAATAAAGCCATGCTGGCAAGGCGAGATAAACGCATTAGAGTGGAAAGATAGCACCTCAGCAACTATAGCTTCAAAGAGCTTGGCAACGCATGGTAATTTAGCGATTGGCCGATAATTGTTCACGACATCTCTACTGCTTTTTTTGTGACTTGGAGTTATAGATGAATATTTCCACAAGTTTGGAAAAATGCCAGAAGAAATGGATAAATTAAAAAGGTGAGCCAACATGGGTGAGAGAGAATCGGTGCAACGCTTAAGAACTATGGCCGGTAAGCCATCAGGGCTAGGATGAAAACTATTCTCAAGATGAGATATATGCTTTAGGATAGTGGCAGTGTCGATGTATAGGTCTTTCATTGTCAACGTCGTTTTAGGGGACTCCATTAAGTAATTGAAATTAGTTATGTCGACGTCATAGACAGGTATTCCATACGCAGATATACAAAGTAGTCTGCAAACAAGTTACTAATAGCGAGCGAGTTATTAATGACCATGCCGTCAGAGATAAAAGAACAAGGGTATCCGTCATGATACCTTTTTGAATTTACAAAATTCCAAAAACGTTTAGGATGGCTTATGAAAGACTGCCTTAGCTCCTCCATGTAATTTGAGTAGGCAGATGAGGTTTCAGATACGAATCTATTTCGTAATTCCTCATATATTTTATAGTCATTTTCTAAACGCGTCAAATTGTACACTTTCCAAGCCTTAATTTTCAAATTTTTTAGATTGATTAAATCTGGTTTGATCCATGGAAAGCGTTTCATAGGTACAGAGTTACTCAATGGAGCACAGCGAGCAAAGCAACCGAATAAGGGAATGAAAGTTTATGGTAGCAACGTTTATGTCAGATTCATTCACAACCGAAGACCAGTCGCATTCGGCTAGCTCTCCACTCAGCATATCAAAGTCGAATTTCTTGAAATTAAAATTGTAAAGATTAACAAAGTTAGACTCAGTGAGCATATCGTCTTTAATTTGAAAAGTTATATGATGAGCTGGATGGTGAGTGGATTCAACAAGTAGAGGAGATGAGCATCGTTGAATCGAGATATCCGAAGAAATCGTCGAAAAAATTAGGTCCAAAAGTCGTCCGTTTGTGTTGTAAATACAGTTGATCTGCTTTAGTCCAGTTGAAAGTATGGAGTCAATGAAGTAAGTATCACGTCAGTTATTAGACGAAGGAAGGTAATGTTCACCATCGTCAGAGAGTCGCCACTCTACATGCGGTAGATTGAAATCTCCCATAAGAATGAGATCGTCGGTGGGCTCCATTATACGCCAAATAATGCGTGTAATGCGCGGATGATTCAGACAAAGACATGTTAACGATTTAATCACTAATATCGACATGAAACTCGACATTTATACTCCTGAAGATTAAAAATTGCTCCGTACTTGAAAAAAAGTGCATATTTGAAAAATTTAAAATTGTTTAATTGGAAACTAAATTGGATACTATAAACAACGAGTCTCTAAAATTATAATATCTTTTGTTCTGCGCAATGAATCTTATTCTGTTAACTATAAATTTAATTTACCCAAACTACAATCTCGAGTTCAAATTATATTCTTCCAAATCGATGTTGGCCAATTTATTTCACAGTGGAATCAAATAAAATTGAAATAAATTATTGAGCTATCTACCATATATCTGCAAAGGAATTTTAACATATGGGCGAAGCTACATATCAAGAGCGAATCTCCTGCTGGCAGCACGTGACGAAAGTATTTGAAACATAATCCCTTGATGCTCTCTATGAAATCGAATACCAAAAATCAAATGGAATCATGAATCAAAGATTGAACATTATTGAAAAAAATGTTTCAGGATTGGTAGAAAAGTGATTGATAAAGGAATCGAATATCTGAGGGGCAATCTGCTCTATATGTAAGATGGATTAATTTTTTTTTTTTTTAATTTTAAATATGAGATATATTAATCTATTTTTATATAATTACCATGTACTATATCCCTGTCTTTGCAGATACTTATGAGTGGAAAAATAGTTTAATCTTTTCGTGGTACATTTCATATTCGATGTATTGAAAGAAAATTAACTAGGAAATACATTCACAAAGTTATATCGAAACAGATTCAGATCCTAAATACTCACAAATTTTCGATATTCCTCATCCTATCACCTATTCCTCATTCTATCTTACTTCCAATATGAGCATGTCATTCTCAATTATTTTTTCAATCCTTATGAATTTTCTTACTCATCATATAAAGATTGAAATCGAACATCATTAGCGTTGGAGTGTGAGAGTACATATACGAGTATTTGAGCCATTGGTCACACATTGCGAATAACAAATTGGATGTGATTTTTCTTTTACTTGGTCCTCAGAAAAATCCCATATTGATACTGTTCGTTCACTCTAGTTGTCGGTGAGCAACTGAAACTGTGTATATGAAGCAAAGCTCAAGCAATCCAAGAAGTAAAACCAATAGAACCTAATTGTTTTCAGAATGAAATAATAATTGAAAAGCAAAATAGAAAATTCTGCAGTGTTTAACTACTGGAAGTAATTGGTTTATGTTGAGTCTGAAGACGTGCTACTGTTTGCATAATGTAATTTTTAATGTTTTTCATCACGAAATTAATTGGTAGTTTCTTTCAACAAAAATAAAGCAACGTAATTTTTGATTAAATATATTTTAAGTTGACTTGTTGTCGTAAAATATTTTTTTACTCACAAATGCGTTTCTTAAAACTCTCAACGCCTCGCAATTTAATGAAAATTAATTAAATCTCATTTGATCATAGTAATTGCTAAAAAGGCAACGCCTAATAATATTTCAAGACAATCCGCCCACCTTTAAGTTAAACCATACTTTTTTCCATAATTATACCGGTTTTCATTTTTCAGATAGATTGATTTGTAAAAACTGTACTCTAACCTAACATTTAATATATAAGCGGAGACAGTGATGATTTGGGAGTATTTGTTTTATTTTGACGTTTAGTGGCGAAAAGCTGGTTTGAAATTCACCTCAATTTATTTTATCGTTAAGCTTATTGATTAACTAATTAATTTTGATATGTACCTATGAAAGATGGAGCTTCTGAATGTACACAAAATTACTCTCAGCAGCGAAACTAGGATAATAATAGACTTACAATTGACATTATTGAATTTTTTAGAAAAAATTAATTGATTATCACATTATTATATGAGTACCAGGCTAGGAAACATCTCTCAGCTCTCAAAAGTATTGCAATGCTAAGACTACCGTTTCTCACAATCGTTGAAGACTGTGATTCGATTGCCCACATTGGGCGCGGAATTTTCCATAGCTGGTCTTCATCTATTTGCGTTGATTGTACTATACAATTTCACTTTTCTGTTCTTATTTCACTTGTATTATTACTCATGCTAAATTATATGACATTGACATTGAAAGTATGCCGGCTTGAATCCCTATAGTTACATGCTATAGTTGTAGCTGCCGAATCTCTGTAGCTGCATGCTGTTGTATCTTATTAACCGCAAGCTTTTCTCCAGGTTGACTTCTGAAAGCTTTTCTGAGGCAAAACAGTTTTTTTTGGTATTTAAAAAGGAACCAAAGTGCATTTCAAATCTTTTCTACAAAATGTTATGCGTTTGTTCGTCTTCTTGTTGTCTTTTTGTTTGTATCTGTTTTAGAGATTTGTACATGAAACTGTACTTTCAAGCAAAAGGTGACAAACCACATGTCCACGTTCGGATAGAACTACAAACCCGATAGACGAAGCATTGACAATTAGCTGAATTGAACACCGAGCCTCTGAATCAGGAGGCAATTTTAGGAACAGCAATTGAGCAGCCTCAGTGTTCAACATTTCAGAGCAAGTGAAACAGTTATCTCAAAACCATCAAATAGTCTCGGAACCGGATTGATACCTCAAAGACAACCACGAGAACGAAAACGGCTAAACGATTTGAACATTTTCTTATGGAACGTGAGATCGCACTACAGAGCTTCGACCTGCTCAGCATGCCCTGTCTCAATATAAGGCTGATATAACAGCAATATAAGAGATCAAATGAACTAAGAATATTGTTTTACATAAGAAAGAATATGACTTATACCACAGCTGTCATCCAGAACACCTTGTGCTCGGGGTAGGCTTCCTCGTCAGCCAAAAAATTAAGTCTACCATCATCGGCTTTAACGCTATCAATGAGAGGCTATGCACCCTTCGCGTGCGAGGTAAATTTGCAGATATCAGCCCAGGGGTTTTCTCAGGAATTTTTCATGGGGGGTGTGTTCAGAATTTTAGGAGGGGTGTCCCTATGGAACGAAGGACACAAAGTTCGCTTTGTGTAGGAAAATTGTCCGAGTTAGGGGGTGTATGCACTTTCCAGGGGGGGTATTAGGGGGAAAATCTCTGTATCAGCCTCATAAATATTCACGCACCTACGGAGGAATCTGATGACCGCGAAAAAAATCAAATTAGAATCAAGAATCAACAGGTCTAGCGGATCCTCAAGTCATGACGTAAAAATCATCCTTGGAGATTTTAACGCCAAAATAGGTCGGAAGCCGGTATTCAGGCATTGTTTGCATGAGAACACCAATGAGAACGGACTTCGAGTCATAGCACTGGCAGTATTGAAGAACTTGATCGTTGTGAGTACCCGATTCCCGCGTAAAGATGGCGACCTGGAAATCACCTGATGAAGCCACTCGTAACCAAATAGAAAGATCGCCGCCATTACTCGAGGCTGATGATAGAACAAACGTATCGAAGTGCCAACTTAGACTTGGGCCACTATCTTTTTGGTTTGGTTCTCCGAGCGCGAATTGCTTTGCATAGAAGCATACCATCTGCGAACCAGGCTCGAATCAACACGGTTGCCTTATGCAATAAATAAACCAATAATGTATTTGGCCTTGCGTTAGGACTTGCCCTCGAAGAACTTGATGGAGAGAGAGAGCAAGCCCTGGGGTCAGGATGCCAGACATAGATAGTACTGCTGACGCCATCTTAGGCAGTAGTTGCTAAGATCGGAGCGACCGGTTTGATGATAAATCCAAACTAGTAACTGAACGTAAGAATGTTGCATACCGGTCAATGCAGCAACCTCATAGAACATGGGCTCGTGAGAAGGAATATAAAGAGCTCAGAAGAACAGAGAAGAGACTTCACAGACAGAAGAAAGCAGCCTGGGAAAAAGACCTGGTCTGTGGAATATAAATAGCTAGAGAGCCAGGTCTGCACCAGGCGCGGAAGTTCTACCAAATAGTCCGAAACATTACGCAGCACATACCACACTGCCCGTACTGTAAAGACAAAGAGGGTAATCTGGTCACCGATCCTGAAGGCATTTTAGAGGGATAAAAAGTGCACATTAGTGAATTGCTAAACGATCAGCTCAACGAAGAATTGGAGGCTGTATCAATGTGAGAAGAAGAGCGTAAAGGTATAATATGCCCCATTCATAAGAAAGGAGATGGAAATATATGCAGCAACTATAGCGATATAATATTGTTGAGCACCACCTATAAGATACTCTCCACTATTCTGCAAGAACGGATAGCCCCATAAGCTAAAGCCATCATTGGATATATTAATGTTGCTTCATCTAAATCAACAATTGATCAGATCTTTACTCTCAGGCGCGCAATGGAAAAATATAAATAATAAAATATAAAAAATATAGACTTAAATAAAACATAAAAAATATAGACTTTAAGGCTACCTATGATAGCACAGCCAGGGTAGAACTGTATAAAGTCGAGAGAGAATTCGGCATCCAAAACAAACTGACACGATTATGTATATTAACCAAGCCCAATGTAACAAGCCAAGTTAATATAGCATAATTGCTATCCAGACCGTTCAACATCTCCACTGGGCTCCGATAAAGGGATGGTCTGGCCAGCCTCCTCTTCAACCTGGTGTTGGAGAAAGCAATCCGAGACTCTGGCACTTCAACGAGAGGGACTGTCGCCACCAAGTTTAGCCAGATACTGGCTCTTGCAGATGATATAGACATAGTTGGAAGGTGAGAACTAGCTGTACTAGAATCCTTCTTCCAGATCGAGGAACCAGCACAAAAATTAAGGCCGCACATAAATGAAGTGGAGACAAAGTACATGTTGGCAGCATCTGCAGAAAGAACACATCGAGTTGGTCAAACCTTCAGTGAAGCTGAGCATGAATTGGAAGTAGTGCCATCCTTCAACTACCTTGGGTCAATTTTAGCAGTCGGTAACAGCATGAAGGAAGAAATACGCGGGCGGCTGCTCAAATCCAACAAAGCCTACCACAGCCTGACAAGGCTCTTCAAATCCCGACATCTCACCCGAACATCAAAGCTCCTGCTGTACAAGACCATGGTGCTGCCAGTACTCACGTATGGATCCGAGACTTGAGTGCTCAGCAAAACGCACTCTGACCTCTTATTGGCGTTCGAGAGGATAGTCTTGGCTCCTTAAGTGAAGAAGGGTGATTCCGTAGACGCTACAACCATGAGTTGTTTCCTATTTACCTAGAAGCAGATATAATTACTGAGTTAAAGCTCGGAAGACTCCGGTAGGCAGAACACCTAGTTCGAATGAGCGAAGAGGATTCTGCTCAGAAAACTCTTTACTGTAGATATTACGGCAGATAACAGCGTGCAAGACCTTGCCTGCGCTGGAGGGTTGCCGTTGATCAGAACGCTCGGAGTCTCGGGGGCCAAATTGTATGACATCGGCTCGCGATGGAAAAATGTGTTGACGCAGACCATGACCAGACTCCGGCTGTAGCACCAATAATGATGATGATGTCCAAGCACCAATCGCTGTGCAATTGGTAACAAAAGTACTACTTATAAATGTATATACTCGTTCAGAAAACTTGGCTGCCATGTGTGTATGTATATCTAGAGCCGTCTTTGATCAATTTGGGGCCTTAGGTACTTAAAAACAATGTGGCCCCTAAGACAGAGGGTTATTAGCAACAGGCAATAGAAAAGAACATGAACAAGGAAGCGAAATTCCAAATATATTTATCTGTTATTTTTATATATTTAAAGTCACATTAAATCAATAGGTAATTATAATCCGGAAAAATAACTTTTCAACCATTATACGCAGGTTAGTAATTAAAAACTCGATGTTGATTGAAGGGGTACTTTTCTAGATTTTAGACAATCATTAATCACTTCTTCAAAGTCTATCTCATTGAGCACATCACATTCTATGGACATCAGGGCCAAACTGGTCAATCTGTCTTGAAGCATTGTACTTCTTAATTCATTTTTATTCTTTTCAATTTTGAGAAGGAGCATTCCTCACTGCATTTAGTTACCATCATGCTAAAAAAAAAATGCTCAATGCAATTTCTACATTTGGAAAGATGTCTTCAGTTTTCTCTTCTATCAAAAGATGATATATTCCTGAAAAACTATTAGTTTCTTCATTTTCACTAGTTTGAGCACTTTTCAAGTATCAAATGCAGACATTCCATTTCTAACTCTTACATTTTAGTGAATTTTTTGCAACTTTGGGACTCAAAGTTTTCAAGCCAGATAAAAAACCGAACCGATGACTTATTTCCTTGTACGAATTCAATCGCTGTTTTAGATGAACGCTCAAGATACCAATTATGGAAATAAAAGTTATACTTTGAATTTCTCTTTTCCATTTAGTTGGACTAACGGCGCAGAGCCATCAAATGATGCCTGACGTGAGCTTCTACGTCCTATTTATCGAGATATACATAGGTCTTTGTAGTCACACTCCGGATTTTTCGCACGATTTGAAGCCATCTAACTTATCCCTGACGTTTATAATAAAATCATCAAGTGAAGTTAACAAATTTGTTGCAACGTCCACTGTTATAGTTTTTACTAATGTTCGAAGAACATTAGTATTAAAATCGATTCGGCCAAAAATTCATATTTCCATATATATATATATATATATATATATATATATATATATATATATATATATATATATATATATATATATATATATATATATATATATATATATATATATATATATATATATATATATATATATATATATATATATATATATATATATATATATATATATATATATATATATATATATATATATTTCCATATATATATATATATATATATATATATATATATATATATATATATATATATATATATATTCCATATATATATATATATATATATATATATATATATATATATATATATATATATATATATATATATATATATATATATATATATATAGATAATCTCGGGAACGCGCCATCCGATTGAGCTGAAACTTTCAGGATACATTGGTGTATAATCAGAATAGGTCCAAATCTTACTAAATGTCAGTTATTGTTCACCTTTTGGCGCCGGCGACCATTTAAGTGATATTTTTAATATACCTATTATTTCGTACACAAATAATTTTCGCAAAAATAAAGTTGACGAAATAAATTTTGAACGTGTTTTACATGTGAATCGGATAACGTTTTGGAATTTTTTAACCCCATGTGTGCACTGGGTGCCTAAAAAGAGAACGGGAAAATTTGAAAATTTTTAAACTGCGATAACTTTTGACAGAAATATTCAATCATTACGAAATTTTCAGGAGATATTTGTATTATTTAGTTGTGGATTTGTGTAGCTTTTAATGAGCGTGCTGGCAACCCTGTAGCTAGGGCAGGCACTGAAAGTGAAAGCCTCCAAATCATCGTCTCTCTTGAAAAAATGCCGCTTCTTCAAAAAAAAGCCACTCTTATGTAAATCTTGTGCTTTGTTTACACAGACAATAAAAAAAATTAGATATGGTATAACGGGCACGCCTGGTAACCCTTGCCCAATTTACCTATATTTTTAGCATCAAAAACTTCTGTTCACGGAAACTCACGATCCGATGAGCAGAATTAATTGAAATTTGCAGAATGTATTGGTCTTAAATAGGACCAGGTCTGATAGAAGTGATTTTGAAATGCAGGCGATTCTGTGCCAGTGGTGCCATCTTGAAAAATCACTAAAAAAGATAACTGATTTTAGCCCTATAAATTCTGATTTAATCGTTCGATTTTGACGAAATTCACACAGTAGTTGGACCTTACTTTGAACCACGTCCGGTAGAAATTTGGTTGAAAAATTCGGTTGGAGCTGCCAGCTATGATAATTTTGGTATCTTAAATTTGAAAAAAAAAATTTGGAAGTGAAAACATTCAAACCATTGAATATCCTAAAAAATGTGCGTTTTTAACAATAAAACCAATCTGTATAGAAATCTTATGTTTTATCTACACGTTCAAAGTAAAACTTTGAAAATTTAATGTCGGACAAGACCGGTAACCCTCTGCCAGTTAACCTATATTTTTAGCATCAAAAACTTCTGTTCACGGTAACTCACGAACCAATAATCAGATACAACTGAAATTTACAGAATGCATTGGACTTAAATAGGACCAGATTTGATAGAAGCTATTTCGAATTTTGGGCAAGTCTGTGCCAGTGGTGCCATCTTGAAAAATTGCAAAGAGAAAAACTGCTTTTTGCCCTATGAAATGTGAATAAGTTACCAGATTTTCATGAAATTGACACAGTAGCTGAACCTTACTCTAAACTCTGTTTGGTGGTAATTTGGTTGAAAAATTTGATTGGTGCTGCCAGCTATGGTAATTTTTGTGTCTTTGGTTTTGAAAATTTGCTCAAGAAAATGAAACTTTTTGCCCTATAACTTCCAGTGCAGTCATGAAATCAATACGAATTTCATACAATTAATGAAACCTATCATAAGCATTATTCAGGCCAAATTTGGTTGAAAAGCCTCTATAGGGTTGCCAGCTATTGTTGGTTTTGTGTTTGATTGCAATATCTTTATTAAACGGTTTTATCGTAGAATTTTCAAATGGTAATGATATTGTAGTGACAATAAACAGCAAATATTAAGTTTTCGATTATTTGAAAAAACTTGCTGCAGGTAACCCTAAATTTCTTTATACTCCTATAACTTCGAATGTAATATAACAACGTGAAGCAGATGTGATATATTCTTGGCTTTGATACTGGCGAAAGGTTGCCAGCACGAGTCGGTTGTGCTACTTTTGTATCAATAAATGCTTACAGTTAGTATTCATACCGGAAACATTTACAATGAAAATAAATAACCAATGTTTCAATTCCCAAAGTTCTGCAAATTTTTCGGATCGCAGTCCTAAACACCAACTTTAGTTACAGTGCTGCATTTTCTTCATTGATGTTATATGAGATACTGCTTTCAAAATTTTGTGAAATAAGCAACTGATAACGAATATAATTAACCCGTGTTTTGCTCTCGTAAACGTTGAAATTCATGCCAGTGGTAATATGTGAAAGCTTCCACCATATGAGTTATAATGCATTCTTGAGACCAAAGTAAAACGTGGCATTTGAAACAGTTTGGCCGTAATAAGCAGCACATGTGGTGGAATATGCACTCAAAACCTGCACGATTCTTCTACTGTTCTTCGAACATTAGTGTTTCTAGCGGTTTAGGTGCGCTAGAGTTTTTTTTCTGTCTTTTCTTTCCAATATGGTGTTCTAAATTTCTCTCAGTAAAATAAATTCTAGGTTTTCCATTTTTTAGGACAAACTAAGAGCGTCGTACTTAGTTTCTTGTCGCTGCTCTGCATTGCGGTAGACTTCAATGCTTTTATAATTTGTTTATGACCTTGATATAAGGCGCTTACTGCATCAGATCCCGCAAACCATCTGGTTTCAGAAAGACTTTTAAGACCTTTTTTTGAACCTAAATATTCAGTCAATTCATTCCATCGGTGGGTAGAATCCGAAAAGATTGTACAGTTTCTGAACCATTTGAAAAAAAAATTTCGCTCTCGTACACATCCAGTGGCATGAAGACCTATCAAGTTTAGAAAATGTCGTGCACATGGTACAAAAATAGCTAGCAAATTCACATTTCTCCTTGATTTTTGCTTATAGACCAGCATACTTTCCTGACATATTAGCCTCTGCAATCCTTGATTCCCTAAAAATTGCAGGATGGTTTCCGCTAAACATTCTGACTTATGTTCATTTCTAAAAACCTTTCATTTGGAACACGGTCTTTTACGTATCGAATTATAAAAGTTAACTGGTCAGTATGAAACAGATCGGGCGTGCTGCCAACGCTAATCGTAAAACATTTAGTTAATTTAACTTCATTTATAATGTTTTTAGGACATGTTTTCCCATTACGTCAAAAAAACTCATTACAAACATTTGCCGATAAATACGAAATGTGTCCCTTTCCAGGATTCCTAAATTTATTTGAGGTGATCTCCAAGAAATCCATCAAATTCACTTAATAACTCCACACATCTTACATAATTTCCATTGTTGGGAGATCCAAAGATTTTATTGTCACCTCGAAACGGAAGTCCTCTCGATGCGAAAAGTTTTACAACTGCAACAACCCGTTTAAGTACACTTTTCCGGTAAACCCCTTCTTTTTTTATATTGACATAGCAAGTCTGTATCTACTCTACTAACTGCTCTACTTAGTGCCAGATAAGTCATCATAGATTGCCTATGTGCAGGGCTATTTCCATTATGTAAAATTATGTGGTTAATGTTTTTCCAATCATCACATCCACCTGGAGAGCATAGGTTTACATCCGAAGGGTTAAATCAGCAGCAAGAAAAACAAAATACAGATTTCTTCGAAGGCGAAAGCAGCAACCATTTTCTTTCAACACTTTCACTGTTCTTTAGTTTAAGATTAAATAATAAGTTATTGCATTTTTTTCCGTAGGGACGAACGGCTTCTATACAATATAGTTCAATCACTTTTTCTGAAGTGATAGGACTTAGCGAAGAACAAGTAGATTGTGAAGTTCCCTGAAATCCCGCAATCTGTTTTTGATATGATTCATTATGTGGATGTTTTATTATTTGGTTACTACTCACATAAGCTCTTGGTATAAAATATGATGTTTAAGTTTTTCCTTTTTTCTCAGCCACTAGGATATGACCGTTTTGTCATTTTGTATTTATAGATATAGTATTCAATATATGTTATTTAATTGCACTAAAAACAATCGCAAACACAAAATAAAACACCGTTTACAAGTGCAATCTTGAGTGAAATGATTTGATTTTTTTTAGTCCCGAACAGAAATGACGCCTCGGCCGTGCTTTTCAAATAGGAACAGCAGAAATTAAAATGCCCTCATCATACATTGACGGGGTCACAGATCGATTTGTTTATGTTTATTCCAGTCATACCCAAACTAACCCAACCCAAAATGTGCATTTGCAACAATAACTGTTTTTACAATAAAAACACGAGTGATTCATTCACAAATAATTTAGGGAAATCATCTACTAGTAAGCAGATAGAGTTGCCAGTGTTAGATTTATAGTTATTAAGTATAGTCAGGTAATTATTAAGTATTATCAGGTAATGATGGTTTCATTTTAATAAATATATTTATCGGTTGGTGATCTGGAAATAAGGGATCCCATATATCGCGGGGTCCTGGGCACTTGCCCAGTGTGCCCATGCGCTAAGATGGCCCTGTGTATATCTGCTCCATAGCTATGAGTATCAGCTCAAAAATACAAATAGACGTGTGAAAGCCCTAGATCTAAGTGTTTACATTTAAACACCGCTGTTACTGATACCAGGTTTGTTTTCTCTACTTGCTTGTAGGTTTTTCACCTCGAAACGATCCAAGTTAGCCAAATCCGATTTGTACTATGTTAAGAATTTCCCTATATAAAGATTTGCTAGTTCAATTTAGTACAAATAGGTTGATCTGGGCAAGTCTAGAGTGGCACATATTGCATTATATCTTCAAGGCATGAGAAATATCTGTCGATCGTCGTAAGGTTTCCTTTCTTGGAGAAAAGTGCTATGTTTATTTTGCTTACAATTACTATAAAATTTCATCTTGTTTTTTATTAGTACGCTTCTCGACATGAATCTAATGCACATCCATTAAGTTCTTTAAAACACTTTTCTCGTTTTTTTCAGGAATCATCAGTCTATGCTGGGTCGCTGGAACCATAGTTGGATTCCTCCCACTATTCGGATGGCATGCCGGTACGGAACAAAATGCAGAATGTTTGTTCGTCAAAGTCATGGACTACAATTACTTAGTCTTTCTCTATTTTGCAACAATAATCACACCAGCGATTCTAATGCTGGCCTTCTATGCTCACATATACCGTGTGATTATCAGACAGGTACATTTAATAAACTAAATCAAGTTTTGTTTTGGCAAACGCTTACTTCAAAAACACTTTTAGGTGCGGCAAATAGTTACAATGAACCCAGCTGGCGACAATAATCGACGCTTTTCATCATCCACACATATCCAAATTACACCTCATCGGACACACGGCGGAACTATGCTGCGTGTTCTTGGTGCAGCCCGGAAACGTGAAGTTAAGGCCACGCAGAACCTATCAATTATAGTTTTGTTCTTCATGATCTGCTGGATACCATTGTACACGATAAACTGTGTGAAAGCATTCTGTCCTGACTGCTACGTACACCCGAAACTCACATTTTTCTGCATAATCCTCTCGCATTTAAACTCTGCAGTGAATCCAGTACTGTACGCTTATCATCTCAAGGACTTTCGTGCTGCACTAAAAAACTTGATATTAAAAATATTGGGTGTCGAAGTCGATCAGACGGCAGATTTAAATTATAGAGTCTCCTTAGCTAGCCAACAGAGGTTTCAGTCAATGATTGAAAAACGCTCTTCATTGCAGAATAGAATTTACATCGGTAAGGCATTTCGAAAATAAAATATTGTCTTAAATCAGTCCATTTAAATAGTTATGTTTTTTAGATTCACCAGTATGGCTTCGGCAGCAACAACAGCAGCAACCACAGCTGTCAGCGATTTCTCGCACGATCAACAGTGTTCACAAAACAGTTGCTGCAGTCGCTCCAACCTCGGTCGAAATGAACAAGGATATCTGGAAAATTACCGAAGCATCAAGCGGAGCCGAAAACAGTAACAAATATAATTTGTCTAAAAGCAGCTCACCATCAAGTGCAGCAAGCTTCGATACTCAAAAAGCTTCGGGTACGAATGACCGGTACACCTATAACAACCAGGAGTTCTCATCTAGTCTGAACGACTACATCGACGACGAGGTCTTCCTTCCAGGGTCAGAAACCACTACACGGAATTCCGACAATATGCTTGTCTCCAACCTGCAAAGCAAACTCGAAACCGATCAGGACAAATTCGATCGCTACAAAAAATCACTACCAATCAGTGATTCATTCAGTGACTGTGAGAACCTGCAAATACTACGGCAACAATCCCGGAATGCAGAGTCCAGTGAAACGACCAGTATTCAAAGCTCTGGTACAACTCGAAACGGAAGTTTACAAAGCGATAAAAGTGACTTTGCCTCGCTCCGCCAGTCGGCCGGGCAACTGAGTAACTCTGTTTTTGTTATCGAAAACGATAGGAACCCACTTTCGCCGGTTCATCGATCTCGAATACGAAAAACTTCGAAAATTTCCTCTCCTTTCGGAGCGCGAGCATCGACCTACAGAATACAACGGTCGACCAGTAGCACGGGTTGCGAATTAACCACTAACAGCAATACCGAGAAATTCAGTCCTCTCAAAGTTGTCAGCAATTTAATATTTCCTCCAGTTAAGCATTCAAGTCTATTCCATATTTTCGACCATCATAGGGATAGTGAGACTCCTTTGGAAAAGAAAAGAACATCTTCGGATAGCTAATAGTTTGAACGAATTAAGAAGCTGGGAATTCAAACTTTCATTGACCGTCAATCAACTCAGAAAAGTAACGTTCAGATTTAATTTCGGCAAACGGCGCTCAATTGACATGAAAATGAAATAAAGATTTTAGAATCATAAGAATAACAAATCATAAGAAAAACAAACAAAAACTCAGTCATTTCATTGATAAATTCTATGTATTCTGCAAGAAAAAAAATCTCAAGATAAAAGTCAATGTCTTATATGTCCTAAATATCGATTAATATTGCAACTGATAAATACATCATTGTATGGTTTCTCATAAATATATAAGATGATAGATTTAACATAAACAAGACATTAAAATATCCCTGTGATTATTTACAAATATTGGAGCATTTGCTTGTATGGCGAAATGAAAAATATTTTATGTAAATGTTTTAGCGAATAAGATATCATAGACAGATTTAGATAACTATTTATCGAATAAATTTTTTTTATTTACAATTCTATAATGGATTCATATTTATTCTAGTAATGTGCTCAACATGATCACGCACGGCTTTGTAAATAATAATTGTATTTATTTATTGTTATCAAGTATTGTAAGCTAAGAATAAAGTTTATCATGATGGATATGTTAGCTGTTGTTAGATTGATTATATAGATGATTTGGATGTACGCTCTATATCGGTTATATTTTATACTAGTAGATAAATTCTCAGGTAAATATTCTTTGTAAAAACTATGTGTCTACTCATAGAAAATGACTTTCAGTTTCAGACCCAGATCAATCTTCCTTTATTAGAATTACAAATTCCAATTTTCATTTCATTTTGATTGGATATGATGTGTGCAATCAGTATATTTAAGCAGTTGCTTTCGACAGCTGGCACCATAAATCAAAATTCGTCTTATATCTGATACTTGTTGAGGAGGAATGAAGCAGTCCCATGGCAAGTACAACTGCTGAGCCCATTATTGCCAACGACTTAACCAATGTCAACTGGCCTATCTGGACCATCTACCCAGTCTTTGGATAATATGCAAGTGCTGCAAGAACACTTGATACACAGCAACAGCTGCCAAGCCCGCTATTTTTAGTAGCTCAACCTTTGCCTGTGTCTACTGGCTTACTCTTGCAACCTGATATTTCTGTGTAATGTGCCAGCTCGACTTTGCATCAAGAAACACAAGATCAGTTACATTCGTCACCAACCTTGATTGCTGGTACTCCTCCTCTACAAGTCTTTGTGACTAGACTTACAATTGAGACTAATGCTGCTGCTGTGAAGAACCACATCCATCACAAACTTGGATTTGTACCAGCCCTTCTGGACTGCACAAAACTTACTCCAGACAACATCGCTGGAAGATTGATCAGCTCATTCAAAATAACCACCACTGCTGGTAACAAGGAATTACTGGATACCAGTTTCTGGTCCCCAGGTATAATTGCCCAAACTTTCATCAGAAGACCTCGTTCGAATTTTCATCGAAAAAGGAAAGCACCTGTTCCAACCTGTTGAATGTGTGATGATTCGTACTTGTTTTCCTAACAACCTGCACTTAATAATTCTTTCTGTATATGTTCCTTGTAACAGCTCTGGCACTGTGACCGAAAATATTTTTACCGAGATATCTTCTTACCTTCATGCATGTTTTCCTTTTGACCCAGTAATAATCTGTGGGGATTTCAATATGCCTTCTTTTGACTGGTATCCGGTTTCAAATTGCAACAGGTCCAATAATCAGCTTTCAATAGTACTTTCGACTTTCCTTTCCCTTAACTCCCTCTCGCAGATTAACACTACGCGTAACTTGAATGGTCGTATTCTTGACTTTATCCTCTCTAATATTCCCTCCACTGATTTATCTGTATCCACCGTGTTCCATCCCAATGTTTTAGTAGACGCTCACCACCCTCCTCTTTCTCTTTATGTTCCATTATCATTCTCCTCTGCGAGGGGTATCTCTGTTGCTCCTCGATATAATTTTCGTAAGGCTAATTACCTAGGAATGGCATCGGATTTGAAAAAATTGGCTGGTTTTCGTTCTTTCTTGGGTTAAATATTGATCATGCACTTTCCAAATTTTATTCTTTCCTTAATGACTTTATCTCTGTCTATACACCTACCTTTAACTCTCGTAAATCTACAGATCCTCCTTGGTTCACCCTACGAGTTTTGAGGGCAATCAAACTAAAAAATATTGCTCTGAAAAAGTTTCGAAGATCGAATTCTGCCTCGGATCTAGCCTTATTTCGAGCCCCGCGTTCATCGGCTAAAATTGAAATGAAGCGGGTAATGCACGATTATTTGGCTAGTCTGGAGTCTTCTAGTTCTTCTTACAACACTAAACCCTTTTGGTCATACATTCAGTCCATGAAGAAAAATGCTGTCATTCCGAACCAAGTAACTTTCAATGGCTCTACCTCCTCATCCCCACAAGATGTATGTGATTTTTTCACTAACTTCTTTTTTTCCTCTTTCAAACGTTCTTCCTCTCTTGTTCATCCACATGTTTTTCCTTCTATTCCTCCTTCTCTTTCTCTAATTCACACTAATCCGATCGAAGTTGAGAATTTATTGCTTAGTCTTGATCAGCATTCCGGAGGTGGTTCTGATTGTATTCCTCATTCTGCGTCCCCCTCTATATCTTCTTCAACTTGAGCCTGTCATCCGGTGTTTAACTTCCGTCTGAAAAGTTTCGAATATTTATCCAATTTTCAAAACTGGCGATGTTTCCTCCGTCTCCAATTATCGGCCTATTTCTCTTCTCCATTGTTTGAGTAAAATTCTTGAAAAAATTGTTTTCTCTAGAATGTATCCCATGATTCAACCTATCCTAGCTCCGGAACAGCATGGATTCGCGAGAGGTAAGTCTACTTTGAGTAACTTTATCCTTTTTACAAACACAGTTGCCCTGGCCTTAGATCGTCAAGAACAAGTGGACGTAGTGTACACAGATTTTTCTAAAGCTTTTGATACTGTCGACCATCGAATATTACTGTGTAAAGTTACACAGTTTTGTTGTTTCGGGCCACTGCTTTCTTGGTTTTCGTCCTACCTCAGTAGCCATGAATGCAAAGTTACAGTTAACAACCTCTCATCTGCTCCCTTTTATCCTTCCTCTGGTGTTCCACAAAGGTCTATCTTTGGTCTTTCACTTTTCTTAATTTCCTTCCTTTATCGATTCCCCTTGTCTACTGTATGCTGATGATTTGAAATTGTTCCGAGTCATCAGGTCAACTGATAACTGTACTATACTCCAAAATGATTTGTGTGCTCTTCTCAATTGGTGCAACCGCAATTTCTTGTCCTTAAATGTAAGCAAATGTAAATGTATGACCTTTTCTCTCGAATGATCTCCTATTTCTTTCTCGTATTCGGTTTCCACCAACTTTCTGTCGTCCGTTAATCAATTTAAAGACTTGGGTGTGACTTTTGATCCCAAATTGATGTTTGATTTCCATGTTGCAGAGGTCACTGCTAAACCCTCCCGAGTTTCTGGATTGGTACTTCGCTCTGCCTCTAAATTCGTTTACATACGTACATGTGTTCGTCTTTTTTTAATGTTAGTTCGTTGTGTCCGCGAATATGCTTGCCAAGTGTGATCTCCACGTTTCCTATACCTTTCTGAGGCCATCGAGTGTGTGCAGCGTAGGTTCACACGCTCTTTATTTTTTACATATAGCATCCCTTACTCCTCATACGCTTCTCCCTTGCAACCAAAAAAGTGATTTTTTGCTTATTGTTCTCCTCCAGTGCACCGCTCTCCCCTGAAAGTCAAGACCTTGTTTGGAAGCAGCTACCAGAAGAGTCCAGTTTCGTCCAGGTTGAAAACGTCTTCCACGGAAAACTGCCCGAGCAAGGACCGGAGAACCTGTTGTTATAAGAGATTGCTAATTTACTGCTCCAGCTTCACCCTGCGTTGTCTTGAACGTGATGCCGTGGCGTTTTCTGAAATTGTCCAGCCAATCCTCGCTCGCCATGAATTTCGGAAAGTGCATGAGCTCGGCCAGTTTAATTGCCTTCTCCTACATCAGATCGCCGCTGGCAGCCAGATTCTGGCCACTTGCTTGTTTCAGCCACATTAGCATAACCTCATCGAACTTCAGGTTATAAGATTGCCTTAGCTTCATGCGCTTCAGTGGAGCTCCAAATTTGATGACCCCCTGGCTTGTATCCTTCTTGCTAAGAAAGCCCTTCACGGTGGTTCTCTTGACTTCGATGCCCCATTTCTTGCTTATTTCTATGGCCAGCTTAGACTCGTTCGTCGCGGCATCGATGAGCTTTTTCTTCTCGTTCAGCGCAAATTCAGTCCACTTGCGCTTCTGAGCTGTAGGCTTCACTACAGTATGACATCACAAGTGCTACACATGCACGCACGCAGAGATATCGAAAAGATAAATGTGACTGCCCCTGAGAACATAGAGATCTAAGGAAATGAAACAAGCGTACACATATACGAAATTTAGTGAAGCAATTTTACTACAAAGGTAAAATATATAAATAGAACAAATCGAGAGAATTCCTACCTCAGATATTCCCCTTGGTTTCCCCGATACCTTAGCTTTTGTTGTTGCTGAGTTAGTAATTGTCAAAATTGCGTGCACATGGCCAACTATTTTTCTCTATCTATCTCACTCTATCTTTCTGTTCGGCACAGTAAGTGAATGTCAAATTCGCTTACTACCACTAACGCTCAGCCTAGGCAAATTGCTTCACTTCTCACTGCCATTTTCATTTCCTTATATCTCTCTCTTCTGAGGACTGCCCGCTTGAGTAGCGACATTAGGGGGGAACACAGTTAACTTATTTTGTATGTAATTTTGGCGGAACCGAGCGCAACTGGTATAGTAGCGAGAGTGGCATAGTAACCAGGTGGCATAGTAGCGAGATTTGACTATATTCGATCAAATCTTTTTGGTCGTTTTTCAAGGTGTATATATGCAATAAAAATTTAAAAAAGATCACACCTCTTATAAACAAAACAAAGTTTGATATTTTGTTTTACAGTATATACATAATGTACCAGCATTTCCTACTATCCAAATTAGCAGAAGTTTTTGGCAGAGGCATAGAATCTTTCTATAATTCTTCTGTAATATCACCAAAGTGCCCAATACGATATTTTCAAGTCAAATCTGTCAATATGGCCTGTCCATAGCCTTTTCCAGGGCCTTGCAGAGTGCTAAAGTTTTTGTTCTCTCGTTCTCTCACAGAATAATTCGAATGATCCCTCTTGGAAGTCTTCCTGAATTCTTTAGGAAATTCAGTCAACCTCCGTATTGCTTTTGCAAGCTTAATTGAGGAGTTTACTGGTATTTTTTTCAGTATTTGCAGTTATCGGTTCCACTAAGGAACCAACTTGCTGCATCTGTTCTTATAGATTGAACGGGTTTCTTTGTACCTACTTAATATGGCTCTATTCAGAGTGCTCAGCCTACCAATAGATCACGCTATATCTACAAGAATTCTATTAAACTCAGCTAATTCAGTGTTTCTTCTCTCCGCCACGAACGTTAAATCCTTAGCTAATGAAAACACCGAGTAGTGGTGACCAAAGAATGGGATGTCATCCCGATAGTCACCATTACTTGTTTAACTACTCCATAGTGATGTATCAACAACCACATTTCTGTAAGGGCTGACCAAGGTGAAAGAGATCCTAGTGTCTAGAGCCGTTATAGCCCGGCAAAACTGTAAAATCATGGAGTTTGTCTCCACTGGCTCTGTATTTGCTACTGCGTCAACTGGTGTGGTAGTAGCCAGCAGCGCAGCCCACTATAATTTCCATTCTCTCTTCCATTCTATAAGATCCTATAATTCCATTCTATGAGATCCTCTTTATTGCATAAAATCCTTCAGCTCCTGTGTTGGTGGCCGGTATGAGGAGTCAAAAGTTAAGTAAGATGAAGCATCAATCACGCATTTGAACCCACCATTATTCCGGTACTGCACGATGACCACTGACAGACCCCGGTTCGAAAGCTGTCTGAATGTGAGGTCATCAAGCATATTGGAAACTAGCACAAGTCATCGATCTCGTAGACCTTTCACCAAAAAGAAATGTTTGTTCCCTGTAGCTTCTTTTACTTTAAATCCACATATACACTGTCCAAGCACAACGTAAAAGGATAATTTTCCGCTCAGAAGAAACGACGAAGCATTGTCATATTGCAAGTTTGTCTGAAAAATATCGTACACCTAATAGGAAAAGAAATGTTCTCCGCTGGCAGTTTGGGCGTTTGAGCTGACCGAAAGGGAAGTCTTCGGTGTAGCCAGATCCTTCCTGCTTTTAAGCATCATTCCTGAACCAGGAATTCATACCAAAAAGCATCGACTCTTTATGAAGAGCCCTCTTCTACCTTCGGTTACATGGTAAGCGATGTCCAGTAGACAAAGTTTCACTCCAAGCCATCTGTTTGCGTCATTTCTGTTTGGAACTGATAACATCGGCATCACCAGCTAACCTTTGGGTCACTTCTCCAAGTTTTTATAATCTAGAGCACACAGCACTCCTATCTTTTACGCTACCTGCAGCAATTTCGTTAGCACTAGCATCAGTTGCTAATGCATTATAATACTTAACATATAATGCTTAACAGAAACCTGGCTGACTGAAGATTTCAATAATAATGAGCTGCTTCCTTTACATAATATCTTTCGTAAAGACCGCGGCCACGCTGCTTACGGCAAATCCTAATCGGTGTAAACAAGCAATACTCAGCAATGACTTTAATTGAATGTTTTCTTGTCTGCATCTCCTTAGCTTCATCCAAAACTTTAATTGTTGCATCCAACTATATCCCTAGTAATAGCCCTATTTTAGTTAACGAAGGTTTTTTTTTTGCGGAACTCTCTTCCTACCTTAACACTAAGTTTCCTACTTTATATTGATATGTGAAGATTTTAACCTCCCGACCGTCGACTGGGATGCTACATTCTCAACTATAGTTTCTGCCAACAGCATATCTCTACTTACCTCTTCTTTCCATTCACGGTGCTCCTTTTCTCAACTCAATACCTTCCCAAATTCTAATAATAATGTCCTTGATCTTGTTTTGTCCAATATTCCTAAGTGCTCCGTCTCGATAAACACTGCCTTTTCTCCTTATGTACCTCCTGATCTCCACCATCCTCCTCGTTTTTTTTTTTTTTAGAAATTTCTCTTACTTGTCGTACTCAAAGTAAAGCTGCTAATGTCTCTCGTTTCAATTTTCGTAACGCTAACCTTTCAGCTATGGCCACTGAAATTAATAAAGTTAATTGGTTCTCCTTCTTTCGTGGTCTTGATATTGAGGATGCCTTACGAAATTTTTACATATTTCTTTCTAATCTGATTTCGCATTTTACCCCCAACCTACCGTTCGTCTAAAACTAAGGATGCTGCTTGGTTTGACTCTGACACTGTTGCCACTCTTGAATCAAAAGACCCTGCTCGTAATAAATACAAACAAAATTATAGGTTCTGATAATGACCTTAATTATTACAGGAGGCACCACTCCGAAGCGAAAAAATGTGCAAAGCTCGCTATGCAGTCTTATATCAATCGTATTGAAACCTCTATCCAATCTGATCAGCCTAAATCCTTTTAGTCGTACATTCACTCTCTAAAGAGGCATTCCCAACTGTATGGGGTACAACGATGTAAAAGCTATCACCTCACAAGATGTTTGCCAGCTTTTCGCTCAATACTTTTCTTCCTTCTTTTCGCAACAAATTCTCTCTTCTTCCGCTACTTCTCGTCCCCAATTCTCTCCAACATTATCCTCTTTTCGTACTAATCCTATTGAAGTAGAATCCTTAATGTGCTCCCTAGATACTAGCTAAGTTTCCTAGCTAAGTCTTTATATTCTTCCTTATGTGTTCCTCTTTCTATTATTTTCAATTTAAGCATTACTTCGGGTACAGTCCCTTCCCTATTGAAAACGGCTAACGTTTTTCCCGTACATAAAGCTGATGACACGACGTGCATCTGTAATTATCGGCCCATTTTTATCCTTTCCTGTTTCAGTAAACTGCTTGAAAGGGTAGTTTACAATAGAGTCCACCCTTGCGTTCATTCTGTTCTTGCTCCAGAGCAGCATGGGCTCGTAAAAGGCAAATCTACATTGACCAACTTGCTTTCTTTCGCCAATGTGGTTGCATCTTCCTTGGATCAGCAAAAGCAGGTATATATAATCTATCCAGATTTTTCTAAGGATATTAATTCTGTGAATCATAATCTTCTTCTTCTGAAGCTTGAAAGTCATGGTATCTCTGGTCCTCTACTCTCCTGGTTCACTTCCTATGCTGCTAATCGTACTTGTATCGTATCTGTCAATTCTTGTACCTCTGTTCCGTTTTTTCCTACCTCGGGAGTTCCGCAAGGTTCAATGCTTGGTGATAATGATATCACTTTCCGCGTTTATTTTACATCACCTGCAGATGACACCTTGCCCATAACAATCACAGCAAACGACTGAAGAAAAACACATACAAAACGCACCCCGCGGAGTTCCCCAATTATACGTATAAAAGTACGTTGGAAGCGGAACTTTGGATATTTTTTTGTAAGATTTGACTCGCTATATCCGGATAGTTCGTTATAACCGGGTTCGTTATATGCGGACTCTACTGTATATGGAATTAAATTAAAGATTTCGAATGAAGAGAAGAACTCCTCGACCACATTCTTCAAAAGAAATTGCAAATAAGTACAGAACTCAAACTAAAATCATTCACAAGAACCTAAAGACGTAAGTATTAGAACGTAAAGAAATGTTCTCAAAAGATAGGCAAATTAAATATGTAAAGTGTTCCAATAGAGCGCAAGATATTTGCACAGAAGTTGAAGCAATCAATTAAAAATTCTTATATCAAGTCAAAGAACCTTTGGTTTAGATATTCACGAAACATTTAATGCTATAGGACTCTGAATCTAATACTCAAAATTATTCGTGCGGATACAAATAGTCATCAGCCAATACGAAATCTGCCAAAAGACTAAATACTGCCTACAAAACTTAAATTTCATTTAACTGAAACCCCAACCAAAATCAATCAAATAATCCATATGGATATTATACTATATATTTGTCATCCGCGTGTTAGCTCTTGTCATCCGCGTGTTAGCTCTTGTGGTGGAAGGTTGTAGCCGGAAAATTGCTCAGAAATTTGCTTTTCTCTGAAGGACGATTTTTCTCTAGAATTGATAATACGTGTATCAACGTGTCTTAAACTGCGGTTTCGTGTTCGTTGCGTTGTTTTGAGTCACTTATGTGTTTGTGTTGTCTAGAGTAAAAATTTGAGGTCAAACCCACCATAAACGGGTGTTATCGTAAACCGATGGCTGATACGAATCGTCATAAGCCAACATAATCCTTGTCAAAAGGGATTTAGTATTAAAAAAAAAAAATATATATATATATATTTGTACATAGTTTCCTAACAATGAATGTCAAATTTCCCAAAATTGTTTCCGCTTGAGTCTTCTAGACTCAAGCGGAAACAATTTTAGACAATAAGACAATACAGCGACATTATGATGACTTAAAATCTATGATCGACAGCCGTATTAACACTCTACTGCTGAGAATGGACAATATGGACAAGACATTTTCTGAAATAAAAATGCGTCTGGATAGAGTTGAGGAGTCCATTGCGACGCAATTAACAAGAATCGACATGTTGGAGTCCTCACAACAACAGCAAATGTCAAATCAAGCTGAAAGTCAGTTGATCAACAAAATTGATCAGCTTGAGCGTGAGCATATTGCTGCTGACGCAATTCTGTTCGGCGTGCCCAAACTGTCAGATTCAGAAAACCTACGCGGCATTTTTGACCAGCTCTGTACCTCAATTAATTGCACGCAAAAACCGGTGTTGCAAGACATTTTTCGGCTTCGGTCTTCACATTCTTCGTCAGATGCAGGGATCGTGCTCAAATTCGGCACCAAAGCGGAGAAATTAAAGCTAATGAGAGGAGTTCACGCTAGATTCAAGCTCACTGGGAAACAACTCTGTCTCAGAGACATTGGATTGCAGTCCGACAGCCGCATATTTCTAAACGAGAGTCTGACTGCACGTAATCGTTTAATTTTCCGCAAGGCTAGACAGCTGAAGAGGCAGAATATTGTTGGGTCAGTCTTCACCCGGAATGGCTTGGTGTATGTGCGAACTACTCCCGACAAGGTTACACTCCTAAACACAATTGAATCTGTCGATGCATTCGCCGGAAAAAAAACAACGGGTATAGCTGAGTAAACATTATGTATGTGCTTATGTACTTAGTATTTAGTTTATTTTTTGCTTTGTTTAGTATTTTATTTGCTCTCATCTGGTTTGTTTATTCTTCTACTTGCTCTTATTTCATGTTATTACTTTCGAAATATCATTTTCAAGCCGATGCATTGACCGTGTTTTCAGGTGTTAATTCTCCAATTGAGTTTAATTTGAGTAGTGTTTGCTGTTGCCATCGATCGCCTGCCTGTTATTGTTTAGGTCACTTATCCTTTTATGACTATGGGTGAATCTAATTCCGTTGATGGCATGAACGTAAATATTAAAATAATGCTAAATATTTTAACCAAACAAAACACTGGTCTTCACATCTGCCACTTAAATGCACAAAGTCTGTATCCCAAGATAGATGAATTCCGCCATATATTCGGTGGTTCTAGTATTGACATAATTCTAGTCTCCGAAACATGGTTTCGATACGGTGTCTCTGATTCTGTATACGATTTAGAAGGCTACAAGCTTTTTCGCGTTGACAGGCATAATAGAATAGGCGGAGGTGTTGCAGTTTATGTGCGGCACGGAATTATATCCAGATATGTCGCTATCTCACAGGCTGATGATTCGGTTGAGTTTTGCTTCATCGAAATCGTTTCAAATTCGAAAAAACGACTCATTGGAGTAGTCTATCGACCTTCCAATAACGTTGATCTGCAGCCGCTGTACCTAATGCTTGAGGGACTAGCTACATCGTTTAGCGAAATTGTCATTGGTGGTGATTTGAATTGTAATGTGCTAAATTCTGAAAGTTCACGATCATTCCTCGATAGTATTAAGTCATATAACTTGTTTCTAGTAAATGATTTGTCTCCTACACACTTTAGCAGATCTAGTAGCACTCTGCTTGATATTTTTCTTGTCAGTTGCATGCAAAATATTCTTCGTTATAGTCAGCTGTCAGCTCCTGCATTTTCAAAGCACGACTTAATTTTCATAACGGTCTATAATGCAGCTGAATGCGGTAACACCTCATATACATATCGAGACTTTACCAACATCAATTTCAGGGCTCTTGAAGAGGATGTGCTAAAAATACAATGGCATCAAACCTATCACCTCCCATGTATAGAGGATCAGGTAGAGTTCCTGCAGAGCAATATCCTGCACTTGTACAATGCACACGTTCCCTTGAAAACTCGAACATTAAAAAACACGCGTAATCCTTGGTTCACTTCCCAGCTACAACATCTTATTGACCAGCGTGATAAAAACTATTTGAGATGGAAACGTTTCAAACTTCTTTCATTGTATGAAATTTTTCGTCAGTCTCGTAATAAAGTCACCACTGAAATAAGAAGGGCGAAGCAAAGGTATTTCACCAGAAGGCTTGGAAATAATTTGCCCTCTCAGACACTCTGGAGAAACTTAAAAGAATTAGGTATCGGTAGAAAGAGGATACCCAATACAGCTGTGCCCGATTTGAATGCGCTTAATTTAGCATTTCTGCAATCTCAGTCACTCCCCTCTTGCTTGAACACTTTGCCAAAAGTCTCTCTGACTAATGAGGCTTCAAGCGACGCCGCTTTTTATTTTACTGGAATTACGGGCAATGATGTGTGCGAAGCTATTGCTGGCATTAAATCAAAAGCGACCGGGCTGGATGAACTCCATCCTCTATTCATGAAAATACTCCTTCCGCATGTATTACCTTTCGTCACACACATTTTCAATACCATTATCATGACTTCAACCTTTCCTTCGCTATGGAAAGTGAGTAAAGTAATTCCAGTGGAGAAGGCAGCCTCCGGTGGTTTGTCAACAGCATATAGACCAATAACGATACTGTCTTATCTTTCAAAAGTACTTGAGAAAATTTTGCATAAGCAACTAACCAAATACCTGAGGAACCGCAATCTCTTGAGCTACAATCAATCAGGCTTTAGACCAAAGCACAGCTGTACATCTGCTTTACTTAAAGTAACTGATGATATACGTGTGTCATTGACGAATGATCTCGTAACCTATCTCGTATTGCTCGATTTCTCAAAAGCCTTTGACTCAGTGAATCATTCATTGCTTATATCTAAATTGCAACGCAATTTTAATTTTTCATCAAGTGCAGCTAGGCTTATCAACTCTTATCTATCTGGTAGAAAGCAAGCTGTCTTTGTCGGCAATAGCTCTTCTAGCTTAGAATGTGTTCTGACAGGAGTTCCACAAGGCTCTATTTTAGGCCCTTTACTTTTCTGCATGTTCATAAATGACCTTCCACAAGTCGTTGATAATGCTAATGTCCACATGTATGCAGACGATGTACAATTATACTTAAGCTGTCAGTTGGGGTTAATTGAGGATGGGGCCTGCAAGCTAAATAGTGATCTGCAGCGTATCTTCCAATGGTCTCAAAACAATTTGCTGAAGCTTAATCCGCAGAAGTCCAATTGCATTGTAATTTATAAAAGCGAGCTTGATCTAAGCTACTTTCCTAAAATTTATCTAAATAATGCGTGCATTGATTTTGTCAGAAAAGCCAAAAATCTCGGAATTTGGTTTAACAGTACATTAACCTGGGACGATCATATAAATACAGTTGTTGGAAAAGTCTACGGATGCCTTAGAAACTTGTCCATGTCTCAACACTTTGTTCCACAGCATGTAAAATTAAAACTGGTGAAAAGCTTAGTGATTCCAATTATTGCTTATGGATGCGAAATTTCCTGTAAACATAGTGCTGAATCTAAACGTAAATTAACTGTCGCATTTAATGGTCTCATTCGTTATGTTTTTAACCTGGGTCGTTACAGTCATGTGTCACCCTTTTGTAAAAATATTCTAGGTAGTGATCTCTACACATTTTTCGATCTTCGCTGCTTAAACTTCTTGCGAAATCTAGTTTTAAGGAACGAACCTTCTTATTTAGTAGATAAACTTAAATTCACTAGATCGTCACGTTCAATTGCTTTAATCACTCCTCGGTATAATAGCGTTGTAACGGAAAGGCAATATTTCGTTCATGCCACAAGACTTTGGAATTCCTTACCTATCGGTATAAGGCGGCTTTTATTTGGCAACAATTTCTCTAAAATTTTAACTGATTATTTAAGTGCTGACTAAACTACTAAATTCTAGGTTACATGCGCGTGCTCGAATGTGGTATTTCTTTATCTATTGCTTTTCTTAGATTATTTTTCGTTAATTTTCATAATTTTTCTTCCTTTTTTTTTTTTTTTTTTCATTTTCTGTCTAGAAGCTTGGAAGTTTTATTTAAATTGCGTAAAAGTAAAATTATTTTAATTCCTGAATACCTTATTATATACGCTTTATTATTATTTTTAGTATTGTTAATAATGATTCTTTGCATCGAAAAACTGTAAGTTTATTGTAGAGAACATGTGAATTCAATAAATACAAATACAAATAAATACAAACCTTGTAAAAAATTATTGAAAGATTAGTGGAACACTTTGTTGAAATAGGTAAGCCGGACAAAATCATTACAGGCAACGAATTTAACGGAGTTCTTGTAAAAGACTTTTTAAGGGGTTAGTCCACTGTTAAACTGCTCAAGATGAACTTTTTTTATAAACAGCTACCAAAAAAAAAAACTATTCAAGACATCGATTTGAAATTTTATGTACATCTTTATTGGGGCTAAGAGTTAAAATTTTCAGTGGAAATAATTATTAGAAAACAAAATGGCGACCGCCCCAATAGATCGCCGCAGCACCGCCGAAAAAAAAACAAATTGCGCCTAGTAAATTCCTGGACAAAATAAGCATCTGTGAACAAGTTACCAAAAATATTTCATTAGTTTTGAGTATAAAGGACTGCACGGGCCTAAATTTAGAACAAAAAAACTAGAGGCTCTAAATTTAGATACTAAATACTCAAAACTAATGAAATATGTTTGGTAATTTGTTCACAGATGCTTATTTTGTCCAGGAATTTACGAGACGCAATTTACTTTTTTTTCAGCGGTGCTGCGGAGATCTATTGGGGCGGTCGCTATTTTGTTTCCTAATAATTATTTCCAATGAAAATGTTAACTTTTAGCCTCAATAACGATGTACATAAAATTTCAAATCGATATCTTGAATAGTTTTTTTTTGGTAGCTGTTTAAAAAAAAGGTTAGTTTGAGCAGTTTAACAGTGGACTAGCCCCTTAAGTTCATTTTACGAAACGTCACAGCCAGACAGGCATTGTAAACCTGGATGGCTCATCACAAATGGATGAACGGCCACGTTTATATTCCGCTACCCATCTGCTTATTGCAAATCCAGCTCATTTTTTATTAATTGGTTGATGTAGAAATGTTTTATAACAGCACGAATTTCGAATCGCTTCATTTTCGGAAAGATATTTAATCTGTGACCTGTCACCTTGATCATAGCATTTAAACTACTCAATCGATTTATACGAAATGTTATAACACTTGCTTTTAACGATCAAGCATAAAGATCTTCAACTTCAACTTTCAATTTTAAAAATCCTGTAGTATTCTCATTACTTATAAAACAGCCTAAGGAAAGTATCAGTAGTTTGCATCTGCAAACATTTTTGAAGAAACTCGATGATCTGAATGATTTATCTTTATCTCTTATCTCGCAAGTTCAAGGTTATCGATACATTCAATCACAGATACCTAATCGCTGTAGAAATGCGTCCAGTGAATTTTACAATTTTTGTTTACCTACTTTGATCTTATAATTAGATCCTTAGCTATATCAGTGACCAGATTAGGAATAAACTTTAATTAATTACAGTACTGCAAAAAACCTGATTTGCTTTCCTTTTATTTATTTATTTATTTATTTACCAATCAAGGCGTACATGTATAAGAAAAAGAATAAAATAGTACATGCATAAAATTACGATACGAAATAAAATTAAAACAAAATATAAATAAATACAAGACTATAATAAATAGTGCATAAATAAAATTAGTTATAAACAGACAACAAATAAAGTAATAAATAAATGACAAATAAATGACTAACAAATTAAATACCAAATTTAAAATGAATATACAATGCATATATGTTAGTATGGTGGGGTGTGGGGGAGATTATAAAGAGAGAGTCTTGATGATGTTATTTTCAAACGTTGATTTAGAGATTATAAGAGAAAAGTTCTCGCTCATGCTATTGAATAGCCTGCAGCACCTATTTATTGGCTCGTTTGCTGCATATGTTGTGTTGTGTTGGTATTCGATAAGCAATCGTCGGGATCTTGTGACTCTCAAGGGCTGATTGAGTACAAACTTTTCTTTGAAGTAAACGACATTAACCACGTTTCTGATGACATCGAAGCTGAAGCAGGCAGATAATATTAATCTTCTCGACGCAAGGGGTAACAAATTAATACAAGAATCCATAAAACAAACCCTTCAAAAATTTGGGAAAAATTTCATACTTTCAAACAAATTACCAGAAAAGTCAAATTGTCATCTTATTACAAATTTAAGAGGCGACTTTGCTACTAATCATGTTGCTTTTTATTTTTCCAACACTACAATACTTATCTTTAAGCAATATCTTATATCGCACAGACATAGCTAAAAATTACAAAAACCCGTGGACTAGACAAACATACTTTTAAATGTTGCATACTTGACTTTAACCAAAAAAACCTAGAATTATATATCTCATTGTTACTAATTAATACAACTGGATTTCAATCAGAAAGTATTCAGAGACTATACTGGTATTCTAAGTGCGAGTCAAACTCCAAAAAATATTAAATGACTCATTATTTCATTGATAACGTATTTTCACGCACAAGAAGCAAACATTTACAATACAAGGATCGATACGATGCAATCTTAGTGAGTCAACCATCAAAAATCATTGAAAAAAACTTTAAAATCGAATCACAAAATCTCACTTATACCGGCCGCAAAATTGGCACTGCAGTTTTATCTGACAGCAATAGAACAAAAAACCACCAACAAGGCGAAAGAAAAGATAATTTAATAGACAAGTTTGTTCCGAAACGAAATTTTAATGACGTTGAATGGCATTTGATACTTTCGTTCCTTTGCTTTACCTTCCCCAAACCAGTTAGTACTTTCAGTTTGCACTTGTTTATTCTTCTCTAGCTTGAATTTGCCCACGAATGAGATTATATATTCAGTCGGTTACTTTTAGTCAAAAAAAAAAAAACTAAGCAATATTTTGTAGCGCAACGTGTTTTTATGTTTCATTTGATTTTCTTATTACTTGGATGAAAATTTAACAACTTTAAAGTATTTTACTACCTTTCTCAGGTTTCTAATAAGCCAATTTAAAGTTGCGAGCGTGAGCTGAAAAAATTGAAAACATTTTCCTACATTGGAAATTTTTTATTTCATAATTCTAATGACAAAAGCCTTTTCAAGACAAAATCATTTGAAAGAAAACCCAAATGAATTTTAATTTTATCATTTTCAATAGCTAGTTTCCATAGTTTTGACTTTATACCATGCATATATTTAGATTACTAATATTGTCTTAACTGTTTCAACAGTATTTATGTTCGTTTTATTTAGATTCGTTGGAGGGTGTACATTACACCTTTTTAACCACGTTGGGCGCAGATAATCCTAATGCCAAAGAAATTAATTGGCTTTCACTTTTTTTTTAAATTTTGAGCATTATTATTTTCGATAGCATTTAGCAGAATTTCTTGTTTCCTTATTGCCTATGTAATAGTTTGACTAGGGATTATTTGTCATATACTCTTGTGTTAAATACAATTTTTGAGTCGTTTGAGCATGAGGTACTTTATTTACTCCTTTTGGTAGAAAAATTTTGAATTATAGCAAATAAAAAAGAAAGACATTCTCCGAGGAAAATAATCCAACAAGCGATTCGATAAGTGCACGCCAACATAAAATAAATTCGGGAAATTATGGAATAGTAGGAGAAAATTTAAAAATATCTCAAATAAATGGATAGCAAAATGAATTGAAAGCATAGAGGACTATGAAGAAAACGAAACAGCCGGATGCATAACTATAAAGCATCTAGTAAAACAGAGCAATAACAATTTTTAGAATACCCAAAAAGTAAATTAGAACAATGTATACACCTAATTAAGATAGGCATTGTACAGATATTTATTATCTCAAATGAAAAACAATGCGCAATATATAGAGCATTAAAGGGCCACCGGGGTATAAACCGCAAAATGCAAATATTGCTGGAAATTATAATTTTTGTTTATCAATAAAGGGAATGGGTTTTTGCGTCGAGCCAGTTTGGCTAAAAGGAAATACTTTTTTTTCAATATTCTAATTATGTATCTTTCTCATCTGACATAGCTTCATAGAAATAAGTTTTGCATGTAAATTCCATTCTTTTTTCTTATTCTGACTGTAACCAAATGTATAAAATACTTGCATATACTTCATATAATATCGTATATTCATATATAATCTCTGTTGCGAAATACACCAGCAGAATTTAATCATAGCCAATTGAAGCCATTTAATTTTCGCAATTGAGAAGATCACTCTAAATTAATCTAGAACAAACAAAAAACAAGACTACATTTTCAGCTATTTAACAATATTTATTACATACTATGACACTTTGCGCAAATGTACTTAAACAAAGCTATCTAATTCTTGCAACAAGCACTAAGCATTCGGAACTTCAAGCAATTATATTATAAAACTTCAAAACTCTCTTCCTTTCCAACTATTTCCCACTTGTCGATTGACTGCTATCCGACCAGTCCCCGTTCCAGCGAGAAATCATAATCATCAGGATAGTTTGTTGGACGCGAAACAATAGCCAATAGAGCATCTAGTTCCGTTTGAATGCGAGTATTTGATTCGTCACAGGACAACTCGGGTGCTAGTTTAAATGGAATACCTTGCGTGTATGGAACCGGTGTGGTGTCTTGATGTCGTAGGGGGCTCCGACCGAAATCTGTCGGGGCGAGTCCAGGATACAATTGTCTTGACATGCCAGGTCCAGCGGGATCGGGTTTTCGTTCAACAAATATAAATTCATCACCTTGCGGAGCAGGCGGAATCGATGAATCGTGCGACGGAATTGGCGATTCACTGTGCTCGGGTGGCGAGTCAGTTGGTTTTTTTCTACCGAAAATTGCAGAAAACATGTCTAACGGTGGATTTGACTAGCTTGCGGTGATTTTAAACGTTTTTTCTTCAGTATCAATTAAGAAAAAGTGTCCGTGAGCGATACGGCCTTCGGAACGTCAAACACTTGAATGGGTTTTGACAGTGCGGAAACTGCCGTGAAGCTGTTCGAATTTTCACAGGCACTAGAAAGCGAAAGTTCTTTTGAGGTGAAATTAAGTACTGGGAAATTTAAACGTAATCGTTTCCGTCGTATGCTACAATGCGATTGATATGGAATTCATGTCTCTAGGCTAGCACAAATTGATGGTATTCCCATTGATATAAAACTCTTTGTTTGCTTTATGCCTTATTTGCATATGTTTTCAACTGAAATGTGTATCTAAAATTTACCTACGTCTGCATACACGAGTCAGCATTTTATATGAGATTATATAATATTAGAAATCATTCAAATTAAGAGGAACTAAAATTCATACATTAACAACGTACAAACTAGAGCCATGGCGTGAGTTTTTCGATGGGAACACGATGTAGTTACAAAATGTATGCTTATCCGCAAAATTTCAAAAGCAATACATATATTCGAGTGAAAGCAATAAACGAGTATTCCTGTCTTATACTACAGAACCAATTGTCTCGAAAGAAAATGGATAAATTTTTCGGACTCTTTAAACACATTTTCAATTGAGTGATTTCTGCAATTGAGTTACATTTAAGTAAATTGATTTTGTTATTTGATGGGCGCAAATATTACGGCACTTTAGCGGATATAATTTATCTTACATTTTCTTGATAGATAATGTATAATAACAGGACCAGCAAACTATTATATATTCGTGTGGATCTATGATAATTTCTCCATATTTGTGAAAAAATTACTTTCGTCTATTCGAACATCTGTCTTGTCAATAAATTTCACCAAAAACCTATGCACAAACCACCAGCATAGACACATTTGAGCGATAAATTAACAAATGTCATCTCATCGCTCAGATTCGCTAACTAGCTTGTCATCTGTTCGGAGAACGAGCGACCGTAGTCGAAGTCCCAGCTAGACTCCAATTCGGGTCGGAGACGAAGTGGTTTTCTTGTGTGTTTTCATTGCGGAAAAACAAGTGGAAGGCGAGTAAACAGGTGCTCCGGATATTTGTTAGCTAGATCATCCAACACCTTGTTGGCCAGGTCGTGTTGCGAAAGTGCAAAATGTTCGAAAAACAATAGCGTAGCGTGGAAAATTCGCACTGATAGTACTAATTTGACAGTGAGCGAAGAGAGCGTACGGATCGCGGAAAATTGCATGCGAAAGATCTCGTGAGAAAAGTGGTTGCCGTCGTTCGTCGTGTACTGCTTCGCGCTATTTTCGCGATCATTGACTCGTATGTGTGCGTCAAAAACTTGCGAATTTCTTGAATTCGACGTGAAATCGATCGTGAATTTTTGTAGTGTTTGTTTCTGAAACGCGTAAAATTGTAGCGCCGAAGAGCTGACGGTAACTGTTGTGAAACGAATTTTCCAGGTCCTGTTGGTGATTCACCAAAAAAAATCACGGAACGCAGGTCGTAATCGTACGCGAGTGTGCTTCTGTCGAAAACGTTCATACACGCGCCGATCAAACGTTGTGTGTGTGTGGTAGTGCGTTCGCGCGAAATCAACAAAAACAACAGGAAAAACAAGAAATTATCAATTCCAATTCGAATCCAGTTTTTCGGCCGTGGCGGCAGCGAGTTCTAATTTTGTAAAGTAAAAAGCTCGAGAATACTGCTAGCTCGCAGGTCGTCAGTAGCTGGGAAGAACTGACCTCAGGTTTGTTGTTTCAATGAAATTGTTCTACGTTTCGATTCTACTATCTAGTTTTTGTTTTGTTTCGCATCCGTCGTCGACGTTGTTGCGTGACTTCCCCCGCCCTGAGATGGTTTCGAATGTATATTCGCAACGTGCTACTAAATGTTTGTCTTTTTATGTTTGGCATGCGAGCAAGTGACAGTTCATGGGATGGAGGTGAATGTCACAATGACAGTTTGCAAGGCAATTAATGGCTGCTGTGTGTGTGGTTTTCATACTAATTTGAATAATTTAAAAAAAGCTGATGTATTACGAAGCGGCTGTTTCCCAAACAAAAGTTGAATGGATAGAGCTAAAGATGTGAAGTTAATGTAATATAATATCGAAATCCCCTTTGACATCACATCCTTAATTTGTATTGGTTTGAATAAAGTATTGCAAGAAAATACAGCTAGAAAATACCTGTTCAAGAATTGAAAGTGTAAACGAAATAATTGGTAGAATTTAATCGCAAAAAACGCATGCTCATTCTTAAATTTTTTTGGGTATTCATATGAAAAAGTACTAGTTACTCTCAGGCAGGCGATGAAAAAACGTGTGGAATTCAATATTCCACTGTACAATTAACTTATAGATTTTAGGGCGCCTATGATAGCATACCAGGGTAGAATTGTATGAAGCCATGAGAGAAATCGGCATTCCAAACAAACTGATCCGATTGTGTAGGTTAACCATGACCAATGTTACAAGCCAAGTTAAAATAGCCGGATTGCTATCCATACCGTTCAACATCTTCAATGGGCTCCGACAAGAGGATGATCTGGCCAGGCTCCTCTTCATCCTGGCGTTGAGAAAGTAATCCGAGACTCTGGCACGTCAACGATAAGGACTACCGTCACCAAGTTCAGTCAGATACTGGCATATGCAGATAACATACATAATTGGAAGATCGAAACCTGCTTGGAAAACCATTTTACGGCAGACGACAGCGTGGGAGAACTTACCTGCGCAGGAGGGATGGCGTTGATCAGGACACTCGGAGTTTAGGTGTGTCCAATTGGATGACATCAGGACCGATGGAAAAATTGGTTGACGGAGGCCAGGACCGGCCTCACAACTGATTTTAAACAGGCCATTACATCCCGAAAAGGACGAGCCATCACCTTCAATTCTGAGTGCTATGACCACATGTTAACCGATTATTTTTCGACGGAAATGGAAGATAATGATCTTCGTGGAAGATCATAATCTTCGATTCACATGTCTTCGACGATATGTGGTTTCAGCAGTATGGGACAACAAGTCACGTAACACAGGCAAATCGAGCTCTTTTGCAAGAGAAATTTCCATTACGTGTAATTTCGCGATTCGCTGATGTGAATTGTCCTCAAAGATCCCGCGATTTAACGTCTCTGGATTTCTTTTTGTGGAGGTACGCGAAAGATCTTTTATATTAATCCTCAAACTCTGAACGAATCGAAAGCCAATATTCGTGAGGTCATGGCCGAGATATAGCCCGAAATGTACCGGAAAGTCATTGACAATTACCTCAAAAGGATTGAGTCCTGTAAGAAATCTCGTGAAAGACATTTGAACGATATTGTGTTTTACATGTAATGGCAATGAAATAAGAATTACATCTCTTTCCGAATATTATGTCTGTTTTTTTTTAAGCTTACGTTCTCAAGAATGAAATGGATAACCCTGTACAAAGTTCCTTGTTTTAATTTTCCGAAATTAAACGGGGTCTCCACTGACCTGAGCCAGAGAGTCAAATATTTAGGGCTCGAAGTTACTACGGAGCTCGAATGTAGCAGAAAAACGCGGAAGGCTTTCAGTGCACTTCAATGCTGAAAACAGCCGTAGGGGCGAGTTGGGGATTATAGCCTCGTATCATTACTTGGCTTTATACCGCTGTGGTTGCACCAATTCTATTATTTGGGGTGGCATTCTGGTGGCAGGCTGCTCTTAGGGCAACCTGAAAACGTCAGCTTGAAAAAGTACGGAGGTTAGTTACACAACTAAGTACCTTGCTGGTCCTTGTACAGTGTCCATGATTGTTTTTGAATGTTGTGCATCTTTTAGGGAGATGTCGAGACATTCGGCTGTACAATCGATTTGGGTATTTGGACATAAGAGTTTTCAGGGCAACTGTGAGGCCGATGAACTAGCTACACTCAGAAAAATACTTCAATTTTTTGAGGAAAACTGAACACATCAAAGAAAATTGGTAATGATTCTGTACCAAAGAAATATTTACTCAATCGAAAAAAAGGAACTTATTCATTTCAAAGAACTGATTTGAACTTGCCCTGCGTAAAATTTGGTATTGTTTCAAGGAAATGTTGCCTTAAATCTGGCATCAATCGGTTCTTCTACGATCACCGAAGGTAAGCACTGTTGGGCGCGGTTACTTACTACTTAAATGGGGGACCGCTTGAGAACATTGCATGTCGTTGGCACGCAAATACTCTGCCTACCTTCATTTCAAAAGTGCGGCTTACTTTGAAGGGAGTGCAAAAATAAAAACAAGTAAAACAAATATATTCACGTGCCAAAGCAATATGGTTTGACCCCGTTTGATGCAAATGCTTATCTATGGCGGTCAGGAGACACATATGTCAATTATTCCATTTTTCTTTAATTTAACTCCCACATTTTTATCCTGTTTTCTGAAGCGCTATTGTTATTTATGCCTTAGCTACCACTTAAAGCTATAATGTGGCACTTAATCAATGGATCGCTGGTATTATGTCCAGGCGTTAGCTGTTAAGACAACTTAATACGAACAAATACAACCATGAACCCGGTGGAATTCGAACCCGCGAGCAGTCGATCGCTGCTTTGGACTGGCGCGTTAGCGAGCTAAGCTACCGACCTCTCACTTGTGTGAAGCAAATATTAACAGAAATCATAAAAACTATCATTTTTTTCGTCGAATAGTGGTTGATGTTGAAACATGTAAAAACATGCTCGCATTGTATATATAATTGACTTAATTCATAGACATAATTTACTAGATTTGAGGAAAATTACTTGCTTGAAATAAGGCAAAGTAAAAATTGTATTCCGTTGAATGAAAGAAATTTTTACACAATATTTGTACAAATTACTGACATCAAATAAAAGTTTATTTGGTTTGTGGAAGATTTCACATCTCGTAAACAAGTGAATATTTTCTTTGATTCTCGGAAACATATTTTTTTGAGTGTAGGCTTGGTACCTTGCTACTGGAGGTCTCAAGCTCGTTCTCTATATGACTACCGATGACATCGGTCAAATTGGCCATCAGGCAAAAATATCTGGAGGACGCGAGGAAGTCCTGGACATATGAATCATCCTGTGCAATAAGAAGGCAGTCCTGGATATCCATGGATGCGCGTCGCACCAGGCAGCTATTAGGTTTAACTCGAAGGGCTCTGCGTTGTGCTCTGGGCATTCTTATAGCCTCATAGGACGGCATGCGCAAGGATTGGGCGAAGGATTCAACGACTTTTCTTGAAGCTGTGGCTCTGAAGACGAGGAGGAATCCGTCCTCCATTTAAAAAAAAACATTGCAGTAGGCTGGACTTTTAGAACAATCACAATATAAGGTCATTTTAAAACTAGTTTATTCAGCGTATCTAGGCATTTTATTTATTTATTTATTTGCCGAACAAGGCATTATCCACTTTTCAATTCATTATAACAACATTATAACAACAACAAAATACATATTGCGTCCAACACATTAAAAAAACTAAATATATCACAACTTTCATTGTAATTTACTTTACTTTATTATATTTTATTTTAATTTAAGCTAGTTTGATGGGAAATTAACTGGGACTAGGATATTGATAGGGCCTTTGATAAGTTTTTTTTGAAAGTGTATTTAGCGATCCCCGAAGCGTAGTTGCTGCTTATAGAGTTGAATATCCTACATAATCTATCTATGGGCTCTTTATATGCATAGGTAGTGTGGTGATTGTACTCCTTGAGCAGAGTTGCATACCTAGTGGTTGGTCATTGAAAATAATTTTGCTGGAGAGAACTTCAACTTCAGAAAGATCAGAAATGGGGATGTTAAAAAGCAGGGAACCTAGATGACTGCCTTGCGGTACTCCAAAAGATGCGAAAAGTCTTTTAGATAAGTGGCCTTGGAATTTAAAAAGCTGAGCTCGATCGCGCAGATAAGACTGGAGCCAATTAAGAAGGGATTCTGATATACCAAAGTTGCGAAAGTTGTATACTAAAATTTGATAGTCAATCCGGTCAAAAGCCTTACTAATGTCCGTATAGACCGCATCAATTTGGATTCCTTTTTCTAGTTCACAGAGCATATCAGTAACTAGGATGATGAGATTGGTAGAAGTCGATCTACCCTTACGAAATCTATGTTTTTGTTCATTTAGAAGAGGGTCGATTATGCGAGTAAGCTTTTTACAAACTAACCTCTCAAAGAGTTTGGGGATAACAGATAGCCGTAAGGTATCAAGATTTCCAGAAAGATGGAAAAACACCTAAGGACCACCGGGATCTATTGAAAATCATCTGCAAAGGTGTGCTTACTTGGTCCGCAAATTGTAAGAGGAAGAAAGCAGAAACCAAGTTAGGGCCTGGTGGTTTGCCGATCTTTAATTCATGAATAGCTTCAATAATAGCCTCTTGTGTACGGACAAACCCGTCGATAAGAGGTCTTGCGGTGATTCATAGTTGAAGTGGAGGGATTCGGCGAAAAAAAATATTTTGAAAGCGGTCAGTGAAAAAGTTACATATGGCATGTGAGCAGGAAGAAACCACGTTACCACGGGACATCGAACAAGGATAGCCAGTTGTTTTACGTTTCAAGTTAACGAAATCAGAAAACTTTCCAGTATCACTAATGACTTTTTTTCCCCATTGAATCAACATAGAGCTCATACGCTTCGCGATATTTGAAAGAAAATTCTTTGGATAGGGTTATGTATAAACTCATTAGACCCTCATTGAACAAACTTTCATTTTTTAATTGCTTTGTATAATTTATTTCTATGGTTTCTGAGACGCCTCAAATTACTGCCGAGCCAAGGCTCTGTGAGATTTCTTTTCGTCTTCAACATAGGTACGAATATTTGAATGGCATTGAAGATTATTTTGTAAAAGGAAGACATCGATTCCTCTAAATCTAATGCCGAAAGAGCAATTGTCCACTCTACTGTGTCCAAATAGTTTCCAATGCTTAAGTAATCAGCACTTTGGAAATCATATACAATTGCATTATTGTACAATTGGGTGAAATAAATATTTGTAGCGAAAGCTCATCTGTAAAAGCAAAGTGATGGAAAGTGTTTGAGAAAAGATTCTCGGCGTCAATAGTTTGGCTAACCACCACCTCGTCATAAAAGCTCGTAACGTTAGTGCTACCTCTGATGTGTTCCAAGGTAGCCATCTTGGTCCACTTCTCTTCAATATATTTATTTCCGACCTATCTGACGTCCTAGTAGGCATACCTCATTTACTCTATGCAGACGACCTCAAACTTTATCTGACTATTGAATCCAAATCGGATGCCCTCTTTCTCCAATCCAAACTTAATTCCCTTGATCATTGGTGCAATGTAAACAAGCTCTCTCTCAACATTAATAAATGCCAGGTTTTTAGTTTTTCAAGAAAATGCACGGTCACACACAATACGTACTTCCTCGGTAATAATGTGCTAACTCGAGTTGATAACATTGTTGACCTCGATGTTATCTTAGATGAAAAACTCCGCTTCACTTTACACTACGATAAAATACTTTGTCGTGCAAACAAACAACTTGGCTTCATCAAAAGACGAGCCAAAGAATTTCGTAGCCTGTGGGTCACCAGATCTTTATACACTTCACTTGTACGTCCTATTCTCGTATACGCTTGCATTAGCTGGAATCCTGCTTTTGAAACCCACAGTGACAGACTCGAGTCAATACAAAAGCAATTTTTACTTTAGCTATACTATTTAGCTATATTTAGCTTTAGCTATACTACCAGCTATACAACCCTTATGATTTCAATAGCCTACCCCCTTATGAGTTTCGACTGGGTCATTTAAACCTATCGACACTATCCTCCAGAAGAATGGTGATATCGGCCTGATTCACATTCGACGTCATTAGAGGCGCTATTAATGTAGAATTCCTGAATAATAAAATTTTGATAAATATCCCTGTGAGGAACACCAGGTCCAATCGTTTCCTAAAAGAATATTCTCATTCGACCACATATGGAGCTAATGAGCCAGTAAATAGATGCTGCAGAGTATTCAACAGAATAAGCAATTTATATTCCCCTACGATTTCCAAATCATCCTTCAAGTCCTCTCTTTTCCATGCCATCCGTACCCCTAAATCTTAAGCTATAGCTTTTAGATCAAACCAAATGCCATTTTGGTTAAGGATAGGGATTATTTGCTGTACATCGTTGCCATAAAACGTTCTTATAAGGTTGAAGTCAATGAAGTCAAAAAGCTTGATTGGAAGGAGGCGGTCATCATTTTCGTCGGGCACGAAACTGATTTTCGGACTATTGAAGTCCCCCAGGACAATTATTTTGTCATTGTCATGTAAGGAAGCTGTTACCGAAGATATCAAGTCACATACGTCCTTGTAAGTAATTTCATCTGATTGAGGTGGGATATAAACGATACCAATTTATTGGTAATGCTTATTTCAGATATTACTTATTTAATCGAGTTGATAAGAAAGTCGATTAACCCATCTTTTGAGGTGAGTGACAAAAGGTATGCCAAATACAGCGCCAACTATAAAATTGAGGTAAATCATCCAATCTTTAAACTTCAAACAAAAGTTTCCGCATAGTATCCGTCGCAATAACAAATTGTCTGCTACATCTGCCGATCATCCCATCTCCTTGAGAATCGACAACGTCCAAGATATTCATGTTCCTCATATTTTGCACACAGAGCCATAAAATATCGATTTGATCGATATATTGCTTGCATTCTAGACGTAACACGTTACTGCGTTGGTGACGGCGACTTTTGATTTTATTGCCCATGTACCCGTTATCCACTTTTCCCAAATGAAATGGTGCGAGAAATTCACAATGATCGGCGCCGCCAAAATGCCAATCATTCGCATCTCTCCCACAGCGTTGCATTAAATGTCGCCTTTGTTGCACATTTGCATACCTGACGCTCGATTTGTCATACTGTCGCCACTATTATTACCACTGTGGCTTTACTTACCGAGTAGGTACATGAACTAGCGATTGCAGCACTTATTCAGCTCAGCGCTAAAACGCATGAGCGATGTGTTTAATTCGTGCTTTGTCGAAGCGAGAACATTAAATCCGTGAATTGATCGGAGCACTTAAAATCGAAAATCTATTGCCAGCGAAAACTATTTTAGTACAGAACACACAGGTTGGCAGTGAATATCTTACGAGAAAATGAAAACAAGTCTGAGATGGAACAGAACGTGCTTAGATGTAATCTTTGTTTTGAAAGAAAGAACAATTTTGAAAGAAAATAATTCAGTTTTTCGCTGAAGATAGTTCAGTAACATATTTAACATGTTCCTGTAAAAGCCTGCATTTTTAGAGAGCATGATCTTAATGGTAAGATATAGGGTGATGCATTATGAAGTTTGATTTTCACTCCTGTCAAATTGTAATGTAATTTTTATTCAGTATTGTTTGACAAATCATCATGGAAATGAAATGTAAATTCGCTTGAAAATCCGAAAGTCCACAATGAAAATCCTCTGTTTTATCGTAAAATGTTGTTCAATGATGAGGCGCATTTTTGGCTCAATGAATACGTCAATAAGCAGAATTGCCGTATTTGGGCTGATGAACAACCTGAAGAGCTTCAACAGCTACTACTACAACCGCATAAATGCACAGTTTGGTGTGGTTTTTGGGCCGGTGGATTCATCGGTCCATAATTCTTTCAAAATGAGCCCGGTCAGAACGTAACCGTCAATGGTGACCGCTGACGCACCATGATAACGGATATTTTGCTACCTGAAATTGAAGCCCGTGGTATCGGTGAGCTTTGATTTGAGCGCTGTTCGCATACAGCGAAAGAAACAATGGGCTTATTGAGAAATAATTAATTTGGTGAGAACCTGATTTCACGTTTTGGACCAGTAAATTGGCCGCCTAGATAATGTGATATCACACCTTTAGATTACACGAAGTCTCTGGTCTTCAGAGATAAGCCTGCTTCAATCGACGCTTTTGAAGCCAACATTAATCGTGTCATTCGCGAGATACCGGTCGCTATGCTGGAACGCGTCGTCCAAAATTGGACTCTCAGGCTGAACCATTTACAGCGTAGTCGCGGTCAGCATTTAAATGAGATAATCTTTAAAAAGTAAAGGTCATAGATTGTTCTTCCGACTCACAATAAAATATTCACTATAGAATTCAACTTTATGCCTTTTATTTGAGATTAAAATCAAACCCCATAATAAATCACCCTATACAGGTAGCTTCAAATAACGCGAATTTAATATGATGTTAAATTTCACGAATTTCAATTAGTATACATAACTGTTTAACTTAACGTGCACTGCAACCTTCTTTTTTTAGATAAAAAAAAAAACATGCGTTAAGGGGACATAGCACCTTCAAATTGAAAAAAAAATTGTTTTTTTCAAAGATTAGTTTTTAATTGAATAAAAAGACATGTCTTAAGGTACTAGTACACTTTATAGATTTTTTTGTTATTGCATTTTTCGACTCAATATAACTTCAAAAATGACCTCCTGAAATATTTTTTCCAAATTCGAAACTTTAATACATAACTATTGACTTTGAGCGCATGCAACTTCTAATAAAAAAAATGAAAAACAAAAACTTTAAACACGTTTTTCTCGAAACAAGGTTTTTTAAAACGGCGGACAGATAATCTCCGGATTCACCGAACCAATTTTGAAAAACTTTATGGCGTTTTATTTGTTAGAGTATCTTACATCGTAATATACCAGAGTATGACAAAGAAAATCAAAAACAAATTTTTGGCGTTAAAGAAACTAGGAAAAAGGGTTCGATTTTTGACATTTTTTTTTCACAAGTCCGCCATTTCTTTTTTTATTTTTGGTTTTTAAAAACCGTGTTAAATTACGATATAAGAGACCTTAGTTTTTAAAACCCTGTTGAAATTTTTTGTTTCAAACCTACCAATTCATAGATAATCTTTCCGCCGTGGAGTAACGATTTTTTTCAGAACATGATTTCAGCGCCCTTTATAAAAGGGAAAAATAAATAATCAAATAAAACAAAAATTGTTTTTGTATTTTTCAAATGTCAAATAATATAAAAAAGATTCATGTTAATACTTAAGAAAATGTTTCTTGAAAAATGGTCATATTTTTGCCTTCTAAAGTGTACTAGTACCTTAATGAAACTTTGTACACATACTTTACGTGCTTTACACTACATAAAAAAATTGTTAAAAATTGTGGCCGCCTGTCGTCTGCTAGATTTTTTTTTGCAAAAAACCTGGCGTGCACGATAACTGCCCTCAAAAGAGGCAGATAGCAAAAACAAAAATGGGGTTTTCATCAGCATCAAAGCAGCCTTAAAAAAAAATTTGGTTGAAAAATAACAAAATGGCGGCGTTTTTTTTTTTTTTTGGAAAATCGAGATTTTTTCCACCAAAAATCGGCTATAACTTAAAAAAATGTAATGCCGATTTTTTCATCCGTAGTTCATTCTGAGCATTAACACGTGCAGATTAACGTGTTCAAATTTCAGAACGTTTGGATAAAAAAAAGTTTTCTTAATCATGCACGCCAACTTGAAAAAGGTTGTTTCGAGAAAATCGGATTTAAAGTTAAAATTCAATATTTTTTGTGATAAATCTTACCGAAATTTAATCTGCGCTGCCTGGACCATACAATATACCTTCCTCTTGTTCATATTCCTCCTCTTCCAAAGATTTTTGCTCTCTTCGAGCAGTTCTGGCCTCTTTAGATGCCTCAATCGAATGTTTTTCCGCCTGGTTGATTCTTGCAGCATCTCTATTTTCTGCATGTTCCAGCGCACATTGGCCAATTGTAATTCCCATAACTTGCATTATCTTCAAGATAGCCATAAATCCTTCATTGAATGTACATGCAGAAATATTTGCAGCCATATTTATGATATTTTTTCCACAAAAAGTATGTTTAGGGGCCAAATTCCAAATACAAGAATTATAGCTTTCGTTATAATTCTGCGTATAATTGCCCAAGCAGCGCTTTAATAAATCTTTTGATGATAAATTTTCATAAATAGGCTTTAAAACTTCTTGTACCTCATCATCTAAAGGTGGAGGATGCTTGAAATTTTTTAAAGTATTACCACCAGCTGTCTCGGCCTTGCGCCAGTTACACCAAGTGTTTTCTCCTACAGGACAATAAAAGTGTTGAGGGTTCTCATCAGTTGAAATTTTTTGGGAATATGCTGCCCAAATTTCCTTGCGCATGTTTTCAACCGAATTATAATTTCGTCGTATAGGTAGGCCTAATATGTCGATAAATTTTTCATTAATTTTAGTGTCAGTTAAACTTTTTTCGGACCTTTTTTTGGAGCTTCAACACTTTTTTAGGAGCATCTTTTTCAGCAAATTTTTTTTTATTTGTTTTTTTGCTGAGGCTAACTTTTTTGTTGCTTCTTTTGAAGGAGTTGACTCACTTATCTTTCTCTTCACTTTAGCCTAAGTCGATGTAACGGTATAGCGAAATGAACGAAAATCATAGAAAAAATGACCTTGGCGCGCTTACCACATGATCATAAAATTTTTTTATTATACCAAAATCATGTTTTTAAAGCTTCATTCTAACATATTAAATCAAAAAACAAAAATCGATTTATGAAAAATTTGAAGCTGCTATGTCCCCTTAAGCAATTGAAATGGGAAATATGTGATCGAGAATTTCAAATGAAAACTACAGATTAATATCACTCAGCAAATTCTAAACAGACAAGATAAAATAAGTTTGAGTCTTTCTCACAAATGACGTATGCAATCATCTTTCAAACACTGACTTCAAAGCCCTCAGCCGACGATTATACGTCCATTAGCCTGAGAATGATACAGATTTCAAAGAGACCGGTTTCGCATACGTACTTAGCCATCGAGCTTTTGATGGTAGTGATTACCTTGTACATATGAAACTATCACGATTAAATTAACTGGGAGATGGTAAATAGCTTCTTGATTTTTGCGACTAGCTTTTTCGCTGAAACTGCTTTGCTTCTGAATATGGGTTGGCCCAGAATATTTCGAGTTCTTCCGCGTGAAGGAATTTCCTGGAGTTTCTGATTTCGATTAACTAAAATCTTAAAATGGATAGTTGGCGTCAAAAGCAGCGCTAAAAAAACAGTTGTGTGTGTCTATGGGAATGACACAGCAAAAAAGACAACAAAACAAAATATCGTTTTCGTTTGACGTCAGCCTGTCTGAGATTCATATTTGCTAGAACTAACTTTCGAATAGAAGGTATTTTTTGTCGAATACATACAATGAAAAGACATAAAGTCTAACGGGGAAAAGTGATCATGGGATTTAACGATGTTGGGCTTCTTTCGGCATACAGAAAGTTTATGGTCTCTGCATCAAATATATGATCAAATTTGAAATTATGTTTTCGATTGACTGCAAACGTTCGCTTGATGACATTATGTTTGCAAATGTGCAATAGTGTTCATTAGAGCCACATAACTAACACAGCTGAGTCGCAAACTAACGGATTTTCACTCATATTTAATGTCAGGTATGATACAAATCTTTAGGTGTGAAAGCTTTTGAAATGCGAAACAAAAGGAGCGTGGCTCATCACACTTTGAATAGATTGATATGAGCTCATATTGAATTAAACTAGGATATCCAAATTGAATTTTGAAAAAGTTGCGCAGAAATTGATCTTTAAAATAAATTAGCAGAGGGTCCCGATTTCAAATAATTTACCGACTAATTTGCTCACATTCTGCGATGTAAATAGATCGCCTCCACATGGTGTATCTCGGCAATTCCGGCACAACCTGGCTTTCGTTCGCGGACTTTTCTCTGATCTTGACTATGATCTTCCCACTGGGCTGGTGAACTTGGCATTCTGGACTCAATCGTATTCTGGTGCGTTAGTGAAAAATGAAATCTACTTGTGAACGGCTCCACACTTAACATTATTATATCCGTCCTAACAAAATCGTGGTGGGTCTCAGAAAGCGGTCTAATCTTTGAAGCCATCAAGTTAACCGTGTAGGCTTATGAGCTCCTGATTAGCGCCGATCCGGCTCTGAATACTTGATCTCCTTGTGCTCTCCTTCACCTCGCCGCCTTGTTCTACATAAATAATCATGAGATCGTTGTGGTTACTAGACAATCGGGCTAAGATAACGGATCTGGGCTCGAACCCAACAGCATTGATGTTTCCAAAGCATTAAGACTTGTCGGACCGAAGTCTGACTCCCACAATATAACACTTCTTCTATGCTTCTACAGCTAAGAAGGGGATTGCTTCCATGGTCGAGTACCTTAATGATAAGGGAGAAGTGGCTCAAAGACTTGCTCCACTGATATCTGGAGGAGAAGTAGCCAAAAAACCTGCTCCTACGTTCACGGACGGCTTGCCCGTAAATCTGATCAAGCTCTTTGGACCTGCTCCACGGTCCTCTGGCGCCCATATCTCTTTCCCCGTTACGGGCCCTCGCAATGCCAAGGTAATAGATGCTGGCACTGATGAGAGGAAGAAGACTGATTATTCCGAGCGGAATCTTGGAGAAACGGTATTAAGTCGACTCAAATACCCACTTTAGGTACTTCAAGTGTCGCTATTGGCACCCCCTCCCATATCAACTCTGTTCGGGCAAATAGAATCCGAAGAAGCGCCTCCCGGATTCTACTTAAATGTACCGAATTGAAGAAATAAAATAAAAAAATTCTTTCCACAACTTGGATCCTACAAGATTGATCAAGATCCCCGCCGAGATTTCTTAAACTGAGGATATTAAAAAAGTCAAATGGTTGGACATTAGGGACCTACCTGTAGGGGACAATTTGAGTATTTCTGTAGGAGGAAGATGGCATTTATAATATCCGCGATGCTATGCAGGATATTATGTGGCAGGTGAATGAAATAGAGGCTAGTGACTTTATCAGGGACTGGAGATTTTCGCTTATGCGTACCAAAAGTTTGTCTTCCTCTAAACTGAGCCATCGCTTGTAGTTCTTGAACGTAGTACGCTCAAAGCGGCGCCAATGCGCTCTTGCTCGTGGAAATCGTTATCCGAAGAGATGTTTTCCTGGAATTGTAATGGGAGGTAAGATTGGTTTAGTTCTTGTCCTGTAGTATTTGTACAAACTCCAAAATGAGTAACTTTCAGGTCCAATGCTCTTCATTAAGAGCTATTATTTATTTTTGAATTGATTAATTTGGATGCGTATAGACGTATATACGATTTCGCCTTTGCTTCTAGTGCATCTCCTGACTTGATTTCTCCTTCTAAGGAGCTCGTAAGTATAGTGTTTATCCTAAGTTGGAGTTTTAAACGTATATTTGCTTGAGTAATTAATATCCCTGATTAAAATCTCTATTCACTCCTCTAGATTACTGAGTGTTTCAGGAGGTTTGAAGCTTATATCATTAGCTATGATGCCACAGTATGTTTGCCAATTGGTGCATGGGTCATTATATTCGGACGTCCTCGATTTAAAAAAAACCACAGGATTATGGTCGGCTCCTGGAGTGTGATTTGTTTTTTTTCCCCTAGTGTAGATGGCAAAAAAAAAATCTGCTAACCAGATCCCCGTGTGACGTATCACCACGGGGTATGTGAGGTTTGACTCACTAAAAAAAGGACCATCTACAAGCCCACAAAGTTCCGAGTCGGGACCCGCCTAAGCATTGCTTCAACCCGGTCGTGCTGACTCACCCATCGGTAACCACGGACTTCAGAAACTACCACAGCTCATGGGTCGTTAACGCAACCCTCCGCCCACTTTATACGCAGCATTTTCTCAACATATGTTGAGACATCCACGACCGTCTCAGTCGTTGCCAGGCCAATCGTGGACCTCAAACTTACGAAGCGACTGCACATAAAGAATGTGTGCTGAGCATCATCGAGCTCAATCACACAGTACCGGCAGTACGGTGTGACCACCTTACCCATTCTGTTAAGGTATTTCCTGAAGTAACCGTGCCCTGTTAAGAATTGACAAAGGTAAAAGTTTACCTCTCCGTGGCTCCGGTTAAGCCAAGGCTCAATGAGACCCGACATCACCATCACAGCTTCTTCTGAGACCGTGCGGTAGCTACAGGCAATATGCATGGCACCCCTGCGCTGGACACTGGCAATGCGTTTCCGGAACTACTCAGTTCGGAGTGCATCTCCCCAGATTTCGGCTCCATATAGCAAGATGGAATCGGTCGTTACCATCAGTAGCCTCTGTCGCGTCTCACTGGGTCCACCGACGTTGGCCATTAGCCTACTCAGCGAAGTGGCGGCTACTAGAGTCCTGTCACATGCCTTGCGGATATGATCCCAATACGTCAGCTTGGTGTCGAGGGTCACTCCCAGATACTTGACCGACTTGCTGGTCTGGACCTCGACGGAGCCAACTGTCATGGGTATGACAGTTGGTATCCTCCACTTCGGCAGCATAATAATCTCTGTTTTAGATACTAGCAGCTGGAGGCCGTGTTCTATCATCCACCGATCCACCGACCTCCTGACTTGGTTAAGTCTGGGTTGAGCGAATTCGGCAGATCTCGAAGTGATTACTGCCGCGACTTCATCAGCGTAACCTACCAGAAACACATCCGCAGGCATTTCCAGGCGCAGCAGATCATCGTACATAATGTTCCAGAGGTCAGGTCCTAAGATCGACTCCTGTGCCGCACCTGAAGTGACAGGTCTTCTTTTGACTCCTTCGTCAGTGTCGTAGAGCAACCAGCGGTCCCTGAGGTAGTCCCGCATCATGGACACCAATTAGCCTGGGGTACGGAACGTCTGCTCAAGGGCCCGGACGATGTCCGTCCACCTCGCCGAGTTGAAAGCGTTTTGTACGTCCAGTGTTACCAGCAGGACAACCGGTCTGGCTTGCACTGTTCAGCTCCTCGTCCGTAAAGGGAGGAATATCCGCCTGGTTCACTATGATGAGATCATCAGTTCTTGGCGGATAAAAGCAATCCAAGTCGGAGAGTCTAATTCACAGTGCAAAGAAACATTTCATCACCCGTTATAAAAATCAAAGTGCTTATAGTAAAAAATATTTGAATGTGCATTTCTTTCCAATGCGAACGCAACCGAAATGGATTCAATACAATGCATAGGAACTGACCACGGTAACATTGATCCATCATGGACCAATGCAGGACATAACTATTGTACGGGGGAGCGATGGCTTGTAGTGGGTGATAGTGGTGAAGCATAGATTAATGGTGATCATAGCATGGTGATTGCGGAAAATGGCTTTCGGAGCGGTTTTTCGTCACTTCAAAGAGAGTCATCATACGTAACGAAAAAATTAAGACTTGTCCATCTAGTGGTCATCAAAGATCCAGTGTGATGATAACCATAATGACAACTAATGCAGAGTCCATCATGGGCCATTGACCAAGACGTTTCCTCCAACAATAGACCTCGAAATTTGATTGCAATGGAATAAGCTTACTTTGCTTTATCTTCAAGCTTGGATAAATCAAACCACGGATTCATTTAAAAATTGTGTCTAGTTTATTATTGAACAAAGTTTCGCAGAATTGATTTGATTTATTGAATTTTGGAAAAATTAAGATTACTTCCGTAGTTAAAAATCCCAAAAAAAAACTAGCTCTAGCTCTACTCCTGTCTAGACTTTCCACATATATTTTTCTCAAAATATCGTCTCATAATTTCTTGACTCGTCGTAAAACGCATGTCATTTTCAAAATTTAATCACCTCCCATCCGACAGCTCTATTTTCACAAAATACGCAAAAATCACCACTTCGAACGCAACGTACGTAAATTGTCGTCGACAATTTTCTTAGCCATCCATTCTCTTTCTATCTCGAATTTATTTAATTTTCGTGCGGATCCAATCTATTTTTATATGAAACTGGGAAATTCCCTATTACAAATTATTGCATGCTTTATTTTTGCAACAACCTTATTCTAAGCGCCTGTGTGTGACTAATGATAAGTTGTTCGACGGTCACGTCGTCGGTCGCCTGCCTAGTATCATGGCAATCGGTTCGGTACGATTCCTTCCAACACGGGCAGACTATATGATTCTGCGAAAGTTTTGGGATGAATACAAAAAAATATTTATATGTGAGACATGACGTCGAAGACGGCGACATGATGCTCTAAGATTTGTAGTGACACTTTGTACTGTTGTTTATTTTTTGCGATAATGCTTTTCTTGAATCGCATTGAACGATTTTTCCGGAAATTTTATCTATGATGCTGATTTTGTTTCATTTTTTTTACAGATTTTATTTATTTCGGTTCGGGTGGCAGTGTCTAGATGAAAGACTGCAGCCATGGCCAGTTCGGAAGGCAGAATAGCGTCTCATGGTAAGTGATACTCTAATATGATAGCAGCTTTGTCTAAAAATATATAAGTGTTTAAAAGTAATTTCAGGATAAAAGTCGTTTCTTTGAATTTGCCATTATGTGATATCGTATCACTATCCGATCATTATATCATATTCAATTTTAAATAACATATATTTTTATTTAATTGTTTGAATAGGTAAAATACATAAAAGTAGAGTCTGATATATCATAACTGAAAAAATACCTACTAACTGACCGCCTCGGATTATTTCGGCGTTGTTTTTGTGAAATTTCAGCAGTTTACTATTGATTTGTACAGTAGTTTCAGGTTTTTGCCTTTGAATTTATAAATAGTGGGAAGCTTGAGTAGCCTGTATGTAGAGCACTGGCTTCTTGTGTGTGGGGTTCCTGGTTCAGATGAGGATTCGCGAATCAAGTTTTGAGTTTACCTAGCTCTGAATAGGTACCTGAATTAATCAGGGGTAAAGTGAGTCGTCGAACTAATCACGACACACTCGTATTCATATTGATTGTAAATTTGTGATTAAGCTATCTACCAGCTTCAACCCGTAGACCCGAACGACAGTTTACTTTACATAAATAGTATAGTGCGGTGCCGAACTCAAAAAATAAATGATGCAATTTTGTAGATAATCTAGTCTCCAATATAAAACACCAAAAAAATTTACACAAACATCAACATAGAACGATTTATTGGGGAAAAACCTATACAAACACATAATTTTACAGCTTATTTTGTGTGTTTATTTTCATTCTTATCTTTTTTGGAAATATTGGATTCTAATAACGAACGGTAGATCAAAACAAACAATGATGATTGTAGGAAGAGTGCGTCTACTCAAAAATATTAAATTCAGTTATAATTGTGTGATTTTACAAGATGGATCGACGCACTTCAATAGAGTTACGCGAGTTAATTATTAAACACTTTCAAAGTGGGAAAACTCAAAAACATGTTGCTGAAATTGTTGATTTTAGCTCATCGACGGTTCAGTATATTATTCAGCGTTTTCTTTGAGAAAACCGTGTGCACAACAAAGGAAGAAAGGCTCCAAGCAAAATTTTTACTGAAAACGATGAGAGGTTAATTTTAGGGAAAATTAAAAAATTTCCCATGTTAAGTGCTCCAGCTGTGGCCAAGGATGATGAAATGTTTCTTGGCAAAAAGTGTCATCCAGAAACTATACGCAAAGTACTTAGAGATGCTAATTTTCATGGGCGAACTGCAACAAACAAGCCGTTTATTAATAAGAAAAATCAAAAAGTTCGCATACAGTTCGCAGAAGGCCATGAAAGCAAAGACATTTCTTTCTGGAATACAGTAATTTTTGCCCATGAGAGTGAATTCAATATTTCAGCATCATATGGTAAGGCATATGTGTGGCGTCAATCAAATACAATACTGAGCTCCAAACAAAAAATTTACGTGGTACAGTAAAGCATGAGGCGGACATGTAATGGTTTGAGGGTGTATGTCATCAGCAGGTGTCGGTAAATTGGAATTCATAGAATCTACTATGACTAAAGAGGTATATGTACTTAGATTTGCTGCAGCGAAATTTACTGCAAAGTGCTGAAGACTTAGGCATACGTGATACATTCCACTTCATATGCTAGAACTAAGTATTCGAAAACACCCTATTTCTAATGTCCTAAGTTTGAAAGCGGCGCTGAAAGAAGATTGGACAAAAGTATCGTTAGATTGTACTTAAAAGTTGGTTGACTCTATGCAGTCTAGATTAAGCGCTGTAATAAAGCACACCAACAAATCCTAAAAATTATTAAACAATTTTTTTGAACATTTTTTCCAATGTTTTTGAGTGTTTTTGTTTCTACACGAAATAAGCTGTGATATGAGAATTATGTGTTTGTATATGGTTGTGCAAATTTATTTGATGTTTTATATTGGAGACAAAATTATCTACAAAACTATCATTTATTTGTTGAGCTCAGAATAAAATATACCAATTTTATGCGTGGTTTGTCAAAAATGTTGGCCACACGAAATAAGCTGTGAGCCACTGTATTTTTGAGCATCTGAATTTTGTAGCGATCAATATGATATATATGAAATCCATAGGATGATTCTTTAGTAGAAGAAGGTATAAAAGATCTGACTTAAAAAACTACCCTACTGTGCAGCAAATCTAGCAGATTTTTGGTTGCCAGATGGGGATGGGGCTGCCAGCTACGTTAATTTTCGTAATTTTTCACAGTAGAGATTATTTTGTTATATTAGACGGCCAAAAGAAAACTGCTAAAGGTACCGGAGCCTTCCAACCGTAGGTTATTTACAAAAGAACTCCATCTAAAGGTCAGGATAGTCCGTGTTGGAATTTGGCTCTATCGGTGCTAACTTACTTCAAAAGCTATCACAGCTTATGAGTCGGTAAAGCAACCCTCCTTTAGCATTGTGCGCAGTATTTCATCAACATGTGTTTAGACCGTGCGCCAGTGGTCCTCATTAGGTTGAAATGGCTGCCGATCTACAGAGGCCTGACGACCGTCACACATAAGCACAAGAGAGGCCCCAGTTGTTCTCATTACGCAGCATGCTTTCTCTGGTGTGGCCAAGCCAATCGTGGACTCGAGATTGCTTCCCAAACTTGCAATCGACCGCACGCAAAGAATGTATAGTGAGCATCATGGTGCTCATCCACACAATACCAACAGTACGGTGTAGCCACCTTACCCTTTCTGTTTAGGTAGCTTCTGAAATAAGCGTGTCCGGCGACAGGTACAAATATACCTATCCATGGTCATGGCTGACCCAAGGATTCAGAATCACTGTTTATCTTGCCGTCCAGCGACCTTTACTTGCGCTCGAATCTTGTTGCCCAAGCTGAAGGCTTCGCGCACGTACTTGCCTTAAAGCTCCTGTTCCATCCAATTCAGATGGCGTGAGGTGCCTTTCTCTGCATTCTTGCGCTAATAGATTCATCGGGGTCATTCGCAATACCAGCAATTTTCCGAAACCATGCGGTAGCTACAGGCATCCCTTTGGTTTAAAGTGGTCTCAAACACTCTACGGATATCACACACTCTACAGATATGTTTCCAGTAGGTCAGCTTAGTGTTACTCCTGCGATCATTATCGAGTTACTCGTCTAGACTTCTACGGAGCCCACTGCCATCGGAATGACAGTCAGTATCATTTGCTTTCTTTTTTCAATAAACTGTAGGCCACATTCGGTCGTCCACCGTTCCACCTTCCCCATGACTTGGTTAGGTTCAAATTGAGCGAACTCAGCAGCTCTGTTATTTCCCTTATCACGTTGTCAACGCAACTCATCAAAAACATGATCTTCCAGAAGCCAATCTGAGTATTGACGACTGTGGAACCCTGAGGTGATAAGTCTCTTTCAAACTCCTGCGTCATTGGATAAGTCTCACATAGCCAGCAGCTATCAGTCCCTAAGATTCGCCCGCGTCATGACCTACAAATAATCAGGAATGCAGAAGCCATCCTCAAATACCTAGAGTACGTCTACCTACCTCACCGAATTGAAAGCATTTTATACACCTAGCGTCAAAGAAAAATGACCGGTCAGATACTGTAGCATGCCTCATCCACTCTTGTTCCCGCCCCAGTCAGTGGTAAACAACCATCCGAGAAGTTCCCCACCGTGTCTAACTTGCTTCCTCTAACTTATCAGTGAGCGCCAATCCGGCAACTTTCTATCATGAGGAAAAGATCTAAATAAATCATACACATTCAGTAATAGCCTTTAAAGCTCACTTATCAGTACGATATGAGCCTTATGCTCTCATTTGAGCTGGGTGAGGAGGTAATCAGTTGCTATCCAACCCTGCATATTCCATCGCAAAGAAATCATACTCGTCTCATTTTCTCCCTTGCTGCCTTGTCTTGGTATCAAGTGCTTCTTTGAAGGTCATACGTGCACTAGAACCCATAACATGTTTGATGCAATCTGCGCCGCTACTTTCGATGAAGAGCATGCTTTAAGGGTCTGCAGAGCAACTTGCTGCCCGATGGTCCACCTGACCACATCTCCAGCAGTAACCGCTCCGTTCCGGGTCTTGGCATTTTATCAGGGTTTACTGCAAGGCGCGTCAATTTAAAAATAAACTTCACCGCCCTCAAGAACGGAGAGCGAAAAGGACAGAAGTCAAAAAAGATAAAATAGATACAACCGAGTAAATTGAAACAAGTAAACATCATCAGGAGAAAATTACACCAGTCCAGCTGAGTTCGCTGGAGATGTTAAATCCTAATAGGTTTAGCGAAGGTGATTCAGAAATACCCACACCATCAACGGAAATAGTGTGACTAGTAGGAGGAAGGTAAGGCTAGAGCGAAAGACGACAGCATTGGGTTTTGGACGCGTTAAACACAACACGATTCGCTGAACCCCAAGCGATAATCTTTAATAGGTCCCTGTTTAGCGATGCAAAAATGCGATCTCTACTAACAGAAGTAGCATTTCCGCGAGAATCACCCACTTTGTCAAATAGTATGCGAAGTCGATGGTGTTGTCATTGGCAAAACTATGAATCGAATTGAAAGTGGAGGAAAGGAGGTTATAAATAGCAGAAAAAGAGTTGGTGAGAGAACAGTACCCTGCGGAACCCCGGCGTTGGTGGTGTGGACACAGGATTGGAGTCCATCCAGAACAACTTGAAAGGAAGATCTACGAGGAAACTTTCAATCCACTTGATGAGGACGGGGTGAAGACCAAATGCACTAAGCTTGGCTAATAGGGTAGGGTGCCAGACTCTGTTAAAGGCCTTCGAAATATCAAGAGAAACGACCAGTGCTTCACCAAAGCTATGGAGACAACGGCTCCATCTCTCAGTGAGAAATGTAAGTAAGTCTTCAGTGGAGCGCCCAGAACGGAAACCAGACTGGCGGTCGTTAATTAGATGGTTCAACTAAAGATATTTCATTGATTTTGAGCTCACGAGTGGTCCAAATACAAAAAAAAAATATAAAAATATAAAAGGAAAAAAGGTGAGTGTTACCTCGGCTGTCGTCGTATGGCTGCAGCTAACTCTTCGCTAGCTGTGAAGCAATTGACTCTGGAGCCATGAGCTTCAGAACTCGTTAACCAGCTACGAGTCCTGTTGTTTCGCGCGATCGAGAGATGACGTCATTTCCAGCGCAAAGCAGTTTTTTTATCTCCTCTTTGGAGGACTCGAGTTTCCGGATTTGGCTGTGAGGTCTTTATGTTCTGGACTATTCTACGGGGAATCTGGGGGCTTGGATTACTTCTGAGTCGTCGTTTCCAAGGATAAGAGATACGCGCAAAGAATTTGACGGTCCAGCGGTACGTTCCTAGGTATTTGGTCCAGATGGAAAATCTTTTAGACCTTCGGTTTCCTCGCGAAAGTAAGCTGGTATATAGATGCAACTGCTGCATCTTTTGGCTCCGTTTTCCGTCCTTTGACGTTACTTTCGTCTGACTGTCCTTCCATACTCAATGCCTCCACCCCTCAGACACCGTTTAGATATCTAGTCACCTAATCGATCTTTTGGTTGTCTATGCCAAGTAGAGAGGCCCAGCGAGGATTGTCTTGTCACCAGCCTTTACGCGGGTCTGGTGCTCAGAGAAAGTTCAGTGTTTATCAAGAACAGTGTCAGCCGACCTTACACCACCAATTCAATGCTGCGAACTTCGAACGTGCTCTGAGCGCTGTCCAGGTTTTACCGGGGCGGAGGCGAAATGGCATTAGTCTAGATCCGTTCGCCTGCTTTATTCTGTCAGGCGAATAAGGTGTGTGGTCAACGATCTAATACCGCAAATCGTGTAATTTGGGCATGGAAACCGCGAAGGTGTGGACAGGGGCGTTGTCGTGGTGGAACAAAATCTTCTTTTCCTTCAAACCGGGATGTTTCTTTTTGATTGCCTGGTCCAAACGGCCCAAAAGTTTTGCGAAATATACCCCGTTGATGGTTTTCCTCTTTTCTAAGTAATCAATCAGAATAATTCCCTTACTATCCCAGAAAATGGTGGCCATCAGCTTCCCCGCCGATTGGACCGTCTTGGCCTTCTTTGGAGCCGGTTCTCTCCTCTTAGTCATCTGCATCGACTGTCGTTTTATCTCCGGAGTATAGAAATGGACCCACGTTTCGTCACCAGTAACGAAACGTCGCAAGAAATCGTCTGGATTTTTACGATAGCGTTCGAGAGACACCGTTGAAGTCACGACTCGGTTGCGTCTCTGGTTGACTGTGAGCAAGCGCGGCACTCAACGCGCAGTTAATTTTCTCATGTCTAAATAAACTGTTAGGATGTTATGCACCCGTTCAGTTGAGATGCCTATGGACTCAACTATGTCACGCATTTTGCTGTTGCATATGAAGGCGAGGCTTCACCATACACGGAATGGAGTTCGGCTTTTATCTCGGTCGGCTTTAAACCTTTTAAATGAAAGAATACAATGACCGCTGGGTACTGAACGTGCTCTATTGTCGGCTGCCAAAAAACCAGCTACCTACAGAAACTTGAAAAAATTCATGAGACCGTCTATCTAGCGACAGGAAAAAATTTTGCGTGAAACCACGTTTTATCACTTAGGCCAGGGACTTATCAAACGACCCTCGTATAATTGGGCTGAAAATCCCAAGAGTTACGAAAGATTAAAATATTTGTTTTGACCTGATTCATAATTCCTGTGGACTCTGAAATATTGTAAAATACAATAGTTTTTCAAAATACACTTAATACAAAAGCTCATTCCAATGCTTATGAATTTATATCGAGTTACCATTTGGATTTTTTGACTTCAGAAAATTTCATCCTAAAATTCTCATTATGCATCTTGATGTAAATTATTTGTATTAGGTAGATTTCCCAAATGTTTACCCTATTAGGTAAAGGGTTGTAAAAACTTCGAAATCACAAAATAAAGGCTCCTAAAACATAATAAACGCTTGGCCTTCAGATTTCGTAAATATACCCTATGAAAAAATAAAGGTTTGAATTAAAAAAAAAATTATAATAAATAGTCAACAAACTGTATCTTTCTCAACTTCATCAAAACAAAAGCTGATTTGAATTAGCCTTACAGTGTATACTTTTTCTTTAGGACTTTAAAATGTTTCTTTTAAAGACACCATAATTGGGTACATACGGATAATAAGTATAATATGCTATACTTATCATCATCCGTATGTACCCAATTATGGTGTCTTTAAAAGAAACATTTTTTTAAGTTATTTTTTCTGAATTGAATTAAATAAGATTTACTTATGTAAAAACACTATACAAGCTATCTATTAGCTTCAATATTATAAATTACTTATTGCTATAGTAGCCATAATTTTAATTTTCTTCCTCAGAAAGAAAATGACTTAAATTGATTTCATGTTTTTATTTACTATGTGATATTTAATGTCTCAAAATTCGGACCGAAATCCGAAGTAGCGAACTTGCTTGTTACCAACCGAGACAAAGACCAACGTCGTAGCGAAAAATATTAAATTGCTCCGGCAATTTCGATGTCGAAATGAAGCAAAAAAAATAAGCAAGAAACGCGAGTAATAATTCCACGAAAACTTGATATCTCGCTTTTCAGAAACGCCTTTGCCATCAATTTTTTGCTTCTTATCCAGCAGGTTCATGTATCGAAAATCAGGGTACAGAGCAAACATAATAATCTGCTGCGTAGTACATTCGAAATTGTTGTGCAGTTATTTTTAGAATATTGAGAACTCACCGATTTTCACAGCCTATCTAGGCCAATGATGGCGAGGAAAGTACCTTGTAAGTCCATTTCCAATCCTGCTGGGCCCTGTTATATTATATAGCCGGCACGTATACTAGTATCATCTGCTGCGAAGTCTCCTCGTGTGTGCTTTCTACGGTGTAGAAGAACACTTGAAACTGTCGCTCCATCTCAAGACGGATCGAAGAAAAACATTTTCCGAATAATAAAACTATTAAGCTCCACTCGTGATAGTATATACATAAGTTACATACATACAATGTAATGATTACAATTCACATAGCGGAGCCTTCTTCTAAAGGTATCGATAAGGAACTGGCATGTGCCGAAATACATTATGCTTTTCGTTCCGCTCATTATACACAGACTGTGTGTAAAGGTATGTAGGAATATGGACGCGAAAGAAGGACTGCCGAATTCGGTTCCTTTCTGTCCATGATGTCTATAAATTAAGGAGCGTTTCCTGGACTCGAAACAAGACTGCTGCGAAGACGAAAAAGGAGGAAGATAAGTTGAAGTGGAGCGTAACGTTATCGGCCTACCTCAATCCAGACACGTGCCATGAATATCGGATGGGAGAGGGTTACCAGCTCGCTTTTCACACCGATTTCAGAAGGTCATTTAACGACACCTGAATCTTATGAAATCAATTATCAGGGTGGATAGTGCTAGCTATAGTATTACCTTACCAATAGTACTCCATGTGTAACGTATAATCGAGATAAGCAACTTTAAATTGTTTCCTTCTGAACTGCTCCACAATTTGCAACATTTCCAGGCGTGCTAGAAATAATTTCATGTTTTTAAATTACACCTTGAAACGGTGTCTCGTTCTTGCGTTTTTCTAGACTTTCCATAAAATATAATAAATCGCTCATACATATTCATGGTGGTGCTCTGCCGCAAACCAACAAATACAATTGCGCACAGCAACTCCAATGCTCAGTTTATTTCGAAACTTTCACAAGAACATCCTTCTTGCGACTAGCAAAGCAAGCAAGTTCTCAGGGGTTGGGGGCGGCATTGGTGGCGGCGACGGTGAGGTCGAATCGAAAGACCTTGAAAGGAAAAATCATAACGTTTCGTGATGGTGGTGTGGTGGAAAATGGAAAACAAAATATGTACGCGGGCTTTCGAACTAAAAATAGACGAAATCGATAAACAAGAATTTTTCTTTCATATCGACCACCGAACCCGTCCGTCGTCGTTCGTGTTGTCCTGGTAAGCCTCCCCTAAGAGGCTCCAATAGCAGCGTACTGTACATAAAATAATATACATATATAGTTTGTATTTGTGTGTTTTTATGTAAATGCATTTGTATGTCAAGGAACAAGCGTATCCTTTTTCCTGGGCCGGGAAGGGCTGAGCTTAATAATGTTGCCTATTATGTTTGGGTTGGAAAGACTCGTTTTCAAGGTGATTCGAAAATTAAATAAAGCTTCTCCTAATTGCGATTCAGGCAAGTTCTTTTCGATGCTTGTCATGATTTCGAACAAAGCGACCAAAAATATCAACAAGTAATTGATTGTGGCAAAGAAGCCCATGCTGTTCGACATTATATTGCTAGCATGGACTTTGTCTCAGGACGTTTTTCAATAGAATGGAGATATTTCACTTGAATGTGCTCGTGTTTGATAAGTCGCCTTTTGAGCTTCCTCTTTGAGAATAATCTCATTGCCTTGTTATTATATACTCCTAAATAACCCTTCACGGGGGAAAGATGTCTTGGCATTAGTCACAAATTTTGAATTCGACAATTGAATTGCTTGCAAATAGGGCATTTTGAATTGTTTATAAATAGGAACTCTAACATCCTTGAAGGATGTCTCCCAGTCCCAATATATATCCATTCAATTTAGCTACAAAAAAGGGAATTTTATCGTGCCACCAATAATTTTGAAAATTGAAATTGCTATCAAAGTAAAAAAAATAATTGAATTCTTATTTCTTGCCCCATCCTCGATGACCATTATGTTGGTTTTGTGTCCCATTCTGCCGTATAATTAATGCTCGATTTTTTACTGTCTATTCAGTTTTTAGTCACACCATTTAAGAAATAAAATCAAATAAATTATAGTGTCAATCGTATTTTCATAATATTGTTTTTTTTTATGTAGGTACCTTGACGAAGTGAATCATGCTCTCATAGTCTCTCCAGACTGTTAGAATCTATTTTTAAATTTTGTATGTAACTACAGAGTATTTTTTTTCAGTCTATTCATTATATTATGTCGACGGAAATCCAATTGAGCTTGCTTGCAAACAGTTTTGACTAGAAAATTATCAAATCGTGTAGGAGGAGTAGTAGGCATGAGACGTGTCTGGACGCATATTCGATTGGCAAGTTTATGACTATGACTAGTTTGTTGGTAATTGGCTGTTTGGAGTTTATCCGTTTGATATTGCAATAATAATGACTCATCAGCTTTAGCTCAAACTTATTCCTATTTTTAGCTAGAGAGATTAAAGGAGCTAATCAAACTCATGGTTATATGACTGTTTAGACACAATCCGATTATTTCATTTGCCATGACGATCAAAAATGTGTTAATTAAATTTGTATACTCATAGCCAATGTAAGATTTGATGCTTAAAATGCATTTACACTCCCAAAAATAGTAAAACTTGATCATTTCACGATTGATTTGACAGTTGCTGTGAATATGAATAGAACAATTTTGTCAATGAAAGTCATGAAAATGTAAAACAATTCAAAAATCAGTCTCCCATTCACTTACTATGTGGGGGTCATACAATCACGCAGCGACTAAGTTCCTGCTCGATTTAACGCGTACTGACTGCAGGAGGCTGATCGGTGTCATAACTGGCCACTGTCTTGTAGCAGCTCATGCCATGAAAATGGGGCTCCTAACGAGCGACACCTGTAGGAAGTGTCAAGAGCCGGGAGTCTCTGAAACAATCCAACACCTTCTGTGCCACTGCCCGGCACTGGGGAAAACCAGGCAACGCTGCTTCGGTGAGCCCTGGCTGGTGGATCTATCACATGTGGCGGAGCAGAGGCTGAAGGACATACTTCAGTTCGCAAAAAAGTCCGGGGCCTTCGATGGCCGTTTGGACTGAACTTTCTCCGGGTCCATTTATCTGGTATCGCTACGGACCAAATGGGTCTATGTGTGGCCATGTGCCAGCCAGTTGAACCTAACCTCACTTACTAACCCAAACAAAAAGAAATTAGCATCTTGCATGAAATGTCGTTCCGAGAAAAAAACTTCTTTCTCTAATAGTGGTCACTTCCTTAAATCAACTTAAATTGTCGGCACATGATTCGAAATTCAGAAAATTTAAACATTTGTTGGTAATTTCCTTTCTAAGATTTTTTTCATGTGATTATTTGGACGTAGTATACATATGTATATTAGGACGAAAATTGCAACAATTTTCGATGCTGGCAACCCTTTTCTAATTTGCCACCAAGAGTTTGACAAGTGACCTGTCAAACTGGTTGACAAGTCCGGGAACCTTTTAGTGCGGAAATTTATCAAAAACATCTTACAAATTATTGAAAAACTGTCAAAAATGCCCAACTGCGAGTTAACGTTCATTTAATTTTTGCTTCAAGTGTGCTTCTTAGTGATTGTAGGCGAGTTGGTCCCCCCAGTGTAAGTGGCGCATCAAGTGTTTCAGGCATTTAGCTTAGCGCCACCTCTTAGGATCTCGAACCTCCCATTGAGGTAGGCCATAAACTCCTTTGGGGTGTTCAATTTTGCGAAACCTGATGGTGCTCTTCCGGCTGGGTTAGGTTAAAGTGGCTGCCACGAACCCTGTTGCCAATCATTGCGCATGCAGTCCTATGAGGAAGTGGTCCGTAAGGACGCCCACAGTACAACGCAGAGCGCTTCGAGTTAAGCCTAATAGCTGCCCGGTGCGATGGGTATCCATATCCACAAGGTGATTCATTTGCCCAGGACTTCCTAGCGTCCTCAAGATATTTTTGCCTGATGGCCAATTTAACCGATGTCATCGGTATTCCTATTGAGAAGGAGCATAAGACCTCCGGTAGCAATGCACCATGGCTAGCTATTTCATCGGCTTGACAGCTGTCCTGAAAATCCTTATGTCCAGGTACCCAAATCACTTGTAGATCCGAATTTCTCGACATCTCCCTGAGAGATGCACGGCATTCAGCAACAATCATGGGCACTGTACAAGGACCAGCAAGGGCCTACCTGTGAAAACACCAAGATTGACTCCAAATAATACTATTTGTCTGGGAAGAACTATGAAAAACTTACTGGAGTGTAAAAATGATGCACATGATGATAGAGTGATGGAGAGAGTAGAATCAAGGTTAAATAAATAATAATATTCGATTACACAGAAGCCAGTCAGTTGTCTTTAAAAAAGACTTCAACCTCCGCCTGAAAGACACTACAGTGATCTGGTAGACGGAGGGACAGCTTGAGTATCAGCTGTTAGGTTGAGAGCAAAGAGCAAAGTTAGGTTGATAGATTGGCTGGTAGCCAATGAAGCAAAATGAAAAGTTCCTTAGTAAGGGTGGTGCGGAGCGCTCCAGTTACCAGTAGTATAACTAACCTCCGCACTTTTTCAAACTGACGATTGCAGGTAGTCTTAAAAGCAGTCTGCCATTCGAACGGCATCCCAACCAATAGAATTGGCTCAACCACAGCGGTATAAAGCCAAGCAACAGTACGAAGCTGTAATTCTCAATTCGCCCCTATGGCTCTTTTGCAGTAGTAAAGTCAAAATCAAAATCAATTCAAAATCTTCCGCGCTCTTACTGCTATATTGTAGCTCCATAGTAACTTCGAGTCGAGGATGAGTAGTTGGCCGTCTGGCTCAGGTCAATAGAGATTCCTAGGAACTTTGTATTTCCTTGTAAACAGTACTAGCTCCGTTTTGCTATGATTCACATTCATGCCGCACTCAGGGCTCGAAGGAGCCGTTCACGAAGCGGATTTCACTCTGTCGTTACCGCGCCTCAAGACCACTATGTAGGTCCGGAATGCTACGACCACCAGCCCAATTGCAACAAACGAATTCGTAGGTCAAAGAGAAGTCCGAGGACGAAAACAGAAAAATCTACGGCCAAGCTTTACAAACGGTGGCAGGTCGTTGCAACCGTGGGGCTCTATCTCAGCGGTCGGACAGGGGAATATTCATATAATAGAGAAAATAATGGGCCAGGCGATACATTTAAAAGTCTTAAAAATGAATTTAAAAGAGAGTGCTGGAAAATCTGGGATTGAAGCATTTTTTATTAAGATAACGGTCGCAAGCCTACAATGTAGGAAATCGGCTCCATTATAGCTGTCTCCAAGTATCCGTCGCCTTATTTAAGTGCTATGCCGGTTTTATGGAGTTACTTAAAAGAAAAATTAAAAAAAACTCTACAACTAGATATGATTAAAAGCAAGATTGATGGAAGAATGAAAGGCCTTCCTATTGTAAGAAAATGGTAAAGTCAATGCAAAATCGACTAAATGGAGCTAAGAACCAAAAAATAGCACCAACTGCACTACAAATAAATAAACAAAAGTCCTATAAACTCGTTACTAGATAAAATTCAAATTTTAAATTTTATGGAACGTTTGTGTCAGCTAAATAGAACACTTGCATTTCTATCAATAAAAGTGCATTTTTTTAGTTTTCAATGAAACAACTGATTTTGGACTAATGTATTATTTATTGAAACTATAAAAGCTTATTTAAAATGTGAACTGATGACTCTATTTGTTTGTAAGTAAAAATATATAAACACACTAATTAAAATACGCGTGGCCACATAAATAGTACAGAAATTTGCATTGCAGTAAAGTTATAAAAAAAATATTTTTAAGCAATCGTATAAATTAATATTTTGTTGGAAATCCTTTGTTCTTAAGCACAGCTGAGCATCGCCTTGGTAGACTCTCCACTAAAGTTTGACAGCGTTCGTTAGGAATAGATATCCAGGCGATCTGAATTTGGTCCCACAATTCAGCAGCATTTTTAGGTTTCACCCTGTTTATGTGAGTTTCGACGTCATTCCATAGGTTCTCGATCGGATTTAGATCAGGAGACTGGGCGGGCCATTGTAAAACGTTGACATTTTTATCACTAAGGTAACCCTTCACAAGACGAGAAGTGTGCTTAGGATCATTGTCTTGCATAAAACGCCATATATTGGCATATTTTCGTCTGCGAAGGGGATCATTTGGTCCGCAAGAATTCGTTTGTAGACGTGTTGATCCATTTTCGTGTCTATCTTGATTATTGGTCCCACCCCATGCCAGGAAAAAGTAGCCCACACCATCACATTACCGCCACCACGTTTAATAGTTTTCTGTGTGTATTTGGGATTGTGTTGTTGGTTAAGTGGACGCCAAACATACCTTTTCCCATCTGATCCGAACCTGCAAAACTTGGATTCATCACTCCACAGCACATTTTTCCAGAAACTTATCGGTTTGTTTAGATGTTCCTTTGCAAACGATTTCCTCATTTTTAAGTTCTTCTATGTCACAAGTGGTTTTTTTTTAGCGATGCATCCTCTGAGATTTTTTTCTTGCAGACGCCTTCTAATTGATCTATCTGACACATAAATATTGCTATCATTCAGAACACTGCTTTTTATCGCTTTAGAGCTCGAAAAGGGGTCGGCGACACTTGCTCTGTATATAACATTGTCCTCTTTTTTTGTTGTTTTTCTTGGCCTTTTAGCTCTCGGAACGTTTTTGGCACTGCCATAGAGCTCCTTATGACGTAACGCATTGTAAACTACCATCCGCGAACACTCCAGCTGCTTGAATATTTCCGTAATTGTTGAAACTCTGTCTTTCATGTTGCAGATGATCTCACGCTTTTCTTCGGAGCAATGTGGCCCTCTTCCCATCTTCAAAAATATTTCTTTATAGTTAACTTTTTCAAAAACTAATGTTAACTGTTCTTACTTTCAAATAAATTTGTTATTATTCAAGAAAATTCACTTCGACTCACTAAAACCAAGCGTGTACTATTTAGGTGACCAGATAAAAACACATAGTGTTCTATTTAGGTGTTCACTATAAATTTATTCCTATTTTTAGCTAGAGAGATAAAGGAGCTAATCAAACTCATGGTTATATGACTGTTTAGACACAATCCGATTATTTCATTTGCCATGGCGATCAAAAATGTGTCAATTAAATTTGTATACTCATAGTCAATGTTAGATTTGATGCTTAAAATGCATTTATACTCCCAAAAATAGTAAAACTTGATAATTTCACGATTGATTTGACAGTTGCTGTGAATATGAATAGAACAATTTTGTCAATGAAAGTCATGAAAATGTAAAACAATTCAAAAATCAGTCTCCCATTCACTTACTAACCCAAACAAAAAGAAATTAGCATCTTGCATGAAATGTCGTTCCGAGAAAAAAACTTCTTTCTCTAATAGTGGTCACTTTCTTAAATCAACTTAAATTGTCGGCACATGATTCGAAATGCAGAAAATTTAAACATTTGTTGGTAATTTCCTTTCTAAGATTTTTTTCATATGATTATTTGGACGTAGTATACATATGTATATTAGGACGAAAATTGCAACAATTTTCGATGCTGGCAACCCTTTTCTAATTTGCCACCAAGAGTTTGACAAGTGACCTGTCAAACTGGTTGACAAGTCCGGGAACCTTTTAGTTCGGAAATTTATCAAAAACATCTTACAAATTATTGAAAAACTGTCAAAAATGCCCAACTGCGAGTTAACGTTCATTTAATTTTTGCTTCAAGTGTGCTTCTTAGTGATTGTAGGCGAGTTGGTCCCCCCAGTGTAAGTGGCGCATCAAGTGTTTCAGGCATTTAGCTTAACGCCACCTCTTAGGTTCTCGAACCTCCCATTGAGGTAGGCCATAAACTCCTTTGGGGTGTTCAATTTTGCGAAACCTGATGGACAGAACATAGTGTTCTATTTAGGTGTCCACCACTATATATATAGATATATATATATATATATATATATATATATATATATATATATATATATATATATATATATAAATATATATATATACATATATATATATATATATATATATATATATATATATATATATATATATATATATATTTATATATATATATATATATACATATATATATATATATATATATATATATATATATATATATGTATATATATATATATATATATATATATATATATATATATATATATATATATATATATATTTATATATATATATATATATATTTCAGCAAAATGATTAAGGGAGATAATCTCTGGAGTTGCCGATCCGATTGAGCTGAAATTTTCGGAAGACATAGATGTATATAACAGGTAGGTCCATGACTTGCTTGAATTCAGATATCTTAAACCTTTTGGCGGCGGCGGGTATTTTAGTGAATTTTCAGGTACTCCTATATTTCCAAGCAGTGTAAGTTTTTGTTAAAAAAAGGATCGGAAATGAAAGCTTATTATGTTTTTAGTTTGTTTACGATAAAAATATTGGAATTTTCGAGCCTGGTGTAGGCGCTGAGTGCCTAAAAGTAGGCAAGGATATTTTTTTTCAAATTTCGATTTGTCATAACTTCTAAGAAAAACAATGTATCATCGTGAAATTTTCAGAGCGTATTGATATAGACTAGAATTTAACACACATGGACTTTCAAGATTGTGCGGGCAACTCTGTAGCTACAGTAGGCTCCTGAAAAAAATCCTTCAAATCATCGACCTTCTTGAAAAATTGTTGATTTTTGAAATTGAATTCAAATTATTGATAAATTTTGACCTTTGTCCACCAAGTCAAATAAAAATTTCAAAAATTCCGCGGTAAACAAGAACGGCAACCCGTGATCAAATTACCTCTATTTTCAGCACTCAAAACTTCTGTTCACGAGAACTGTCGATCGGATAATGCGATCAATATGAAATTTCCAGGACATATTGGTATTAATTAGGACCAGGTCTGATAGAAGTAATTTTGAAATACGGGCAACACTGTGGCAGTTGTGCCATTTGTGCCATTTGGTGGCTTCCGATTTAGCCACCAGATTTTAAAAAAATTCACGCAGCAGGTGAATCTTACTCTAAGATAGATTTCATAGAAATTTGGTTTAAAAATGTGTATAGGGTCGCCAGCTATGGCAATTTTTGTCTCCTAAATATTGTAAATTTGCTCAGAAAAATAAAGGTTTCTTTCCCTATAACTTCCGATGCAGTAACGAAATCATAACGAATTTCATGTGATAAGTGGATCTTGTTGCATTTCTAATTCTGAGGAATTTCGTTGAAAAATTGTGAAAGGGTTGCCAGCTATGATGAACATCGTAATTTATTTACATTTCTTTATCGAGCGATGTTGAAGGAAATGACAATTAACAACAAATATTTACGTTTCAAAAATTTAAAAAGGTTGGAAGGTGGTAACCCTAAAATTGTGTTCACTCCTATAACTTACATCGCAGCCATTCAATCGAAACGTAATTCATAGGGTGGGTTTAACACAACGTGAAGCAACTATGGTGCTAGCATATGATTGCCAGCACCAGACAATTTCGTAAATATTGCACCAACAGATGCTTCCATTTTGTATTCATGAGCAAAGCATTTACAATAAAATAAGCAACCGATATTTAAATTTTCCGAGTTTTGGAAATTTTTCTGATGGCAACCCCAGACATAGTTTATTCACTGACACTTTCGATTATATCCTTGGATGAAAACGAAATTCAAAGGATAGGTTGATTAAGCACGAGCATGATTTATTGCTGCTGTGTTGGACAAATGCTGCCAGCACTGAACATTTTCATTTGTGTTATAGGAAATGCTGTCAGAAAATGATATTTGTTCCTTTGAGTAAGAAACGGTTGATATGATACTACAAAGGAGGGTATAACGTCTTCACACATTTATAAATCCCTCAAAGATAATTTCTTCGAAAATTAGTTTTCTATCGGTTCTGATGCGCTAGATTTTTTTTTATGTTGACTTAGTGGGTGTATAGAAAATTAAAAAAAATTTTTTTTTAAATTTGATGCGAACCGAAAATCGCCGATTATCACCACTTTTGGATCAACCCTCGTATATATATAAATATGAGTTTTGTGACCAAAGTGATTTTAATATTAATGTTCTTCGCACATTAGTAATAATTTTACGATTCTTTCTTATCGAGGTCAATACGATTGTGGAACCACCTACGAACAGCTTCCAACCACTCCCTATAAGCACAGTTTATTTATTTATTTATTTGGTGCGTATTCAATACAACAGGCAAAATGCCCAATTACAGATTAGATACAATGAAAAAAAGAAGAAAAAAATTAAATATAAGAACTAAATAAGAATATATAAACATAAAAAATACAAGAAACTCCTAAAGTATTAAATAAATAAAGTAAAATTAAGTAAAGCAAAAAAAAACCCAAAATCAAATTAGAAGTTAAGCAGCAAACACATACATAAGTACATATATATAAAAATGAAAAAAAAATTACAATAAATTCTTAAAGTATTAAATAATAAAGTAAAATTAAGTAGAGTAAAAAAGAAAAGAAAGATTCTGAAATTAGATTATGTGTTCAGTGCATACTTTCGAAACCACTTTGTCAAAATAAAATTTTCAATGTAAATAAAAATGTTCAGTGTAAATAAAAAATTTTTCAATTTTATTCATCCCACAAAAGAAATTCGAATTTATTTGTTTCTGTCACAGTTGTTTAAGTTAAACGTGCATCGCTATCTCCTGCAAACTCATCACTTTCCCAAGGCTGTGTTAGAGCATAATGGCATATCCGTTTTGGAAATGTTTAACCCTATGAGCACTGAGTGCCTGAAAGTAGGCAAGGAACTTTTTTTCAATTTCGATATAACATAACTTCCCACTCAGTCATCAGTGTATTACGAAGTTTACAAAACAAATTGATGTTTATAATAATTGGACTTGATTGATATGCGGGCAACCCTGCCAAATGTCCTAGAAAATTACCATTTTTTAGTAAAAAAATAAAACCATTACGTATTGCCAAATTTTGCCTGTTAAATTTCAGAATATCATATCTTTCCAACAAACAAAAATATCCATTCAATTTTTCAAATGATTCACATTTCCTGTTATCCATATGTATAGTTTCTAACATTCTCACACTATGCCACTAAACTATGAAAATAAATGAGTATAGTATACATTAATTTACCCATATCGAGACCAAGCCAAACTACTGTCGTAGTAACTCAAATATTTTCAAAATTTTGTATCGTCCAATATTAGTTATTTATAAACTGCCAAACTACGAACTGATGCCCACACTATGTCAGTTGATCTAACGAAAATAATTTCATTCTCAAAATAAATGTTATTGCCATTGTTCATTTTCAAGGTGAATTATTACAACTGTGTCACAGTGCTGACAAATAGTGAATGATCATCACGAATTCAAAAGATTTTTTTTTTTGCAGTTGCTCTTCTTACACCTGCAATTTCGGTGCAACTCAGTTTCAATTCAGTTTGTATCTCATGTTCCGTTATAACAATCCACGTACATATGTATATATTTGCATCATGCATAGATCTGTTGTTATTTTTAAACCGAGAGCGCTTGGTCGATCGATAATGTGAGTGAATGTAGTATAATCAATTTTATTTATAAGCGATTGTAAGCGGTTTGACGTGAACATTGATCAGACTATTAAAATTCAAAATAAATAATACTTATTCAACGAACTCGATTCTAAAATTAGATTATCTGGTTCTGTCAGTGATATTTATCAACCTTACGTAGAACCGTGCACATTCATAACACCTGAGAATTTTTCTATTGAACGTAACGATTTAGAATATGATTTCGCGCCAGTGGGCAATTGCGAAACAGGACAATCAATAATGTTTTTCTACACAAACGGCATAGGATGTCGTATAGGATGCATTAGCTCTTTTTGAAAGCTCAGAGTTCCAGATGATTCAAGTTTCAGGTGACATAATATCGGCATAAGTGTCGTATAACTTCTTCTTTCAGTTTTGTAGTTTATCTTTATTTATAGCCTCGAAAATCGACGAAAAAAGATTTGGATATTCAAAATAAATATCTGAAGTCAATGCCGCTTACCTAACAAAGCTGGTTTTGAAATTGAATTGGCAGCTACACGTGCCGTTTTTACAAACAACTCGGATTCCATTCAGAATTATGTTATATGAAGAAGATTTGAAGATTTTCGACATCATGTCATTATTTCAGTTATACTATCCGGTAAATATGGCCAAGTGGTAAATGTTAATTGTCTGATGATTGATTTTCAATTCCTGAAACTAGTGTCACAGTGCATGTAAACATATGTATGTTTTTACAGCGAAACGTTTAAAAATAAATAACATGCGTACTTTCCCACTGGCACAAAGCCATTTTCAACGTATGTATGATGTGGTCCGTTCATGTCGATCGTCGACAATATGTCTCGATTTATAATGCTGAGGTAAGCAGCAATCATTCAAGTTTGGCTGTAACTATCGATTTTTATAAGCTAATGCATCTATAGAAAGATATGACTTAGCTCACATTTATCTTTGAAGATTGAACGTCAATTGAACGTTGACCTAAAAATAGTTCAACTAAAACGTGATTGCTAATCAGAGAACTGCATTTAAAACTTATATCAATCTAAAGTCTTTCGCTTCACAAAGCTATTTTCACGAGAAATTTAGATTGAATTGACTAAAAAAGGTATTCTTGAAGTTCTTTATTTCGTCGAAGCTGCCAGAAAGACTGATTTTCGAATAAAGTACGCTTTGTTATTTGTTTTATATTTTAGGATATTGCATATGCTATTCAAAGTTGTTCTTTATTTCTCTATTCTCGATCACAATATATTTTTTCCATTTTTTTGATACTACATTTTTCTTATGCCTTTATGTTATGTATAGTATCTGGGGAGATTTGTAGAATGTAGTGTGCTTGCTTTTGGGATATCTACAATTTATTCAACTTGATGCAAGTGAAATACCATGGTTTACATGGATGAATCAAAAACGGGCACAGAAGTTGTGTTGGGCGTTTTTTCAACGAATCTGAACCTTCGCGAGTGATACTGATTGCCGAAACATGCTCCGGTATTTAAGTCAGAGCTATGTACCATATGCACGGCAGTTGAGTTCATTAATGGAACACCAGCAAATCCGACGGATTAGCGTCAAAAACAGGATAGTCATTCTCGCTCTAGCTTCAGTCACATGACCCTCGAGAATTGTTAACGCGTGCAGAGTGGTAATCAATGAAAAAAATTAAAGTTACTCCTATCCGGATTATGTGGATTCCAGGGCAGAGAAGTGTCAACGACAACGAAAATGCTGCAGAGTTGGTCCATCGCACGGCCACCTGTAGAAACTATATGCGACTATGTGTACTAAACTAAGTCTAAATGGGAAAACAAGCTAAACGGCGGGGGTAGTTAGGACATAAAGGATAATAAAAACCGATATCAATGTTAGCAATGATATCATGGAAAAATATAATGATATAGCTCAAAAATTTCAAAGGTAGCCTCACCAAGCATATGAAAGTTATGTAAATATAGTCGGCGAAAATATAATTCATGATCCAAGTGAAAATCTTTTGGTTAACCCACGTCCATGTACGAATGCAACTCAGTTTCTTCTGATCCACAAAAAAATATGCGATATGTTCACCTACCATTTTCAAGAAGTTTTTTGTCCGGTCAGAGGATCATCTACCGCATCGCCACTTTCTGAAATCTGCCAGTCGCCCATCGCTGATAAACTTTATTTAACCAGAGAAGACATTTCAAGGGCCATGAGAGAACTTGGTATGAAAAATGGCCCTGGACCTGACTTATTACCTTCAAGCTTCCTAGTTAAGTGTGCAAAAACAATCATATCACCCCTGAATATAAATTTCAATAAAACGGTGTCATGCGGTACATTTCCGTGTTTCTGGAAATCAGCCCATATCACGCCGATTTTTAAAAGTGGTGATAAACGCTCAGTAGAAAATTATAGAGTCATCGCCATTTTGTCAGCTATACCTAAGCTGTTAGAAAAAATTGTTTTGTGACAAACTTACAATCGTTATTGATCCTCCCTAAACGAGCAACAACATGGCTTCAGAAAAGGCCGGCCTACTACCTCCAACCTAATGATAATAGTCTCAAATGTGCGCTGTAATATAGGAAAAGGGCGTCAAATCGATACTATATACCCTGACTTCAGTAAAGCCTTTGACCGCGTTGACCATGGCATTTTGAAACATAAACTCCAAAAATTTGGCATTTCAGGAAGTCTTCTAAACTGGTTGAATTGTTACCTTCGAGATCGAACGCAACATGTTAAATTCCAAGGCCGTCTTTCCAAAAAAAATTACCGTCTCATCTGGGGTACCTCAAGGCAGCCATCTAGGGCCGCTGCTGTTCAATGTTTTTGCTTCTGATCTATCGGAGGTGCTTCTGATCCATCGGAGGTAGAGCTGGTTCTGGTAAGCAGCTACCTACCCTATCCAGCTCTTGATCAAGATGCAAAAATACGCACCTAATAAGTCTGACAACCTCGTATTATATATACGAGTACATACATACATAGTATGCCTCTGAAAATCTGTTTTCCGCAGCTGAACAGTTTTCCACTGCCTAACAGGTCGTTTTAACAAACGAAAAACGGTTCGTTTTAGAAAAACGTTTAGGTTTAGAAAAACTATTCGTTGTAGAAAAACGGTTCGTTTAAGAAAAACTATTGGTTTTAGAAACACTATTCGTTGTAGCAAAACGGTTCGTTTTAGAAAAATGATTGGCTTTAAAAAAAAACTATTCCTTTTAGAAAAATTGTTCGTTTTAGAAAAACGATTCGTTTTAGAAAAACCGTTCATTTTAGAAAAACGATTGGTTTTAGAAAAACAGTTGGGTTGGGAAAAATTTTCCTTTTAGAAAAACTGTTTGCTTTATTTGGAAAAACTGTTTGTCGATATTTGGAGAAACTGTTCGTTCGTTTTTTGCAGCCAAATGTTTTTTTTGCAAACTGACGGTTTTGAGCCCATCACTAATATCAACACGGCTGCTTATCATGCTGTCAATACAGTGAAGCGATGTTTGATAGATTTCGTTGAAAACTAGCCAAAGTTTTTCCAAGTACAAAAATATCAGTCGAAACTCGAAATGGAATTTTAAATTGTATTAGGCTTAAAAAGTTTGCGGTTGGATGTCATAGACTTTCCCCGGCACAATTATGCGGAATTTTGGTATTCGGCCCAATAGTTGCACAATTTTCGAGCAAATTTTGGGTTTAATTGGGAACCTACGCATGGCGTTGGAACGAAAATATTAATTTGCATATGAGATTCATAAAATATCTCTTTAAAATTCCGTACCAAATTTAAAGTAAAATTTTTCAAAAATTGTTTAGATAGCTTCCTCGTTTTTATTTTTTGTAGAATATCAACATATTTACAAACTGCAATAAACTACTTTACAATTGTAACAGCAAAATTCAATGATACCAACTAGAATCGTTCAAATTCTCTAGGGAAATTTTCCCATCCACTGAGAAATTTTAATTAATTTCCCAAAGACTCTCAATCTGCAAGATATACCTACTCAGACAACTTTCGACAAGCCATCTTCTTAAATTCTTGTAGGTTGGGGGTGGGGATTAAGTACACCCATGCCTAAATGACTATACTGCACTTCTACCTCTATTAGCTTTATATTGCCTTGTTTACCAGGAAAGGTGAATCTATTTTTAGATACCAATAAAAAGCTCGGCGTCGCGTCGTTATTTTGCAAAGTTTTTATTATATCTTGTTTTCGTTTTTATTCCGTTTCGCTCTCTCGCTCCCTTTTCTCTCACGGAACGTTGTTTTCCTCGCCACGAATTTCATTTTTTCCAAATATGGAGTCGCAATTTTATGCTTTTGTATAGTATTTATGAGTGTTTTTTCTTGTATTTATCCACGAAAAATGATTTGCAATTTCATTTGCGCTCGGATCAATATTTTTGTTGATGTGGTTCGAATAGGGGTCGAGACCGTGGCAAATAAACATAAATGATGGTTTATAGGATGTTTTGGGTGCTGCGACGCTTTATAGCAATTATATAGGTAGTATGAGCTGGCTGGCTTCAGTGGGTGTATTCTATTGTTAGCTTGAACTTTGTATGTAAAAAGTGTTGATTGATCTGGTGAAATGTTAGTCAACAACGTGTTTCGAAAACTGGCGAGAGACTAATGATTTTGCGTTGAGTCAACTATCCACTCACAGTAAAAGTGCAATAAATCAGATCTAGCGTGTCATGATGAGATGTTAAATTTATTTTCATTTATTCTAAATTCTAAGGCACTGTCATCTTTTTAAACTGGTTGGCTAATGTAAATTATTTCATGATAAAAACACCTACTAGAACCGTCAACTCGAACGATTTCAGCCAAAAAAAACATAGTTCATTGAAAACAAACAAGTTTTTTTATAAAAATGCATTACTAAAAATATCTTATTTTTCGCCAAGCAGTAAATATTATTCACTGCGGCCTAATAGATTAATTATATAGCTTTTATTCATAACTTACTTCGCTTGGCAATGTTTATAAAAATTCGTTCCAGACTTCAGGACTCAAAAATTTCAGCTATTTTGAATTGACTCACATTTTTGACACGAAAAAAAGTTCAAAATGATAGGAAAATCAGCTCAGATCTCTTAGATTTCGGACCACCTTGAACAACAACTTTCTACTAAATTCTACTTAAATCTAATACTCACGACCTAATCATTTTTTGTAAGGAAATAATAAGTCAACAATTATACAGCGATGGGGTTGGTTTCGAAAGGAAACTGTTTAGAGTTTAAAATCACAAAAAATATCAGGACGCTGTGAACTTTGATTCAGGAAAAAATACAATGATTGGTGTCAGAAGTGGGATTCTGTTTGGTTTCTGAATCAATAAGTATCTTTCAAAAGATTTGGAGGCTGGTTCATCTCTTCTTCGGAGGATGAGAAAGCGTGAACCTCACAGATTTGAGTTTAGTTCGTGAGATTGTCGACTATAGCACCATCATCATAGTCCGCGCACTATATCGGCATGAGAATAACTTAAGTATACAAGAAGAAATCACTACCAAATTTTGCAATGCTATCATTGATATCAGAGCAACCAAGTCGATTTCGCGAACAGATTTCGCGAAAACCAGAGGCGTTAGTAAAGTTGGACGATATGTACTTCGGACAGCTAATAGTGATTCCTCGCTCTTTCATGGAGAAAGCACTGGTCAAATATAGTTCGGCCATTTAGTATTCCAGCATCAGTTCCTGGTAACAGAAATAACCGACGAATGCATACTTTGGATGAATTTCCGCGGACCTCGCGGTTTCCGTATTGATCTAAGAAAAAGAGTGATCAAGTTGAAAAATACGGAAGTACCGTTATTAGGCAACAGGAAGGAGAACGATCAGTTGTCACCGTTAACTTTAACGCGCACTAAAACCCTTTATCTTCAACCGAGATACAAGGGCGGCAGTTTCCGGGCGGCTTTGCTCGCGAAGAATAAGGTCGCGGGTGGGCGCCACTCGCTTCTATTTCGAGAAACTGCCTCGCTACCGTCGCCCTGAAGCGAGAAGAGGTAGACGGTTCGTAACAAACAACCCACTACTCGAAATTCACAATTACCCCGGCGCAATTTATAATTTCAATCTTTATTGTACTTAACGTGTACTATAAATTTATCACTACTATCACTACCTCGTTACCATTCAATGGTAATCTCCCTTATCCTATTTGCACTTCAATTTCAGATAATCTTATACAACAATTTTAACGCTACGTACTAACTAACCTGCTTGCTCTGGAACTGTCGGCTCTGGATCGCAAGAATGTGGTTTTTCTCCCTCGATGGGGCCCTTTTCTGCTAATTGAAGTCACGCCAAAATCAATCGAAACGTCGAAAATCCTCCGCAATTCGTACTCCTCGACAAACTCGCTCTACACCGCTGCTATCGATCTTTCGCAAAATATTCGCACCCGTCGTTCTTCCCATACAGCAATTATGGCACGGATAAAATAATACGCCTATCGTTTCTCCTGCCGCTTTCCGGACTTGAAATCGCCTGTCGTCAGCCCAAGTTTCCTAATTCCAAACCAATAGCCACACTCGGAAACAAAGGAAAAAAAGCAAAGTGTAAATTTCTCGTTTCAGCGCTTCAATGCTTCCGCACACTCACCCAGCTCAATTCAAAAAAAAAGAATTTCCGTGATCCCGCTCACAGGAAAATTTTCCTGGCGGTAGCGGGATTTTAAAAATAACGTTCCCGGCGCTCGCCCTCTATCGCTTTCACTTGTCTGAGTGTTGGGTTGCGAATTCACCTCGCGATCCAATTCGGGACGGTCCGATTTTGGAACATCTTAACTGACGTTTTCCACTTCGTGACATTTCCGACTTGTCAACATTTGTTTACGTCAATTGTGTTGTCGGCAAATCAACCTGCGAGCACCACAGCCTTTCGATACATTTTCCAGGTAAGTGAGAGTTCTGCTTATTATTTCTTTCTTTCGACAAGGAATCTGATCCGCGATCCTCCCCGTTTCTTTCCATTTAACCGCTATCAAGTGAGAATCTAGTCGGTAGTGACAGTGCTAATTCCTTCCGACACTCAATGTGAAAGTTTGTTCGTGCCGCGAGTTTCGGTTGTGAAAATGCCCTGCCTCGAATGCTGATGTCGTCCTGATCTCGTTTTACCTACGCGCATGGCGACTATCCTTCGCGCCTCGGGTCGATCCTGTCAATAATCTCGCATTAACTTTAGTCGCCCTTTTGATCAGTGGCTTTGCGTTCGGGAATCAGCAACTCGGGAATACACTCGGTACCAGTCGTATGTAGGTCAATTGTTGGCCTAGGTCTGGTGTCGTCAGTATGAACGACTCAGCCCATACATTGCTCTGCCGGGTGTATGGATTTGTGGCATAATGATGCGGATCGCGATATCTCGTTGATATTCTTGCGCTTTGGATAGCCTCGCGATTTAGGTATTGCCGTTGGTGACTATGATGTTGCTCATATCCACAATTTACTCGTGTTGTTCTGCTGTTGATGTGCAGATGTTCGACTGAGTTGTGCGTCTGTTAAATGTTCGTTTGTACTTATGTGTCACTCGTCGTATATACCTTCAGCATGCCTTGTGATAATCAACTGACTTCCTATTCATTACACTACATTCGGGGATTGTGATTGTAACAACAACTGACCTAATCTACCTTAAATTACATTCATGACTCTAGTAACTAACTCATTAAACCTAATACTACTTAACATTAAAATCGTGAATTGCGAATATTATCCAATCTCCATCGTTCTCTTTTAGAGGACGATGGAGATTTTTTTTTTTTTTTTCGATTTATTATGAAAAAAGTGAATGCCGTGACACCCCCCTCGCTTCAGAGAATTCAGTGGAATTCTCGGCCCAATTTCTCCCACTATAAACCGTAGTTGGCCTTAATTCGGAACGGAAAATTACGTCGTAACGAAGATTCTTTAGCCGATTGCATTTCCGATCTCGATAACGTTATTGCAGCCATAGAAATTCTGAATTGGAACATTCAATCAACGCTTCCACTACACACTTTTCCCATGCATGCTTTTATGTAACTCCGATTAGATTTGTATGGTGTCGGTATTTGTTTACTCTATATTTTATAAGATTCTAATGCCAGGTGATCTGGATTTTAGGCTAACTATACTGACGTAGACAGAAATGAACAAAAAAAACGGAAGTAGAACGTCTCGCCACCCAGAAGAAAGGAAAAAAACTAAACCCGAAACGGAAAGGAAAAGAAAAAAAACAATAACCCGAAATATGGTAAAGGAAACAAAAAAAACCCACCACCAAAGACTCGGTAATTATTTCCTGTTTATAATCAAGAACTAATATCAATTTATATAACTAACCCCTATATAAATTCATTCTAAACGACTAATCATAAAATAGATTCATCATAAAATCTAATCATTAAATTTAAATAAATTTCTATCCCACCACCAAAACAATTCGCTTCGCAGCCGAACCCCTATTAAGATTGAATCTAGCCTATCTAGTTTTCTATTCATCTCTTATTTCGTTTATTTTTCGGTACATACCAATCTAAATGCAAATCACTAAACTTAAACTTTTCCCAAATAGAAAATTCAAAGTATAATTATTTTTCCATACCTTATTCAACCACCCATACCTTAATATTTCGAAAGTATATGATATTCTATAATCTACTAGATTTCTTCCCGAATGCATCAATCAGCTAAAAACAAATAACTCAACCCATTATTATAAAAGTGTGGAACTATCACGTAGGTCTATCTCTATATTCAGCTAAGCTGCGAACACAATAACGCATAGCTACCTACCTATCCTAACGATTTTATACTGTACCTACTACCCTAACAATCTTATAATGCAACCCACCACCACCATCTGAACTATCTTTCTTATCCTACTCTAAATTCGCTTGAATCGTGCGCCCTTAGCCCGTACCGACCGATCTATCTTCACCACTATTATGTCGGAATCGTAAGTACAAAACACCGATTGTGTAATTTCTATAAAACAACTTTTATTCAATGTTAAGAAAGTGTGAATCGTAGCGCGGACAATTGTCTACTGCACGGGGGAACTGGTTTTCTACTACTCTTTTTTTTAAAAGGAAGTTAGTTTCGGTTCAGTGGTACATTTGATTCTTCATACTTAAGCTGGCTACAATTTACACAATTATTTTCGTTAAGACATGACAGTTTTTCCCCCTGCAATTTTGACTACAATTTACAAAATTATTACAAATTCATTAGCTCATCAATATGACTTCATACTGCCAAGTTCTATTAAATTCATATTTGAAAATGAGTGACAACTTAAAATTATTTGTAGTATCTTTTGAATTCATCGGTGAAACGGACTGGAGGACGACTAATTCTTCTAGGTCTTCCTAACTCTGCAGGTGCATCAGGGACTGTATCTTTCTCTGTACGCGTATCGGATGTTGATGGCTGGATGCTGGAACTCAATGGTACTGGAGTAGCTACTGTGCTTCGATCTGTTTCAATAGATATAGCAGCTTCATGATCGGTCGGAATGGTTTGAGGCGTGATTGGCTTGACCCTAGATGAAGTATTCATATCAATATCAGAATGGTCATTTATCTCACCTTTTTCCCCTCGAACTCGTTCACCAGTTTTCCTGATTTGATCAATATGACGTTTCCATGTTCTGCCGTCATCTAGCCTAATCATATAATGTAAACGACCTACCTTTTCGATTATTTCTCCAAATATCCACTTCTCTGAAGATAAATAATTTCTAGCCGCAACTCGATCACCCACTTTGAGTTCTCTGGATATGGGTGTAACGTCTCCTACTTCGTTATTCATGGGCATCATTATATCTAATCTGGACTTAATCTGTCTACCAAACATGAGAAAGGCTGGAGACTTACCTGTTGTTGGATGTATCGACCTCCGATACGCCATCAAAATTTTTGCTAATTCTTGGTCGATTTCATGTTTTTTACAACGCATTGCTTTAATTTTATTTTTTATAGTTTGAACATACCTTTCTGCTTGCCCGTTTGTAGCAGGATGGTATGGAGCACCTTGTTTATGAATTATCCCATTTAATTTTAAAAATTGTTTGAATTCATATGAAGTCAGTTGAGTTCCATGATCACTAACGACCACCTTGGGTAAACCAAATGTAGAAAATATTTCTCTGCATTTCTTTATTGTTGTTTCAGTTGTGATATTTGGTAATATGTGAACCTCTGGCCACTTACTATAAGCATCAACTAAGATAAAGAAATTATTTCCCAGGAATGGGCCGAAGAAATCAATGTGCACCCGATCGAAAACGCCTTTTGGTGTTTCCCAGCAATGTGTGAATTCAAGTTTGGCTGCCTCCGGGTGAACCAATTGACAATTTTTGCAATTTCTTACTATATCTTCAATATCTTTATCCATATTGCTCCACCAGCAATAACCTCGGGCTAATTGTTTCATCCGGGTCATGCCGAAATGTCCAGTGTGTAATTCCCTGAGGACTCTTTCGCGCAAAACCTTAGGAATATAGACTCTGATTCCCCGTAAAAGACAATTGCACTGCAAAGCGAATTCATTCTGGTCGATGCCAAAACGAAATTTCGGATCGCATATTCGACCATATTTTAATGAGTGAAGCAAAATCTTTACATCTCTGTCATTTTGTGTAGCAATGCCTAGTTCGTTAACTGTAACCGGTAAATTCTCAATAATATTACATTCAATTAAATCAATTTCTTCTATGTTTTTTGATACGTTTTTAATGGGTAACCTTGACATAGCGTCAGCATTAGTATTCTCAGAAGACTTTTTGTATCTTATCTCATAGTTAAAAGATTCTAAAAATATTGCATAATGTTGCATTCGAGTTGCAGATAATGTTGGTAGCCCTTTATGAGGCGAAAATATTTGTGAAAGAGGCTTGTTGTCTGTAACTAGGATGAATCTCCTAGCATATACGTACTGGTAAAAACGTTTGATGCCAAAAATAATTGCATATGCTTCCCTATCAATTTGGCTATACCTCTGCTGAGTTGGTGAAAGAGTTTGTGAAGCGTATTGAATTGGACGTTCAGTCCCATCTGGATACAAGTGGCTGAGAACACATCCCACTCCAACTGGAGAAGCATCTACTGCTAATATCAATGGTAATTTGGGGTCATAATGTACAAGAACGGTGTCGGAGAGCATTTGGCTTTTAATTTCCTGAAATGTGTGCTCACAATCAACTGTCCACTTGAACGCGACCTTTTCTTTCAAAAGATTGTTCAGGGGATATATAAGTGTGCTTGCATTCCTAATGAAACGGCTGTAATAATTTATTAAGCCCAGAAATGCTCGCACCTCATCTTTATTCTTTGGTCTAGGCATGTCTTGAATTGCCTCAACCTTATTTTTTAATTTGTGGATTCCATGTTTATCAATTAAATACCCGCAATAGGTAATACGGTCAACCATAAATTCAGATTTTTCTCGATTTATCCTCAAATTCATTTCAGATAGCCTACTTAATACCTCTTCTAATCGTCGTAAGTGCGTTTCATCGTTTGGAGCTGTAATTCTAATGTCGTCCTGAAATACTTTTACACCATCAATGCTTTTTAGCATACTCTCCATTTGCCTCTGAAACTTAGCAGCAGCACAAGAAACACCAAACATCAGTCTCTTTGGCTTGTAAAGCCCTTTGTGTGTGTTAATTGTTAAACACTCACGACTATCTGGATGTAACTCCATATGCAAATATGCTTTATGGATATCAATCTTTGTATATTTTTCACCACCTGCGAATCCATCAAACAACTCATCGATATTGGGTAAAGGATACTCATCAACTTCAATGAATTTGTTTACAGTTATTTTATAGTCCCCACAAATTCGAACCTCTCCATTGCTCTTTGGCACAATTACAATGGGTGTTGCCCACTCACTAGTGTCTACCTTTTCAAGAACGTCATTGGCAACTAAATTGTCGAGTTCTCGCTCCACTGCGCTCATTAATGGAAATGGTAAACGCCTTGCCCTAAAGAAAACTGGTGAGGCATCTGATTTTACATGTATCCTAGCTTGCATGCCATTTATCTTCCCTATCGACTTCGTAAATACAACCTCATATTTATTTAAGATTTTTTGTAACCTAGACTTGCAATCTACGTGGCTAACCGCAGAAATAACACTCGCGTTTTGCCCAACAATTTTTTCCCAATCGAAATCAATCTGCCTTAACCATTCACGTCCAAGCAATGGGCCTCTATTTGAATTTACAATATACAATTTAAACGGTCGCTTACCTTCTTTGGTTGTAATGTATACATGGATGTACCCGTAGCACTTTATTTCGGTTCCACAGTAGCTCTCCAGTTCCGTGTCGTTCGCGAGCACCTTTGCCTTCGAAAAATACTTTTGAGCGTCAGTTTTACTCATTACAGTCACTGGTGCACCTGTATCAATTTCAAAATTTATATAAATTCCACTTACATTTAATTTACAAAAAAGTTTTGATCTTAATTTAGAAGAACTTGATACAACCGTTTTATTGGCAATCTGAAGAAGTTGCTCCACTGTAATTTCCTCCTGGTTATTGTCTCCTTCTTCTAACAAATTAGTTTGATCACGGCTTCTTAACTTCAAACAAACTTTCTTTAAGTGTCCAACTCGTTTGCAAAATAAACATTTCGTTTGTTTATGCCGACACTCGTTTGCTCTGTGATGCGGACTGCCGCAACGAAAACAACAATTTTTTAACGGGAATTTACATGTTTTCATTTGCGAAACCCGATTCTTGTTATTTGTAGGCTGATACTTTTTGCTGGGTTTTTTCGTTTCTTTGCATTTAATTTGATTTAAATTTATGTTTTCTTTAACTTTTTCACTGAGTGCTGCTCCGCCTCGCTCTGAAAGTTCCATTGCTAAAGCCTTTTCAGTCGCTACAGTTAAATCCAAGTTTTTTACTTCCAGTAATCTACTCTGGATTCGTTGATTACTTAGTCCAAACACAAATTGATTCCTGATCGCGGTGTCCCGGAAAGCACCAAAATTGCACGATGTCGCTAATTTCTTTAACGCAATCAAAAAATCTTCACAAGATTCTCCATCTCTTTGTTTCCTTAGATGAAATCGGAAACACTCCACAATTTCTAGTGGTTCAGGTTGAAAATACTCTTTGAGTATACTGACGATTTGACTATAAGTCTTGTCTTTCGGTTTTTCTGGGGCGATTTTATCACACAATGTGCTGTACGTATCGGAGCCCATGTAATGTAATATTAGGCATTTGTGTTTTTCCGATGCAATATCAAATACCTCGAATGCTGCTTCTAGTCTTTCGACCCAACGTGACCAAGAGCTTGTTTTGTCATACGGCTCGAAAACGAAACTCATTGTACCTGCGCTTTCACTACAATTGGTGTAACCAAATTGAATTACGAATTTCACTTTTTTCGTGTATTTCTATAACGATGCTTTTCGATGCAATTTCGGCACCATGCAAACCAGACTATGATAGGGTATCAGGAACTTGTCCGCACGTGATTCCGAGAGAAAATGTAATCAATGTGATCTAATCACATAATAAATATCCAAAACATCCTCGTCGCCAGTTATTATGTCGGAATCGTAAGTACAAAACACCGATTGTGTAATTTCTATAAAACAACTTTTATTCAATGTTAAGAAAGTGTGAATCGTAGCGCGGACAATTGTCTACTGCACGGGGGAACTGGTTTTCTACTACTCTTTTTTTTAAAAGGAAGTTAGTTTCGGTTCAGTGGTACATTTGATTCTTCATACTTAAGCTGGCTACAATTTACACAATTATTTTCGTTAAGACATGACAACCACCTAAATATTTCTTTAAATCTTTCGCGTGCCAATTACCGACCGCTTTTCCCCTTTCGTCGACAAGCTCGAAAGTCCAGGCGGATGTTTTCACTTTTATTGTGAAAGGACCGACGAACGTTGGAGCTAATTTCGCCGCGAAATGCTTACTAGCGTCGGATAAGACATAGTTTTTCCTCCACACTCTGTCTCCCACCTGGAAGTTTTCTGTGCGTCGGCGAAGATCATAACGTCTTTTACTGGATGAGGCGGCCTGCTGCATTCTACGAATCACCTCTTTGCGAACTTCTCCTAGAGCTTCCGCATTCTTTAAGGGCAAAAAGTCGCCCCCCGGGTCCACCGGAGGTTCTATTCCGTCTCGGTACGTGACCATCTCTCTTCCGAAATTCAAGAAATACGGAGAAAAGCCTGTGATTTCGTGTTTGTAAGTCCGCAAGGCGCAGGCGATCTTAGCTAGATGCGTATCCCACAGTCGATGGTTATCGGACGCGTAACATCGCAACATACATTTAATGTCTTGGTTGCGTCGTTCAGCCGGGTTAGCTTGAGGGTGATATAGAGCCGTATAGCTCACACGTACGCCATAACCTTCCACCGCTTTCTTAAATTGGCTTCCCCGGAACTGTACCCCATTATCACACACCAATACCTTGGGAACCCCGTATACTAAAAACACCTGCTCTTCCAGCAAGCGAAACACTGTCGCTGCTGTTGCTGTCCGTACGGGTAACACTACTGAGTATTTCGTAACGTAATCTATAATGGTCAGTATATAAGAATGACCCCGTGTAGATCTCGGTAACGGCCCTACTAGATCTATGCATATCATCTCCCACGGGTCCTTCGCTTCGCCTACTCGGGATGACATTAAACCCACCGGAGCCTTCCTTATAACTTTGCAGGCCTGGCATACCTTGCACTTTTTTACGTATTCCCCGATATCTTTCTTCATTCCAGGCCAATAAAAGTTCTGAGCGACGCGCGCTAATGTCCGGTCGGCACCCATATGGCCAGCTTTCGGGTCATCATGACACCGATACAGAATGGAATCTCTTTCAGCCTTCGGTATCACCCTCTTCCAGGCTGTACCCGTCCCGTGATTGGAAAACTGTTTCCACAGCGTACCATTTATGACCTTCCACTTTGCATACTTCTGAGGGTCGTTCCGAACATTTTCAACCATTCTTTCCAACCATGGATCCGTTGCTTGGGGCGCCGCAATGTCATCCACCTCTACCACTGCCCGAGAGAGCGCATCCGGAACCAAATGCTCCTTCCCCTTACGATGGATCACCTCGAAATCAAACTGTTGGAGGCGTACTGCCCACCTCGCCAATCTACCCGTCGGATCTTTTAACTGGTTCAGCCAAACCAACGAATGGTGGTCTGTAATGACAATGAACTTGGTCCCTTCTATGTACGGCCGGAACTTCTCAACGGCCCACAGTACCGCTAGACATTCTCTCTCGGTCACTGAATACTTCCTTTCCTGTTTGGACAGTGCACGGCTGAGGTAGCATATCACCTTTTCGCCCGTAGCATGCGCCTGGCTCAGCACAGCCCCTATTCCCACGTCTGAAGCATCAGTTTGGACCTTGAAGGGAAGTTCAAAATCTGGGCACGCCAGTATCGGAGCCGTGGACAGTTTACGTTTACACTCGACGAATGCCCGCTCACAGTCAGGGGACCAACAGAACTTGCGTCCTTTTTTAAGTAGGTCGCTCAGCGGCGCAACCATGGTAGCATGGTTCGGGATAAACCGCCGATACCAAGACACCATGCCCAGCAACTGCCTAACTTGCTTAACCATCTTAGGCCGCGGAAACTCGCTGATGGCCTCCACTTTCTCGGAGTCTACCTGTAGCCCCTCCTCGTTCACCACATATCCCAGATATTTAAGCTGCGGCCTGCAGAATTGACATTTCTCTTTCGAAACGCGTAGCCCCTCCTCTCGCAATCGTGAGAATACCTCTCGCAGTACCTCCACATGTCGATCAAAGGTGTCCGTCACCACAATTATATCATCGAGATACGTGAAAACGTATGGCTCGAGAGTTGGACCCAGGACGGTATCAATTAGGCGCTGCCACGTTGCACCCGAATTGTGGAGTCCGAAAGGCATTCGCAAAAAATGAAAGAGGCCCCTCCCCGGTACCGTAAATGCCGTATATGGCTGTGAATTTTTCGCCATGGGTACTTGCCAGTACGCTGACTTCACATCCAGCGTAGACAAATACCTCGCATTCCGTAGCTTGTCTAGCGTTGCTGCGATATATGGCAAGGGGTACGCGTCTTTTTCCGATACTGAATTCAGTTTTCTGAAATCCACACAGAACCTATATCGTCCATCCTTCTTCCGGACTAATAAAATTGGTGACGACCAGGGACTCGCCGATGGCTCCACTACCCCCATCTCCAGCATCTCATCCAGCTCTGAGTTTATTTGACGCTGTACTGCAGGAGAGACCGGATAATACCGCTGTTTAATTGGGGCCGCCGTCGTCTTTATCACATGCTCCACTGACTTAGCACAGCCCAAACCATCGCCCATCAATCGGAACTGTTCCTCCAACAGCCCCGCCAGAGACTCTGCCTCCACCTCCGATAGATGAGATTGACTTCGTAGCGACTTCCTCGTTCCAGCCTCCGCCGCAGCTACCGACGTCCACTGTCGTCCCTTCATGTCCAAAACGACACCAAACCGCTCCCAAAAGTCAACTCCCAAAATAACTTGCTGAGGAATGTTTGGGATAACTAACACCTCCAGCAAATAACGACGTCCGTTCAGGGCGAAATTCAACTTCACCGCTCCTGCTACCGAACACATATCGCCGTTGGCGAGTCGTACCTCACAAATTCCATCACGGATCAGCGTTAATTCTTTCCCTGCTAATAATGACCATCCCTTCTCCCCTATGATCGTGCGACTCGCCCCTGAGTCTAACAATCCTTCCATGATTACGCCCTCTATTTCCACATGCAAGTGCGGGCGACTATCATGGTCATTTTCTGCCAGCGCGTAGTCTACCTTTGGGGAATGTCCCGACCGCTGCGGCCTATTCTTAGTGCTCCCTTGGCCGCCTAGTGAGCACGCTGATCGTTTCCCGACCCCTGTATCCTGCCCCGATTTCGGCCCTCCTGGCTGCTACCTCTCGCCTGACAATTCGGACACGCAGATCGCATCACCCCTTGACGACCACACCCGAAACAACGCCGAGGCTCCCTGCACTCTCGGGACATGTGCCCTTCACGCTTGCAGTTCCAACACTGTACCTGTCGCTGTCCCGCCAACGCTGCCACTTGATCCGCGATTCCCGGGCCCACATACGCTAGATCGGACTCCAAACAACGCCTAGAGCGCGTGTTTGGTGGTACAAAAGCCGCTATTGATGCCCTGGTAGCATCCAAAGTCCGACCTAACTTTACTAACTCCGCGATCGACTCGACCGGAGTCAAACAGAGCTTCTGCTGGTAAAACGGTGCGATGTTGCGTCGCAGAACGCGCAGCTTTTCCTGCTCCGTGCAGTTAACCTTAAGGCGACTGAACAAGCGCTCCATGGTCGCCACGTACACCCCCATGGACTCACTTTCTCCCATCGTTCTCTTCCGGATCTCGTCCCACAAACGGTCCTCGTAGTCAGACGGCAGGAACTCTGCTTTCAGTTCTTGCATCAGTTCGTCCCAGCACTTAACCCGCGTTCGATTCGCGCGAAACCATATGAGCGCTTTTGCGTCGAAGAGATCTACCGCCGACGTAAACAGCTGTGACTTCGAAAGCCCTCGGGCCTGCCGTAACTCCTCAACGCGCTCCAAAAAGGCATTCACCGATCCACTTGAATCGCCCGTAAACTTAAGGCCCCATTTGGCCACCTCCGTCGGACTGACTACTTTAGTTTGTTGTACCGATGCTGCTTCCTGAACCATACCACTTGGTTCTGCCTCGTCGTCGCTGGGGTCTTCCACTTTCTCCACCAATGCCCCCATCGTCATGATGAGCCTATTCCGGAGCTTTTTCGCACCTTCCTTTTGCTCCCGTGTTACTGCCCGTATGTTCCCCAGTCTACGGAATCCAAACTCTATTCTACATCTCGCTTTCAGGTATTCCAGGGATTCCTTGCCGCTCGTCACCCTCTCCACCAGTTCCTCGGCCTCTGTCACTTTAGCTTGCAGTTCCCGGAAATCCGCCTCAAAATCGAAAGGGTATTCGGCTTCGACATAGGAAGTGTCCATGGCGGCCTCTGTCTTCAGAGCCGCCCTCAGGGCCTTCCGCATATTGTCGACTGTGTCTGCGTCAAATCCACGAATGGCCAGCTCGTACGTGAGCTCGTCCTTAGTTAGTCGATCCACCAAGATCTTCATGGCTCGACCACGGAAATTGTTTGCGCGAAGATCCTGAAAATTCACCCTAATCACTCCCTAACAATAACACTCCCAAAAATTACTCTAAATGTATTCCTTCTGCGGAACCCAAGTTACTTTCCTACTAAAATAAACACCCGCAACCCGCTAATGATAACGTAAAATATCTAATTCACAAATAGAACCTGAAAAAGAATGGCCTCTTACTTCCTAACCTATCATATTCACGCACCCACAATTCAACCGCAATTCAAATAAGTTTAATTTTCACTATCCGCACTCACACACTTTTTCTATTCTCAACCACACACACCAAATTCAGAATTCCAATAGATATATATATATCAATGTAACAAAATGTTTTCGCAAAACGCTCAATCCAATAATATATGATCAATTCAAAAATATATTATGTCATTATTCTCCACGTAATTCGTAAAAAGTTTAACTTGCAAACTTCCTATTAGCAACAATAAACGATTTCCGCGGGAAAAACTACTTTCAAATACGCTTTTCGGTTAACTTTATATGCGATTCTACGCGCCTATCAGCCTTCCCACAATTTGGGACTTGGCTCCTAAAATTTTCTCGAGTACCGTTTTTCCCGTTAGTACCGTTTTATGCCCCACGTTGGGCGCCAATTTGTCACCGTTAACTTTAACGCGCACTAAAACCCTTTATCTTCAACCGAGATACAAGGGCGGCAGTTTCCGGGCGGCTTTGCTCGCGAAGAATAAGGTCGCGGGTGGGCGCCACTCGCTTCTATTTCGAGAAACTGCCTCGCTACCGTCGCCCTGAAGCGAGAAGAGGTAGACGGTTCGTAACAAACAACCCACTACTCGAAATTCACAATTACCCCGGCGCAATTTATAATTTCAATCTTTATTGTACTTAACGTGTACTATAAATTTATCACTACTATCACTACCGCGTTACCATTCAATGGTAATCTCCCTTATCCTATTTGCACTTCAATTTCAGATAATCTTATACAACAATTTTAACGCTACGTACTAACTAACCTGCTTGCTCTGGAACTGTCGGCTCTGGATCGCAAGAATGTGGTTTTTCTCCCTCGATGGGGCCCTTTTCTGCTAATTGAAGTCACGCCAAAATCAATCGAAACGTCGAAAATCCTCCGCAATTCGTACTCCTCGACAAACTCGCTCTACACCGCTGCTATCGATCTTTCGCAAAATATTCGCACCCGTCGTTCTTCCCATACAGCAATTATGGCACGGATAAAATAATACGCCTATCGTTTCTCCTGCCGCTTTCCGGACTTGAAATCGCCTGTCGTCAGCCCAAGTTTCCTAATTCCAAACCAATAGCCACACTCGGAAACAAAGGAAAAAAAGCAAAGTGTAAATTTCTCGTTTCAGCGCTTCAATGCTTCCGCACACTCACCCAGCTCAATTCAAAAAAAAAGAATTTCCGTGATCCCGCTCACAGGAAAATTTTCCTGGCGGTAGCGGGATTTTAAAAATAACGTTCCCGGCGCTCGCCCTCTATCGCTTTCACTTGTCTGAGTGTTGGGTTGCGAATTCACCTCGCGATCCAATTCGGGACGGTCCGATTTTGGAACATCTTAACTGACGTTTTCCACTTCGTGACATTTCCGACTTGTCAACATTTGTTTACGTCAATTGTGTTGTCGGCAAATCAACCTGCGAGCACCACAGCCTTTCGATACATTTTCCAGGTAAGTGAGAGTTCTGCTTATTATTTCTTTCTTTCGACAAGGAATCTGATCCGCGATCCTCCCCGTTTCTTTCCATTTAACCGCTATCAAGTGAGAATCTAGTCGGTAGTGACAGTGCTAATTCCTTCCGACACTCAATGTGAAAGTTTGTTCGTGCCGCGAGTTTCGGTTGTGAAAATGCCCTGCCTCGAATGCTGATGTCGTCCTGATCTCGTTTTACCTACGCGCATGGCGACTATCCTTCGCGCCTCGGGTCGATCCTGTCAATAATCTCGCATTAACTTTAGTCGCCCTTTTGATCAGTGGCTTTGCGTTCGGGAATCAGCAACTCGGGAATACACTCGGTACCAGTCGTATGTAGGTCAATTGTTGGCCTAGGTCTGGTGTCGTCAGTATGAACGACTCAGCCCATACATTGCTCTGCCGGGTGTATGGATTTGTGGCATAATGATGCGGATCGCGATATCTCGTTGATATTCTTGCGCTTTGGATAGCCTCGCGATTTAGGTATTGCCGTTGGTGACTATGATGTTGCTCATATCCACAATTTACTCGTGTTGTTCTGCTGTTGATGTGCAGATGTTCGACTGAGTTGTGCGTCTGTTAAATGTTCGTTTGTACTTATGTGTCACTCGTCGTATATACCTTCAGCATGCCTTGTGATAATCAACTGACTTCCTATTCATTACACTACATTCGGGGATTGTGATTGTAACAACAACTGACCTAATCTACCTTAAATTACATTCATGACTCTAGTAACTAACTCATTAAACCTAATACTACTTAACATTAAAATCGTGAATTGCGAATATTATCCAATCTCCATCGTTCTCTTTTAGAGGACGATGGAGATTTTTTTTTTTTTTTTCGATTTATTATGAAAAAAGTGAATGCCGTGACACAGTTGCGAATAGAATTCTATGATAACACGAAATTGTCAAAGCTTTCGAAACACATCCCGGAGAACAGACTTAATGGTGATCCTGGGGCCCACTAATTTTTCATTAGCTACCCAACCCTAATTCCAGAACTTATAATAGCGAGAATCGGTTTCTGATTTAAGTGGAGTAAGAGAGGAAAAATAAGGAAAAAGAAGCAATCACTGACTCCCATCCAGTTTTTTCCCATCACTTCCTTAGATTTCACAGATGAACAGTAAACGTTTAAAAAGATGTCCAACAATGCGCGCAGACGGCCAGTAAAGAACATGATACAGTCTTTAGTATTAATCGATGGTTAGTACCAGCAAAACTAATAAATCATCGAACCGCCGAACAGTGGCCTTGGACTTGACCAACAGTTTCAGTTCAGTAGAAGGATAGCAATACACGATTTTGTGTAGAATATTGCCGGTTGAATGACGTTGCCAAAGAACATTGCTTCCCATTGCCAAGAATAGACAATTGATGAGGTTCTTGCCATTTTATTTGAAGAGCGAATACTGGCACTTCGAAATTGAAGTGGTTTCTTTTGGAACCAGTTTTTGACAATTTATTGTAATGACGTTTGGGCTGTGTAATACCCCGCAGTCTTTGAACGGCTCATAGAGCGTGTACTGCGTGAGCTAAATGGGAAGACATCTTTGGTGTATATGAAAATATTTAGCGAGAAGGAGCACCTGATTATCTGGATGTTATTTTCAGAAATCTAAGAGTGACTAATTTGAAGCCGAGTCTCAAAAAGTTCAATCTTCTCCGCAGTGAAGTCCAATATTTTGGCCCCGCGGTATCTGCTGGAGGAGTAACACCTGATCCCGCAAATATAAAAAATTTTCCAAGGACAAAATCAACTTTGGAGCTTTTTGGTTATACCGATCTATTACATCCTCTTTATGAAGAATGACTGTCAAAAATTTACACTAGCTGATGGAAAAAAAACCTAAACGTTTAACTGTTCCAAACATATCCAATCAGCATTCCAAGCCAGAGAGAACTTGCTGCGTCACCCGGAGAAAAATGTTGGTAATAGTCGCAGGTAGCAAACAGTTCAACAAATGGCTGTATAACCAAACCTTCCTGCTCTGAGAATCGATCAATGTGCTTAATTTCAAGAAAGATAAATATAGCCAAGGATTTAAAGGCTGCGAGCGTACAGCTTCAAGATATTTCACAATAAAGCTAATGTACACGGCCATGCTGGTGCCCTCTAAAGATGCCTATGCCGATCAGAACGCAGGTATTTCCATCGACTGGACATAAAGTGGATAGTCTTTTCAGCAGGTCAAGGGTGGTTAAATATGGAACTATTAAATGCGCAAATATCTAATGAAGTGCGAAGAGAAATCATAGCCTGAACGGAGTCCGCTCACCGTCCTGAATGCAGAGCATGTTCAGTTCGAGGTCCTACTCTGCTGGGCATAGTGGAACTTCTTGCATTTTAATGGAGAACAATTGCGTCGAAAATGGGAATCTATTGATAGATGAGGCCACCGCATGCAAGTTGTACTTCCCCGGAGACAAATTATAAATATTTTGCATGAAATACACGAAAGAACATCAGGACGTCAACAAAATGCTAATTAAGATCAACTTTCGAATCCCAATCGCTTAGGAAGATTCGCGACGCTTTAGGCATAAGAAAACTAGAATCTCACCAAATCCTTCACAGTCCAAAGGTTTAAAGAAACCTTGATCGAACACCTGCTTGCAGTGGTCGAACACCTGCTCGCCGTGGCCGATGATACTCAGCGTGATTTCGATCGTTATTTTCCAATTTTAGTAATGGCTTACCAAGTACCAACGCATGTACAACTAGAGAGCCGCAGCTTCATATAGTATTCGGATGAAATATTTGACTTCCAGCTGATGTGTACAGAGTGCGTCATCAAAATCCAGACAAATCAATGAACATTCTTCAAATCGTGTTATTTATTAAAAAATGAAGTTTAAGTTCAAAAACGTCTTACATGGCATTTCGTGCATCTATTGACATTGTAATTATTCAATGTAGCCTCCATCAGCTTCAATCACGGCCTCCATTCGCGGTCTGAAGCGCTCGCACGCCCTCTGCTATTGTGCGCTGTCAATATTGGCAAACTGTGCCTCAATGGTGGTCATTAATGATGTCACTTTTGGATGTCGAGAGTTGTTGGTAACCCTTTCAATCACGCTCTATACGTAATAGTCCAAGGGATTTAAATCTGGACTATTCGGAGGCCAACATTTCTTAGATCAGAGCATGTCAAAATTGTCGGAGAGTCAGTTTTGGAGGAAATGGTTCGTGTGAGCTGGAGCCCCGTCCTGCTGGAACATGTATGGCCTTCCAGACGCAACATCTTCTATCCATCGCTACACTATATTTTTCAAAACTCTGAAATATAATTCCCTGGTCACAGTTTCTCCTTTTTGGAAAATATGTGGTGGCATTGCATCTCCCTCACTAGACACGACACTCAAGACATGGGCACTGGCCGGAAATTTCCTTCTAGTGACAACAGGGACATCTTCCAGGTCGTGAGCAAGCCATCGATCATATCTCCGATTTATTTTTGCATCGACGGTGAAAATTTTTTCGTCAGAAAAGAATCTGATACGTCCCGCTTCTTCGTTCTTCAAGGAAGAAATTATCAAATTGCAGCGAGCCACTCGCTTTGTTCTTGCAGCTTCAGAAAGCATTTGTCTAGCCTTGATCGTGTAAGAATAATATCGAAGGTCCTCCTCAACGATTTTCCGCATGGTAGGCTCGCTCACATTCACAATAGACGCCAGTTTTCGTAACGATAACCCCGGGTCTTCCAGAATCAGCTTTTCAGTCCTTTTGGTGACTTCAGGGGCTCTCACGATGTGTTCTTTTGAGTGTCGCTTTCTTGCCGTTGCACTTGAACCTTTGTACTTGGTAACAACCCCATATACAGTTGATTTCGGATATCGGAAAAATTGAATAATCTCCCGTGCTGACCGCCCAGCGCGAAGACTTTCGATTCTCGTGGCTTTTCGGTGATACTCCTGACTCATTTTTGACAGACTGACAATTTTGAGGTAAACACCTTTTACTTATGTCGGCTTACCACTCGTACGCCAATGGCGACCTCTGGCACAAACACAAAGTAGCGGGAAATTCAATTTGAAAACTGTCCGGATTTTGGTGACGCATCCTGTAGTGCGGAACATCTCCCGGAAAGGCATAAGTCCAATATTACACTGAAAAAGCAAGGCATCAGAGACCATAATTTATACACTTCTGATTGTTTCGAGATTGTAACAACTGCAAAAGATGGAATTTTCCATTTACATTATGGAAATTTTATATCCATATGCATAAATTGTGACCAATAAATCCTGGTCGAATTCGGTTTCAAATCCGTGATTCTACTCTTTAAGAGCCAACGCTCTACTCACTGGGCTGGACGAACTTATTGAATATTTATAATTATTTTATCTACTTTAGTGATATGAGCCGAAGCTATGTTCATATTAGTTTGGACTATGATACATAGGACTTGAGACTATTTGCATAGCAGAAAAGTCAATAATTTATGGGAATCTGGTGCATGGCGCATATGACCATAAATGCTGCGCTATGTTGCATAGAATTATGCATTCTGCATCAGCTTGAAAAATTCAGAGTCATCTATCCGAACAATCAATCAAAAATAGACCAGATCAACCTGGTGAGCGAGAAACTGAGACAATTATGCTCGCAAGTTGTGCAGACAATTATGCTCGCAAGTTGTGCAGACTCGTGTGAAAAACCGTACATTATTTATTCTATTTTGAAAGTTTTATGTTTAAGTTTTTTCGAGTTATAATCAATTCAAAATGTGCATAGTTTCGAAAACAAAATTTTTGATTTTTAAAACGCAGATAATCACGAGAGTTCGCGAATTGTTCTTCAAAAAAAAAACAAAACAATAACATAAACTAGCGTATTAGTTATGCATAAAAACATAATCTTTTGCTTTTGTATTATACTAAATATATTCATATTAAATCACCAATTATTAACTGATAAAAAATATCCACAAAAAGATTATTTCTAAAATAATGAAATTTTTCATTATTTTGCAGGTAAGGCTCTGGATTTTAATGTCATCTATTGCAGCTGTATAAAATTGTGAGTTATTTTCAAATTTCACTGTAATCTCGCATAAGAGTCGATGAGTTTCACTTCAAACTTATTTCACTCGAAAAACTGCAGCTCAATTTAGCGACAATTATTAAAGCCTAATTAAACTAAGACACCTAATTAGACACCATTCGAAGATTCTAGTAATGATTATTTTCAAAATAGACTCGTATTTAATATGTTTTAAATAAAGTCCTCTCCGATTTCAATGTCAAGGTTTAATAATAAAACGTAGATAAGTAACATCAAACAACCAACAACAAAAGAAACACCTTTACTGCAAGGTCACTGTATTCGGCATAAATGGAACCAGCTGTACAATGTATTTTTAAAAGCCAAATTTTCAAACACAGCTCATTTCACATTTGATTAGACATTTTCGACAAACATGTATTTTAATTTCCTTCTTACTATTTCCTATATATACTACTACAGCCAAAATTAGTTCAAATTAATTCAAGTTGCTTATTATCTCTGTAATCATGTGAAACATTTGACACAAAAAAAAGGTTTGCTAGGTGTTCTATTTATAGTTATATATTTATAGTTATATATTTATTATAGTTATATATTATATCAAGAGCCAGTTGAAAAAGATTCTTAAGAACCAATTGAATTTCTCGATCATTGAACAATTTCAAATAATTTTCCTTCTATATAAATAGCAAGAAGTGTTGTCATAGTCCTTTTCTTACAATGAATATATGCTCGTTTAGTCTATTTGTCATAAGAGCTTCTGTGAAATTTTCTTAGGTAAACTCTTATCCCACGCTTGGGTCCATATCTACAGCCATCATAAAGGAGTTTTCAATGGGCCTCATCTTGACCAAAATTTAAGTACTCACATCCATCACTGAATCAGATATATCAATAACTTCTCTCAATAATAAAACTCCATTAGTCGCATCAAGTGCTTATTGATGATCAGACATATGGATTCATTTTGCAGCCCTCTTGCAGAATTATTTTTATATACGGAAAAATATCAAATTCTCATATTGCATAACTCATTGCGTTTCATCTTACGACAAAGATTTTATTATTAGGTTTTGAAACCTTTCAAAAATAAATATAGCCTACAAGCTACATGAATTTTCTACGTTTCGTCATCGAATACGTGTCCGAAATCGGAAACGTTCGAAATGTAAAAGTTCACTAGGACTACGTAGAACGTAGAAGGAAAATCCAAGCAATGAATATTCTTACGTACTGTATTTGTTTCATTTGTTGAATAACGATACTTAACAATAAATTGACGTCACCAGTGTAGAAAAGACATCAATACGTATGAAATTCATAGAAGAAGTTTGATGACATCGGGGCTCGGATGCGAAATAAGAAAGTAGTAGAAAATAAATGGCAATTCAAGAATATAACCTAAATCGAAATATTAACTTGTTGTGCGTAGGAACGATAAATTGAATTTACGAGTTCAGGTGATTTTGATTGTTGTTATGTAATCTTGTGGGAAGCCATGTGTTTTCGGTTTCCTTATTAATAATGTGTAAAAACGTGTTTTTTTGTTATCTAGGCGATCCACTCTGATCTATCTTGTTAAGCAGTTTTATAACGAACTCTTATAACTCTTATGGCTGACTGCTTTAACGCACCTTTTGTAAAGAGTGAAACAAGAAAGCCTCTCCTTTCCCGCCAATACATGCAGCTTAAATCAGAACACAAGGCTTTCACACTTTACAGCGAAAGAGAAGAGTTGATTCAAATGCTTGATTCAAATGTCCCTTCAGAACTCAGAACTTATGCTTCAACTAGGTTGGCTCGATTCTAACTCTTTCGATTCAACCAATATTCTGTTTGTTGTATGGTTCCATTTTATCTCTCTTTAAAGCTAATGCTAGGCCTAGACTTCCCATTTTTTTCAAGAATGTTTCTGTAAATGGCTAATGAAGCATTTAAATTTTTGAAAGTAGTCCTTCCTTTACACATGTATATAGTTCTTATACAAAAGATTCGCAAGTCTAGAGGTCTATCGTAAGCCACTATCCAAAGTTCACCCTGCATCACTTATCCATATTCATGATATACGAGGGCGGTCCGATAAGTACTTAGCCCCACTGCCCGATGGCGCCAGTATTGAGTTTCAACGTGGTCACACGACGGTTTTTTATAAGCCACGACCAGGTGCCCCGAAAACGGCTACCACGGAGCATAAAGTGACAAAAATCCACGATCTCGTATTGGCAGACCGCCGATTGAACATGCGCGAGATAGCTGAGACAGTAAGCATCTGAAAAGATTGCGTGGGTCATAACCTGCATGAAATTTTGGGCATAAGGAAGCTGTCGGCGCGATGGGTGCCGCGTTTTCTCACTCCGGACAACAAACGCAACAGTGAGGCCACTTCAGGGCAGTGTTTCACGCTATTTAAGCGCAATCCGAAGTAGTTTCTGCGTCGTTTCGTGACCGTCGACGAAACATGAATCCACTGGTACACACCAGAGACCAAATAACAGTCGAAACGGTGGACTTCATCCGGCGAACGTGCTCCGGACAAGGCGAAGACTGTCCAATCGGCCCGAGAGGTGATGGCCACCGATTTCTGGGATTCACAAGATGTGATCTACATCGACTACCTATAGAAGAGCAAAACGATCACAGCGCTCTACTATACCGAATTATTAGGCCAATTCGAGGACCGAATTGCAGAAAAAACCACCATATTTGGCGAAGAAAAAAGTGTTCTTCCACCATGACAACGCACCGGTTCACAGCTTTGCCGTCGCTACGGCCAAATTGGTCATATTGGGCTACGAATTTGTGCCTTATCCACCGTATTCTTCGAAATTGGCCCCGTGTGACTTCTCTTTGTTTCCCAACTTGAAGAAGTCACTCGCCGGGCAGAAATTTGAGTCTCGTGAGGAGGTCATAGCCGCCACGGAGGCCTACTTTGCAGACCTCGAGGAAACGGTTTTTTCAGGCAGGTTAAAAAAGTTGGAGCATCGTTGGGTCAAGTGTATCGAGCTAAAGGGAGACTATGTTGAAAAGTAAATCGCCACTTTTCCAAAATTTTCGTTTTTCTTTTGTATGCTAAGTATTTATCGAACTACCCTCGAATATAATAAATCACAACGTTATGTGCCTTTAGTGCCAACTTCGCTGCTTTGGGGTTGTCATGCGCGGCAGACAGTAGTACCGGTGGCTTGAAACATACATAAGCCTTCAGCTTCCCATGAATCAACTAATGATTCGCCTTCAGCGAAACACTTACATCAAATAATAAAATGTAACTAAAGGTAATGGCGTTTCTCGACAAATTTTTCCTTGAAGCTTCTGTATGAAACTCAACCTGGAGACCTTTTAATAAACTTTATCATGAAAATGCTAGGAAAAATTCCGAACTCACTTCTTTGTCACAAAATAACCAAAAATGGTGGGCTATTTTTAACTTACATTTGTCTGTTATTCGTCGTCGTCGTAGCACTACAGCCCCTCTCGGACCTTGGCTTCTCGTAGGTGACGCCTCCAGTTGTCTCGGTCCAATGACCGCGTCCTCCAATTTCGAGATCCGAGCAGCTTTGCGCAGTCTTCGTCGACAGAGTCAGACTAGCGTTTTCTGGGTTTTCCCACTGGTCTTCGACCCTCGGCCCTTCCGTCGAATACCTTCTTAGGTACTGGATGCTCGTCCATTCGTTGCACGTGACCATCCCATTGCAGCTTCCGCAGTTTCACTATTGTAGCAACCTCCGGCTCGTCAAAAACCTCGTACAACTCGTGGTTGTATCTTATCCGCCATTGGCCGCACTCTTGTTCAGCTTCAATTATACGCCTGAGGACCCGTCTTTCGAAGGCGTTCAACATATTTGCGGATGCTTGGGTAAGGGTCCAAGTTTCACATCCGTAGCACAGCACAGGTCTGATGATTGATTTGTAGACTTGGAGCTTCGTCTTCCTGTGTATGCAGCTGGTCTTCAGTAGGGCCAGAACGGAGTAGAGAGTTTTATTAGCGAGCTGTATTCTCCGTTTAATTTCGTCAGTTTCACTGCCTTTCGTTGTCAATTTCGAGCCTAAGTATATAAATTCGTCCACATTCTCTAAATTATATTCGTCAAGAATTATATTTTGTCTAATGGAGGTCTTCTTTCTTGCTTGCGTCATGATTTTTGTTTTCGTCTGATTGATCTTCAGGCCTACTTCCTTGGCTTCCTGGTCAAGTTTCAACAGGAGCTCTTTGGCGGATGTGAAGGAACGGGACAAGATGTTAATGTCATCCGCGTAGGCCACTAACTGGTTCGACTTATACAAAAGCGTACCGCCTGTGTCGACAGGAATCTTCCTTATCACGTACTCAAGTGCTAGGTTGAACAGCAGAGGGGCCAACCCATCTCCTTGCTTTAGTCCGACATTTGTGTCAAAGGCGTCAGTCAGACTGTTGTTGATTCTGACTTGTGATGCTGTCGACGTCATCGTAATTTTGGTCAGCCGAACTAGTTTTGCCGGGATGCCGAAGTATAACATTATTTTGTACAGTATGTTTCGGTCAATACTGTCATATGCTTGTTTAAAATCCACGAAAATCTGGTGGACGTCGATGTTAAATTCCCAGCATTTTTCAAGCACTTGTTTGACTGTGAAGAGTTGATCCGTAGTTGATCTACCAGACCTAAAGCCTCCTTGGTACTCCCCAAAGACCTTTTCATCGTATACATTTATCTTATCCTTTAATATTTTCGTCAGTATCTTATAGGATGTACAAAGTAGCGGTATGCCTCTGTAGTTTTCGCACCGAAGTTTGTCTCCTTTTTTGTGGATAGGGCATATGATGGATTTGCACCACTCCTGCGGTATTTTTTCTTGACCCCAGATGTTCTGGATCAATTTGTGGATGGCTTTTATAGGGCAGCTTCCACCATATTTAATTAGCTCGACCGGAATCTCGTCAATGCCCGGCGCTTTGTTGTTTTTCTGGCTTTTTATGGCAGACTTGACTTCTTCCAGCGTTGGAGGTGCGATCGGGACTTCGTCAGAGATGTCTATCGGCTCTGATATTATTGAGCCATGTGCAGGATTAAGGAGTTCTTTGAAATAACAGGCCCATCTCTCCTTAATCTGGCTATCTTCGGCGATGATGTTGCCGATTTCGTCTTTACAGAGTGTCGTCTTGGGCTGATATCCGCGTCTTAAACATTTCACTACTTTGTAAGCTTGTCTAGTTTTATTCTTTGTCTAGTTTTATTCGCATCCTGGCATTCGTTGTCGAACCAGTTGTTTCTTTTGCACCGAGCTTCATACCCAACCACTTGTTCTGCAGCGGCTTTGATTGCTGTCTTCACCTCCATCCAGACCTCATCAACCGGCCTCACTGTGTTATTTTGTAGGATAGGGGTTAGCTTAGTCTCAAGAGTTTTTGAGAAGTTTTCTGCTACTAACGCCGTTTGGAGCTTTCCGATGTCAAATTTACGCAGAGGACTCGTCTTCGTCACGTACGCCTTTGACATGCGACATCGATATTTGGATTTGACCAAGTAGTGGTCCGAGTCACAATTTGCTCCTCGAAACGTCCGAACGTCAAGTATGCTGGAAGCCCATCTCCGCTGAATAAGGACATGATCAATTTGGTTGAAGGTATTGCCATGTGGTGATGCCCATGTTCTTTTGTGGATGCGTCGATGTGGGAAGCATGTCGAACTGATGACTATATCCCTACTACATGCAAAGTCAATCAGGCGTTGGCCGTTGTCGTTAGTTGCATCGTGGAGACTGTGCCCTCCAGTTGTTCCCCGATATACTTCTTCATTCCCGACTTTAGCGTTGAAGTCGCCGAGTATTATTTTGACGTCGTTTGAGGGCAATGAGTCGAATAGCCTTTCCAAGTGGTTATAGAATGCGTCTTTCGTTTCTTCGTCTTTTTCTTCTGTCGGGGCGTGGACATTTATCAGTCATATTTTGAAAAATTTTGCCTTGATGCGGATCGCACACAAACGTTCGCTTACTGCCTTGAAGTCAATAACGTGTGGCTTGAACTCCCTATCCACAATGAATGCCACTCCAAATTCACGGCTTCCTGCAGGCTTCCCACTCTTGAATATTGTGTGCGATCTCATGTCTTGAATCTCGCTACCAGTCCATTTCGTTTCCTGGACTGCCAGCACGTTCAATTTGTACTGAGTGGCCTGTAATAATAATACTTTTACAGCACCAGGTCTATTTAGTGATCTGACATTCCAGGATCCAAAAGCATAGTCCATGTTTTGTTTGCCGGGTCGTTTCCGTTGGTCCAATCCTATCCGAGGCATCTCCGTAAGTTCAGCAACGGTTTAAATTTTTTTGGAGGACAGATTGTCGGTTCATCGCTCCAACCCCCAAGCCTGGAGGACCGGACTATCTACCACTTAGTTTCTTTCCCTTCCAGCGGGGGTTTAATATCGCTAGGATATCGTTACCCGATCTCTGGTCAAGATTAACAGCACCGCCTACGGGAAGGCGAGTAGATAGGACGAAGAGGGGAGGTGAGAGGAGTCATTTCAAACAGATCGACCATTTACTTGCACGTCACTCTCCGCACGTTCGGGTGTCATTTGTCTGTTATTGGCCATCAATCTTTCTGGCCATCTAAGCTTATAGTGTTTATTGGATTTATGATTTTTATCTGAGTTCTAATCACAAAATTTATCGCTGTGATCGTGGCCCTAACGTGTCCTTAAAATCCTTTTTTGATGATGTTCTTATGTTTACAAAAATTTCAATTTCTTCTGTGTTTATAACATCCTCCTTAAACAGCTCGATTGACTGTGTCACTGTGCGGGCCAGCTCCGGTGTTAGGTATCATATTGTTTCATGAGTTTATTTTTCCTGTACTAGTAGCTGGAATTATTATAATGAACACTTAGAATATATTAAATACATGGTAATTATTGAAATCCTTGTTCGAGCAATATTCATGCTTTGTGAAGACTAGTAAATATTAGATATCAATTCTGGGCCATTTAAGGAGCAAAAAAGGAGAAATAAGGAGCAATAAGGGCATGGTGCCTGTGATTATCGGCCGGCGCATCTCGTCAAGGACATAAGCCATGATCTTTGAACTGATAAATGATAAGAACGCCGACAGTGCAACGAGCGTTCGTGCATCCGTGGATACTCAGGGCTGCCCTGTTATCGCACAGGATGATTCATCTACCCAGGATTTCCTAGCGTCGTCAAGATATATTTGCCTGATAGCCAATTTGACTGATTTCATCGGTACGCCTATTGAAAAGGAGCATGAGACCTACGGTAGCAAGGTATCAAGCCTCGCTAGTTCATCGGCCTCACAGTTATATAAATTCATGTCCAGGTACACAAATCAATTGACCAGCCGAATGTCTCGATATTTCCATAAGAGATACACGGCATTCAGCGAGAATCAAGGACACTGTATAAGGACCTGCATGAGACTTAATAGCCGCTTGGCTATCTGTGAAAATACCAATATTGACTCCGAATATTCGATCACAGAGAATACAGTCAATTGCCTGAAAAGTAGCCGCAACCTCCGCCTGAAATAGAGTACAGTGATCTGGTAGACGGAGGGACAGCTTGAGATACAGCTCATCTGAGTATACAACACTCCAGACTCTATTGTTTAGCATTGAGCCATCGGTTTACACATGGATAAGCCCACTTCCGATGGTGACACCTTTACGCCATTCATCCCTACCAGGCATGCGAGCTGTGAACTCCAAATCTAGTAAAAAGTGCGGAGCGATTTAGTCAATACCCGCTAGAGCAGGAACTCCCTCGGCCAAAATCTTCGCATAACCGTAAGTCTGTTCTGTTCCATGCTGAGATACAATTCAGCCTCACAGCAGCAACATTAGCTTGCTGTAAGATCACTAGATTTGTTGGTAGCCAATGAAGCAACACGAAAAGTGCCTTAGTTAAGGTGGGCTCCAGTTACCAGTAGTGCCGCCATTCTCCGCACTTTTTCAAGCTGCCATTTGCAGGTTGCCTTAAGAGCAGCCTGTAAACAATAGAGTTAGCTCAATCACAGCGGTATGCAGCCAAGCAACAGTACGAGGCTGTAATCCCCAATACGCCCCTATGGCTATTTTACAGCAGTAAAGTGCATTGAAAGGCTTTCGTGTTCTTTCTGCTATATTGTAACTCCATAGTAGCTTCAAGTCTGGGATAAGCCCGAAGTACTTGACTCTCTGGCTTAGATCAATAGAGATTCCGTTTAATTGCGGTAAATCAAAACAAGGAACTTTGTACTTCCTTGTAAACAGCACTAGCTCCGCTTTTCTAGGATTCACATTCAGGCCGCTCTCACAGCTCCAACGTGAAAGTATTTCAAGAGAGTGATTTAACCTTTCCGATAGCTTAGATAAATACTTTACTTAGATAAATACTTTAACATTCAGATGAAGTAAAATATATTGGAGTAATCTTGGACAAAAAATTTCTCTGTAAGAATCATGTGGAAGTGAAGCTTATTCGTACTTTAAACACTTTCGGGCGATGCAAGAGAGCTTTTGCCACCCCATGTGGTCTAAAGCCTCGTTTAGAGATGTGGATCTACATAACAATCATAAGGCCGATGATCACGTACGCATCCGTAGTCTGGTGGACTATTGTGAAGCTATTGTATGCTCGCAAAAAGTTAGCCACCCTGTAAAGGACTGTGTGCACGGGTATCCGTGGTGCCATTTGCATTACTCCGGGTGCGGCCCTTGATGTGCTTTTCAATCGGCCTCCTCTCGACATTCAAATTCAAAGTGTGGCGATGAGCTCTGCCCATAGACTAACTCAGTTTGGCTTGTGGGTAGGAGAAGACGATGTGAGGCACTGCTCTATTAAGGGTTCGTGGCGTGAGATCTCCCCGATTTTCACTATGCCTTCGGACGCTCGAGTGCCCTTCCTTGACTTCGGAAGAAGGTACGAAGTAATCTTCTTCAATGTACAATTGAATTGAATATTATCTCAAAACATAATTTACATCATTAAAGCTTCGTAAAATATGATCTAATATTCGGACTAAAGGCATTTTATGTGATTGATAGTTTCCATAATCTGGCGTTAGGGGGCGGTTAAAAATTTAAATATATTTTCTCCCGCCAAAAAAATTTTTTTTTAATATCCAAAAATTCATTTAATAAGCCCATTATATGAAGCATCAACTCGAGTGCTTTATTTATTTTATTGCTACTTTTTAAACTGGATAATTTGATTCGAAATTACGTATACCTGCCTGTTAGTTAATTTTTTAAAGCCCTCTAGTTCGCTAACCAGACTTATTACTGTAAAAATATTTTGCATCTGGATCGAGAACATATATAGGTATAACACAATCAAATATTACTAAAATCGGAAACCTCAAAATTTTTACCTGTCCGCTTCGCGTGGAATGCCCCATATACTGGATGTCGACAAGCATGTTGGTCCTGTTGCAATGGAAACTGTTCGAACAAGATTTCACGTTCTCGATGGCCTTGGAGGGTTAGACATAAAGATCGGTGGTCTTGTTCTTTGAAACGTTTACATCTTAATTTTGTTAAGTCTCACCTTTTGTTTTAAAAAAAAAACTCGATCAAATTGAAGGTTTTGACAGTGGTTTGAAAGTCCTTAGAAGCAGTGGAAACGATAGATGAAGCAGTGTCCTTTTCAGTCACTTTCGCAACAAAAACAACAACGGCTTTAATGCTTTTTTCTAAATCATTTTTGTTAATTCTGAACATATGTTACAAAAGATGATTAAAGATCCCAACAACGTGGGAAAGAGCTCGGAGGTAGAGATATCTATTATAATACATTGTCCTCAAATAGGGAGGAATCATTTTAAAAATCTCTCATTCGCGATATAGCTTCACCATTGCTATTGATCGATTGTCTTGTTGATGTCACTTCTTGATGTGAGAAATGTAGTGTTTGTGGTGTGTTGTGGATCATATGCGTAAAATTATAAAAAATATATAGTTATATAGTATATATTCATAAAAAATACGTATTCATAAGTTGGCAATTGCATCAAGGAGAAATCCGCACAATGAGCAACTAAAACATTATAAAAAATATCGAAATAAGCTAAATAATCTTATCTCTATGACAAAAACTAACCATTTTCAAAAAACTAATGCAGGAGAGGGGTGGAAATGGAATGAAAATTTGGAAGGCAATTAATTTAGCTAGAGAAAAAAAAAGCAAGCTTTTGCTCCAATAAATGCTATATTACATGATTCTAGCCTCTTAACTGTTAGTGAAAATGCTGAGCAAATAGCAAATGTATTTACTATCCATTTGTGCCATGTTGGAAAATGTATGGCCCAACAATTAAATATAAACGTTTATCAGCATACAGCAGATTACCAGGCTGTAAATTTTACTACGTCCAACTCCATAAACCCTGTTATTGAAAAGGAAATTATTCAAATAATAGATGAGATGCAAGAAGGATCAAATCCAGGTTTTGATGGCATTACAGTGGCATGTCTAAAAAGAATAAAAGCACACGTAAGCAAACCTTTAGTATATATATCTAACTTGAATTTTGAAACCTGTACTTTCCCACTAATATATTTTTAAAAAACTGTTGTTACGGCTATCCACAAAAATAAAAACAAATTAGACATCAATAAATATCGTCCGATATCCTTGACTTTACATGTCTCGAAAATTTTAGAAAAAGTTGCCAAAAGACGGTTAGTCGCATATTTTGACATACGTCACTTCATCAATGAGAACCAATTTGGTTTCAGAGCAGAGCGCAGTACGCAAGATGTAATCAATTGTCTACCTTAATCGCAGATTCATTAGACAAGGGATACAAGTCTCTAACAGTTTTCTTAGATCTTGCTAAAGGATTTGATTCTATTCCACACGCACTTATACTAGGTAAATTAGGTGACGCAAATTTCAGTAAAATGGATAAAAAGCTTTTTGGTAGATAGAAAACAAAGAGTGAAAATAGCAGAAACAAAAAGTACTGTGCTCTCTTTTGTGTAAGGTGTTCCACAGAGAACAGTTCTTGGGCCTATCCGCTTCCTTATTTATGTAAATGATGTTATGTCACAGCACATAAAAGGCCAGCTAATATCATTCGCTGATGACACTGTTCTGTTCGTAAAAGATAGTGATTGGGAAGGAGTGAAGTTAAAAACAGAATAAAGACTTGCATTGCTAAAAGATTGGATGAGTTGCAACTGTCTCACTCTAAACATTAATAAAACTAATTACATAACTTTTGCTATGATGCAGTGACATAAGCATCCACTCACCTAGTTATGGGTCATTCTGTCATTGTATGCTAATAAAAAATGTTTCTCATACTAAATATTTAGGAGTCACAATTGACCAAAACCTAAAATGGGACCGCCAAGTACAAAACTCGATAAATAAATAAAGTTGGTATCGCTTTGCTTCGAAGTTCGATCTTTTCTAAATATAAAAGCCTTCAGATCATTTTATTTTGCTTTAATTCACTCAGTACTGCAATATTCGATCATCGCTTGGGGCGGTGTATCGCAAAGTGCGCTTAACCATCTAAAAATTTTCAAAAGAAATTAAAAAACCTCGCCACTGTAGCTCGGAACAATTGTTTCTTTGCTTAAATGTTCGTCCAATAGACAATATTTTCAAATTAAACCTCTTGATACAGACCTTCAAGGAACTAGTAGCTAAAAAAATTCGAATTAATACCAATGCAACTAGAAGCGGGATACACTCATACTCCCAAATCGTTTAATCCATAAGGGTCAAAACCATTTCACGTATTTGGGAAATTAATTATTCAATACATTGCCAAGGGAAATAATAACAATACGAAATCTGAAAAATTTATGAGCGAAATTAAAAAAATTTATTGAACTAATACAGTATCCCGCCTTTGAATTATGACCGATCAGCAAATTTTAGAAAATTTAGCTTTTCCTTAAATAAAGCAGAAGAAATTCAATTGTTTTTATTTTAACATATATTTATTGGTACATGGTTGCTTTAATAATAAAAAAATAAATTTTGATTGAATTTTAATATTTTGAGCTTCCTCCTTTGGCCTGTATTGCTGCTTGTATTTTACTAGGAATGCTTTCTACAAATTTTTTTATCATTTGTCGCATTCCATCGTCGTTTTTCCACACTTCTTCGATATTTTTCTTCAATGCAGCGATTGTGTTGTTTCCCCGGATATACACCTTTGATTTTAAATAGGCCCAGCAATTCTCAATTGGATTGAAATCAGGAGAACTGCCAGGCCAAAGTAAAACCTCCAATTCTAGGGAACGTAAACAATCCATGTTAGCTCTCGATGTATGGCATGGAACACTGTCTTGCATGAAGATGTATTCCTCCTTGGGATGCTCTAAGGTATCTAAATATGGCAAAAGAACATTCCTCAGCACGTCTATATAATGATAAGAGCGCATTGTTCCCTGAAAGTAATAGATTGGGCCCGGACCTTCAGCTGTAATGCAGCTCAAAATCATCACTGAAGGCGGATGTTTAACTGTCCGAACTACACAATCTTCTGAATATTTCTCGTGGGGCCTTCTTCAAACGAATTTTTTACTCTCCGTAACCGCTTCCAACCTGGATTCGTCATTAAAGATAGCTTAGGAGAAAATTAGTTTTAGAAAAGTTAAATGATTCGGGAGGTTATATCTTTCTATGGCGTATGAAATGAGATATGGTAAAGAAAGGAATATGCCTTATTCCAGTATTCACTCCCGTAGCTGCTGTGTATTTTCGCCCAATATAGTCTTCGTTTGCGCATAACTTTGGTTAATTTAGGGTTTTAAAACAGCCCTAGCTGGTGCGTTGCACTCCAGCAGAGCACTCTGCAAGATTCTTCAATCCGTTCTCGGTGTTGTTCTTCTTTGTCCGCGGCAATTTCCTCGTTTGTTACGCACAGTAACAAATCTTGACAATGTTGACCACGGAGGATTTCGGAATTCCTACTATTTCGGCAATTTCGGCATAGCTTGACTTTTTTTCATTGAATAATGCAACAATTTACGCTTTTTTTGTGACGAAATATCAGCCTTTTTACTCATATTGTCGAAATTATACCACTGACTTAGTAATAATAGTAACTTTACTTCTCAATTTTCCTAAACTTCCAATGTCATTTACTTGAATTTCAGTCACTCACAGATTTCTACTTGTTTTTTTTTCACTTTGAATATTTATAACTTTGATAACCAGTGCTGCCATTTTAGCATTTTGAATGCTAGATCTAGCATTATTTTTTCCAAAACGGCATTCGAAATTCGGAGTTAGCATCTAGCATTATTTTTAGCATTTAAATTTAGATTTCGGAATAATCTGGCACTCATCTATTTACAATCTCGACCATCAAATTTTAATTTCAAACTCCAAAACATAAAGATTATAAAGTCATCTATATTGCTTTGAAATGGTAACGTTCAATTTAATCGTGATGATGCTAAAAATCAGTGATGGGCTCCCATCCACTTCAGACTCCCAGGAGCCTCGGGCATCTACAAATTCAAGTTTACCAAAGTATGTGTATTCTAGTTAGATATTTTTTCCTGAATAATGTGAATCAATTGTTTTGTTAGGGCTTCAAATACAAGCAATCGCACGGATAACGCTGGAAAAAAATCTTCGCTATCCGACACTAATACTTTTTCTTCACTTAAAAATAAATAATTGTTCCTGTTTTGATTGAGGGATTCCAAACGATGTTTTGAAAAATATAGGTAGAAATGAGTTTTACACTAATAGAAGAAGATTTAGATATAACTGATATGTCTGTAATAGATATAGAATCATTTTGAGATGTAAATTTTAAACTTCTAATTTGTTTTTGTTATACGTACGAGGATTGATCAATAAGTAATGATAATGAATATAAACCAAGGTGATTAAACTTAAAAGATATATTTATTTTTCAACATAGTCTTCTAATAAGTTAATACATTTAGCCCATCTTTTTGCCCAACCCAGGATACCCTTAGAAAAATATTCTTCATCTGGACTCTCCCAAAATGCCTAACAGCGGCCATCACTTCCCTATCATTTTCAAATTTCTTACTCCGAAGGTGTTGTTTGAGCCGAAGAAAGAGGTAGATGCCACTGAGAGCTAGATCTAGCGAATAGGGTGGGTGTTTCAGCAGTTTGAATCCTGTTTCTTGAATTGTATCCATCGCAACTACAGCCTTGTGAGTCGGTGCGTTATTTTGAAGAAACAGAACTCCGGCTCGCAGTTTGCCGTGTGTTTTCTCCTTCATTGCCTCTCGCAGTCTTCTTATTTGGTCAGCTTAGTAAGAGCCTGATATATTGGCTCCCTTTTCCAAATATTCCATCACAATAATTTCTTCAGCGTCCCAAAAAACTGATGCCATAACCTTTCCTGTCGAACTTGACACTTTGAATTTCTTCGGCATCGATGAAGAGGGTCGCTTTTAGGTCATCGACCACATTTAGGTTTCTGGATCAAAATGGTAGATCCAAGTCTCGTCCATGGTCACAAAATGTGACAAAAAATTCTCCTGATCTGCCTGGAACTTTTTCTTCTTCTTATGCTCGTCCGTTAACATTCTCGGGCAGAGACCTTCTTCATCAGAGTTGCCGTTTGTAGGGATTTCTCCCTACTGTAGGGAATTTAGCGTCTAAAATTAGCGTAGGGAATATTTCAGTCATTTGGGTGATATGTAGGGAAAATGTTTTATGTGGGATACAACTTTAAATAAAAACAGAATAAATTGACGAAACTAAAGCATTTTTACTATAACTAATTCCTTGCCTACTTTTCAACTTGCATTTTACAAAGCAACTTATAAAACCCAGTGTAGTACAAAAAATAATTGGCAACGCTGATGCTCTACTCCGTTTCTACCATTACTTTAGATTTGCATTTTGTGAACAACTGGTAAATGGTAAATGTAAGAAGAAGAGCTTTCCTCTCATCCACGACTTTAGAAACTATATAAACTAAAGGAAAACGTCAAAAAGTTGATCGTACACGATCAACGGGCCCGACCCTTTCCTATTCACCCCCACTTTCTATAAACTTGCATTGATTTGAGCAATCTAAAAGGTCTAATAGCTATGTGCACAGACATGAAAATGAAAAGAAATGATGAATTAAGTATCAAAACTCTATCGTCATTGTTAAGAATAAAAATAAAAATGAACCAAAATAACTTAACTGCTAATAGTTTTATTTTAACTGACAAAATGAAAAAGTTTTATAAAAGCAATGTGTATCAAATTAATAAAGCACCATCGTCTGCTGAGGAAGATTTAAATGATTACGATTAAAATTTTGTATACTATAAGGGATCGGTTTTTTCCAACACAATATTCCATTTTCCAGCAAGTTCTGATCTACTATACAAAACGCTAAACTATAAATATATACCTACTTTTTTCAAATATGAATATGTAAATAATACACTTGAGAGACAAATGATATTTTGTTAATTTTTGAAAAAAATACGTTCTTAATTCCTGGAATTGTTATACATTATGTTTATTGAATGTTGTTTATTTGACCATACATAAATATAGACGAGCATATTTTTTTCTGTTGTCTGGTGTTTTATATGTATGAAAACAATACAAAACATTTTCAGTTAGCTATGCAATTGAAAAAACAATAAAAACAATAACATCACTTTGATTTTGAATGTAGGGAAATTCGTAGGGAAAAATCATTCTAAGTGTAGGGTAAAATTGCATCTGGTGTAGGGAATTTTACAGCCAAACTTCTGGCAACACTGTTCTTCATATGCATTTTGGTGGCAAAGATTTTTCGAACACTACCATATGAAATCCCTGTGACCTCAGCTACATGCCTGAGGGTCACCGTTTAATCCGCCAATACGACATCTTCGGCTTTTTTTTACGTTGTCTTCAGTGAGGGATGTGGATGAACGTCCTTCGCGGTGTTCATCTTCAGTGTATGTGCTTCCCAGCTTAAACTCCTTGGCCTAGCGTGCAACGGTGGAATATGGAGGAGCAGAGTCCACTAATGTCAAATGAATGTTGCTCCTCTTAGAACTGTGTTATACTGGAGTTAGTGCTTTCGGCACTTTGAATCCCTGGAATCGTGGCCTATTTATATGCTTTCTTCATGTTGTCTTTCTGAGTATATGTAGTAGTAAAAAAAATTTTTTTTTTACTTTTGTGCGAACTGGAAATAATCTAATCGGTTACTTATTGATCAACCCTCATATAAATATGCATATTGTTTTCATATTGAACCATGTTTATTTCAATTATATAAAAAAGCATTATTTAGCATTATAATTTTACAAGATTTAGCATTATTTAGCATTAAATTTTTGATTAAATAAAGCATTATTCCAAAAAAAATAAATGGCAGCACTGTTGATAACTGTCTCGAACACGCTTCAAACTTAAAATGATACGGAATGCACTTTTGTACTTATTTATAATTGCAGTTTTGTTTAAACATCTGAAAATTTCGGATTATACATTTTATAGCTTACAGGTATAGGAAATACCCAACAGATATATAACTACCTCTTTACCAAGAAAAAAATAGCAAAAATTACAGTCAGTGCTCATAAAATGATCAAAATTCTTCGAAAATGCAATCGGTCATAATTCAATATACTGTATATCTGTTAAATCTATGCCTATTTGTTTTTCCTTTTTTATTTGTCTTTATTTTGTTAAACTTATGCGTCTAATATTATTTTTTCTTATTTTTTTTTTGCCCAATTAGCTATTATTAATTATTTTCATGTTAATAAGTCAGTAAGAATATTTAGTTATTTTTGGATTACTTTACTCAGATTTTGTCATATTTTGTGTTTATGAATATAAAAATTGTTAGTTGACTCCTCACCCCTAACACAAGGTTTAAACCTTAACAGGGGGAGGAGTAGTGCAATGGATTTTGTATGATATTTAAATTATGAAAATAAACGCATTATTAAAAAAAAATGTAAGTATATATTTACTTGTCTTTCCAGCTTATTCACAGTACCTAAAATTTATAATCTTAGAGTGATACTTGGCTCAAGAGAAGGGAAGACTCCGTTCTAGAAAAAATGCCTCTGATGGTTGAATTGAATAGTGGCAAAATTTGTCCATAATTGGCCAACCATTTGTCTACAATTCACAATCTGAAAACTCAGTGTATAAACCAATGTTACAACCAAATAGTTATCTTCAGTTGTCCTTGATAATTAAGCTAGCAACCATACAGAATGGTGATGCAAATTAAATTTCTTATTCTTAATGGTTGAATGATTTCTACTTACGTCCTTACCGTATATGCTTCTCTGTATTATCTCTCAATTGATCTAACTTGGACTACACATAAATTTGTTTTGTATTAAGAATCCATAAAAGTTAAAGCATTTCAAACATGCGATTATAAAATAAACTCTGGTGTATTTTGGTCGCTCCATTCATAAATCTAAATCCGACATCCTTGAGTACGAAGCTATTATTGGGTGTATTACATGGAATCTACATAAGCAATCGGAAAAGTGATCACTAAACCACTCGTCTGCACGTGCATACTTACTCTGTAACAGTGCACTTCACCCTGAAGCATCAATCCTCTGACGTTATAACTGTGTTATAATGTAATGATAAAATATTTAAAATTAGATTGAAATTTACTTCCTTGCAAATACATTTTGCCTACACAAATCGTTTATTTCTGTGCAAGAAAAAATCAATTCAGCCATTTTTAGCAAATTATGTCATTCACAACTACATATGACTCCTTATGACTTCGTCGACTGTTTATATTTAGGGATATTTCAATATCGTCATCAACTTCATCATGCAGAACATTACCATCATCAGCATATTTGGAATTCTATTTTCAACACAAGCGTAGCATTGAATATCGACTATGGAGTTCTGGTTTGCAGTTCTCGTTCTGCCTATGCCAGGGTTGGATAATGGTTTTCGCTTTTTGTGTTGTTGGTTGGCTGTCTTACTTCAATTTACCATTGCCGGTCTTCTGCCTGCTGCCACTCTTCTTGTTCAGGCTCTTGAGCGATTTAGCTGTTCTGTGCGCGATAGTGTTCCGAAATAGCATATACCGCATAAAGACTGAAACTAAAAACGAAAATTTCCGCTAATGTAACGACTTCGTGCAGGAAAATGATTCCTAAAAATAAAATACTTTCAAGGCTTGTAACATATTGATACTAAAATTATCTGGATAAAATGCCAGAAGGCACAACATGCCAACATTGTTTCACTCAAACTGGGGTTTGTGTGAGTTTTATAGCTTGAAGAAGGTTTTCGATGAACTTCGGACAGAAACGGGTGGTTCACCATCAATTCCTATTAAGAACGGAAATTTAAAAATGGCACAAGTGGCAGTATGGCTGTGCACAAAATAGATAAAATTGTGTACAAGAAGCTACATGATATATTACATGATATACAAAGAAATGAAGATTGTTTGTTAAATAAATTAATGAGGGACAAAACGGACGACTCTTATTACTAGTGAGCTTTTAGATATTTTTCAAGTGGTTTTTGTGATATATGTGATATGATTGCAATAAAACTTATTCTGATCATTACTTAACTTACCAAATCTGTTCATTTGACAGTTAAATATAATTCCATGTCATACAGGGCTTAAGTTCCAATACTATCATGAAAAATATATTTGCATACTCGCATCTATGCTATGTTAATAATTCAGAAGCATGCAAACGTCCTTTTGAATTTTCAATGTGCTATCACTATCACAGGCACCAGCGCGCACAGTCGTTTCGTCTTTCTAAGTGAAAATCAACTTTGCATATATGAGTTGACGAGCAGCTCGGAGAAACATTACTGGAATACATTCTAAAAATATATAAACAAATGAGAACGTTATTAATAGAAAATCCATTTCGTCTATTTCGGGATAACATTTTATGGACGGCGCATAATAAAAATGGCTTTTATTTTTCCTACCCATTCCGTGCTTTTATTTTGCTGTTGCTCTTCTAACATGGCGATGTGGGAGAGGTTTTGAGGTTGAGATAATATGTTGCCTGATGCGTACTTACGAATGATATGAAACTACAGTGCGAATGTGGATGAATTGATTTTTCCGTTATGTGTTTTAGCTGGGCAGCGATTGGTTCCAATTCGAAAAATGATTTGAACAGATGAATCTTTGATGTTAAATCGATCAAAACTTTCTGTAAATTTCAAATTATGTTCATGTCGCTAACTAAAAAAAATGTTTCGAAAAATGCCTAAAAATAATAAAAAAAAACTAATTTTCGAAGAAATTGTCTTTGAATGACAAATAAATGTGGAAAGACGTAATACACTTTTTTGTAGAATCATATCAACCATTCCTTATCCAAAGCAGCAAAACTAAACTATAACACAAATGATGAAAATGTTCAGTGCTGGTAACACTTTCCCAACGAAGCAGCAATAAGTTTACCATAGCAAGCTCATACTTACATCAACTTATCCTTTGAATTTCGTTCTCATCGGAGGATTTCATCGAAAGTTTCAGCGGTTAAATGTTGTTTGAGGCTGCCATCCGAAAAATGTTCAAAACTCGGAAAATTTAAAAATTGGTTTCTTATTTTTAGTAGGGGAGCCCGGGATGCTAAATTTGCAGTTACTAAAGCGTCGTGGGGACCTATTGGACTGTGAAGATTAGGTTCTAAAATGAAAAAAAGTTTATGTCAAGTTTTCCATTTTAGTGGGGGGAGAGCGTGTAAAAATTTTCAAAAACGTAAAAAAAAACAGTCACATGGAAATACTCGAGCGCGTCAGACATTAATAGTGTATACGCGCTTTGTCTTTTTGATAACCGATAGATATTAATCTGACGATTAACTAGAGGGAGGTGGCCGTAAAAAGGGGCAAAAAAACAAAAATAAAAAAAGTTATTCGAGCGTGTCAGATATTCAGAGGGAATGGTAAGTGAACCCAAAAAATAGTCCTATTTAAATGACTGACGATTTGGACGTGACCGAAAGTCAGTATTGATTTTTTTAAATATAAAAAAAATAATATTTTGAAATACTAGAGCGCGTCAGATTTTCATACAGAGGGTACAACTTGATGTCTTAGGTGTCCTAAATGATAATCTGACAATCATATGGAGGGATATTGTTAATCTGACAATTTAAAAACAAAATTTTTGTTCGTTTCTTCTTTTTATTACTGGATGAAATAAAAACAATATGTACATATATATATATATATATATATATATATATATATATATATATATATATATATATACACAGGGTGTTTGGTACTAAATGAACACAATTTTAAGGAGGCGTTCTTTGACATATTTTGAGTAAAAATCGTTCTACAGGATGGTCCGGATTTCAAAACCTACGGAGTTACAGGGTGTTCAAAAAAAACTTGTTCGGACCGGTACCCTGACTCACTTGAATCGTTATATCTTGAAAACTAATTATCACAACTCAAAGTTTTATACCGCGTTTATTAGACAATTAAATTACCTTTTATTTAATTTATTGCACTTGATTGCAGTTGTACCGAGTTTTGAGATATTTTCTTCGAAACACAAAATTTTTTAATTTTAACCCTGAAAATTCTGTGTTTCAGGTCGTTTTCCTTAGAAAACCTCATTATAATGTGCCACTTTCATTTAAATATTTTGATACGCCATATAACTGGCTACAAAAAATGCATACATTCCAGTGACTTAGATTCTACCATTTCACAAGTATTAAGCGAAAATGAATATTGCTGAAAAACTAAATATGCCATAAAGTGGCCCTCGTTGTCGATCTACACTTTTTTCTTGAACTGAAAGTATTTAATAATGGTTTTTATGCTTTATTTCAAAATTTTTGATCTACAGTAAGTGTTCAAAATTGCCACCTTCATTTTGAATACATGCCAAAGCTCGTTTGGCAAGCGTTCTTTTCATATTCATGTCTCTCAGCTGTTGCCTCACTTCTGTTGCAGCATCATCGATCCTGGTATTTAGTTCTTCTAAAGTGGATACTTCCATTGCGTACACAAGGTCCTTCATCCGTCCCCGTACAAAAACATCCATTACAGTCAGATCAGGAGACCTCGCAGGCCAGTGTACTGGTCCATTTCTACCGATCCAGCGATTGGGATAGTTGGAATGCAACCAATCTATGACTGGTCGGCCGTAATGAGCTGGAGCACCATCGTGTTGGTAAAACATAGAAACCAATCGTTGCAGAGGAATATCTTCCAATAAGTCCTGCAGATCATGTGTTAAAAAATGCAAGTAGCTGGTACTATTTAGGGTAGGCGGGAGCCTAAAAGGCCCAATCAAATTATTGCCAATCACTCCTGCCCATAAATTTACGCTGAATCTATGCTGAAATGATGACGTTCTTGCAGTTTTTGGATTGTTCTCAGCCCACGTGTGTCAATTGTGGAAGTTTGTGATACCGTCCCTCGTAAATAAAGACTCATCCGTCCAAAGAATGCTGTTGACAAAATTTTCGTCGTCTAATTGTCTCTCAAGGAGCCAATTGCACAATTCCATCCTTTTGGGCAAATCGATGGGTAGGAGCTCCTGAACTGGTCTGTGATGGTAAGGATGTAGACGGGCTGCTTTCAAAATACTCCAAACTTTCCAGCTAGACACGTTAAACCGTAACGCTAAGCGTCGAATACTGGTTGATGGGTCAGATTCCACTGCATGCAATATTTCTTCTTCGGTCCGTACAGCGGTTGCAGTTGTAGGATTTGCGTTTACTCGGCTCGTTCTGACGTTACTTGTTTCCTAAATTCTTGCGTAAAGTTGTTGAAACACTCTCCTTCCAGGAATCCGTCGATGGGGGTATCTCTGATGATACAAAGATTGCGCCACTGCTGAATTTCCCCGGCACTCCCCATAGACGTACAAAATATCTCCATATTCTTCGTTAGTGTAGCGAGGCATTTTCCATGTATTTTCGTAAATTTTATTCAGATCTTGTTGTTCGAGTAATGCACTGAAACTTACAAGAATTTGAAAGTGGTTCTGTTTTTATGCGTTTTCAATTTTTTAAGTATCCCACGAATAAAGGCGAAGAACTGGACATGCTTTTACCTGTCACATCTACGTAGGTGCATCAATTATGTTGAAACTAATTAAAATATAGTTAAGCTTATTGATACTTTAAATAGCAATTAATGGGTACTCAATTACTTTAGTACGACCAGCATATTAAACTTTGTTTTTTCAAGGAGGACCGTTTTATGACATATTTAGCTTTTAAGCGATATTTATTTTCGCTCAATACTTGCGAAATGGTAGAATCCAAGTCATTGAAATGCATGCAGTTTTTGTAGCCAGTAATATGGCCTATCAAAATATTTAAATGAAAGTGGCACATTATAATGATATTTTCTAAGGAAAACGACCTGGAACACCGAATTTTCGGGGTTAAAATTAAAAAAATTTGTGTTTCGAAGAAAATATATCAAAACTCGGTACAACTGCAATCAAGTGCAATACATTAAATAAAACGTAATTTAATTGTCTAATAAACGCGGTATAAAACTTTGAGTTGTGATAATTAGTTTTCAAGATATAACGATTCAAGTGAGTCAGGGTACCGGTTCGAACAAGTTTTTTTGAACACCCTCTAACTCCGTAGGTTTTGAAATCCGGACCATCCTGTAGAACGATTTTTTACTCAAAATATGTCAAAGAACGCCTCGTTAAAATAGTGTTCATTTAGTACCAAACACCCTGTATATATATATATATATATATATATATATATATATATATATATATATATATATATATATATATATATATATATATATATATATATATATATATATATATATATATATATATATATATATATATATATATATTTATATGTTTATATTTATATATATATATGTTTATATTTATATATATATATATATATATATATATATATATATCTATATATATATATATATATATATATATATATATATATATATATATATATATATATATCTAGAAAATTCAATAATTTATTGATATGAAAGTAGAAAAAAAATATATAAAACAAGTATTTTAATCTTCATCCTCACTGGTTTCGTCTTCGAAGTTGGTTTCCAATTGTTCAACTTCCTCGTCATATGAAACTTATTGCATTAAATTCACTAAATTACTCATAAAGGTTATTGATTTGTGATCATGGTTCCCTTCTTGTCTATAAATCAGCAACTCGATCGTTTTGCGGAATAAGCCTCCTAAGCCAAATAAGCCTCCGAAGCCGAATCAAATTGGAATTGTTTTTGCGCTATGATTAAAATTGAAAAAATTTTTATTTACATTGAAAATTTTATTTTTACAAAGTGGCTTCGAAAGTATGCACTAAATTATTTTAAAACACAACAAACAAACCAAAGCGTCCGTATATCTACAAAAAAGAACAAGTCATTGTGATCAGCTAAGATATGATCATGGCGGCAGACGGTAGTGTGAGGACGGTGCGAGAGATTGAGAAATAGAGAAAGAGTGAGAAGGAAGAGAGGCGCGGAGTGGGGAATACACAGTTCTCAGCATATATACGCTTCATCATTTATTGATGGTTTTAGCTACATCGCCTCATGAAAACCGTCCGATTATATATTTTTCGTAGTTCTGATAGGATTTTCATCAATATAAAAATAATCAATCGCGCTCGAGTATTTCGAGGTGAAGTTTTTTTTTGACAACTTTGTGACTCGCCCATTTCCTTATATCACGCTCAAATTGTCAGATTATTGAAATATACTCTTTTCTGCATGTACTTAACTTAGCTTATCTTAATGTGACACGCTCGAGTTTATCTGAGGATCAATTTTTTTTTACTAATCTGACGGGCTGCCCTCAACGCACCCCACTATATTAAGAGCTCATATATGGTAGGGTACATTACAGGATGCAAGGCTTCTCCCCATATGATTTTCTGACGCGCTCGAGTAACGCGCAAAATCTCTCTCCCCTACTATTTTAATGCAAATACTTTGCATATGAGTACGTAATTTGAAGCATCCGTTGGTGCAATATTTACGAAAATGGCCAATGCTGGTTACCCTGTGTCAGCAGCAAAGCAAAATATATACCAAATCTGCTTCACGTTAAGTTAAACTCAACCAGTAAATTTCGTTTCGATAGAATCACTGCGCTGAAAGTTGTACGGGTGAAAAGAATTTTAGGGTGACCACCCTCAAAACTTTTCAAATTTTTAAATCGTTAATATTTGTTGTTAATTTTCATTGCAGGATCATTCCCATTTGCAAATCTAATGACAAATCGCTCAGTAAAGAAATTCCAAAAAATTACAAAAATTGTCATAGCTGGCAGCCCTTTCATGATTTTCTTACGAAATTTCTACGACATTTGGCTTTCATTAAGGTCCATTTACTGCATGAAGTTCGTTTTGATTTCATGACTGGACCAGAATTTATAGAGAAAAAAGCTATATTTTGCTGAGCAGATTTGCAAGATTTAGGAGACAAAAATCACCATAGCTGGCAACTCTATTCTAATTTTTCAGCCAAATTTTCAACAAATGCTATCTAAAGCAAGATCCAAATACTGTGTAAATTTTGTTAAAATCTGTTGGCTGAACCGGAAGTTATAGGCCAAAAACCGGTTCTTTTTCTGGGTGATTTTTCAAGATGGTACCACTGCCACAGGGTTGCCCACATTTCAAAATCACTTCTATCAAACCTGGTCCTAGCTAATACTAACATAGCCTGTAAATTTCTTTATGATCGGATAATCCGGTCGTCAGTTCTCGTAAACAGAACTTTCGAGTGCTGAAAATAGAGGTAATTTGGTGATGGGCTGCCGTTCTTGTGCAAATCGGAATTTTCAAAATTTCAATTTGACATGATGGGCAAAAATCAAAATTTATCAATGATTTGAAATTTTTGTCAAAAATTAAAAATTTTTGAGGAGGGTCAATGATTTGAAGGATTTTTTTTTCAGGAGCCTGCCGTAGCTACAGGGTTACCCGCACTATTTTTAAATTCCATGTGTTTTAAATCTTACTCAAGATCAATATGCTCTGGAAATTTCACGATGATCCAATGTTCTTGTCAGAAGTAATGACAAATCAACATTTAAGAAAAAATCTTTGCCTACTTTTAGGCACGCTGCACCCACACGCGGCATAAAATTTCCAACTTTTTAACATAGACAAGCTTAAAACATAATAAGTTTTCATTCCCAAACCTTTCTTTCAACAAAAATTTACACTGCTTGGAAATAAAGGAGTACCTCAAAATTAAATATATATATATATATATATATATATATATATATATATATATATATATATATATATATATATATATATATATATATATATATATATATATAAAGAAATATGAATATAATATATGTATATAAAGAATATATAATATATATATATATATATATATATATATATATATATATATATATATATATATATATATATATATATATATATATATATATATATATATATATATATATATATATATATATATATATATATATATATATATATATATATATATAAGAAATATGAATTTTCGGCGAAACGAGTTTAATACTAATTTTCTTCGAACATTAGTAAAAAAACTATGTAGCCACTTGAATAAAGGGTCCGGCTGCAAATATGTAAAGGTTTCTAGTACGTGTTTGGAAAAACAATTATTTGTTTGTAAACAAAATAATATATTCATTTTTAATGTGTACAAATGTGAACTGACAAAGTAATATCGATTGATTAAGTCCTTTTTCTATGTTAAATGTACATATGTTTTTAAATAGTCATTCGTAGAGATCATTTAAAATTGTACAATACCGATTGGAATATTTTGTTTAGATCCGCGGGGCATTCAGTTGCTTCTTATACAGGGTGATTCAAATCAAGGTACCTTGGGGTATACCACGTGATTCATTGAGGTGACCTGATCGAAAAAAATTGTTCCCGATGAGGTCATTATGTGTATTCAAGGAGACCAAAAGTTTCATCATCTGAGTCACTGTACAGCAGAAGACTTCTTGAACCACAATACCCAGAATTTACTTCTATAAAATAAGAAAACAAATTCTTTGTAACTGTATAATATATATAGAAAACTATTAACTAGTTACAATAAGTGTTGAAAGTGGCTTCCTTCCTTCTCAATACATAACTCTAATCTGCGAACTAATGATTATCTTACTCTATTAAAATTATAATTACTACTTCGTATAAGGTCCCAAGCGGACTGAATTCTGCTCCAAAGGTCTTCTCTCGAGTTCACAACAGAACCGTAGACCATAGCTTTTAGGTAACACCATAAATAAAGATCTAACGGATTAAGATCAGGTGACCGTGGAGACCAAAGAATTGGACCTCCGCGACCTATCCATCTTCCATTGAATTTTTCGTTCAAGTAAGCTCTCACTTCCTGAGAATAATGTGGTGGCGCACCATCGTGCATAAAGTACATATCCTTTCTCAAGGAGACAGGGATATTATCGTTCTACATATCTTCCAATTCAGTTTCGAAAAATGATAGATACATATATGTGGTACAATTCATTAGTGGGATTTCGAAGGGACCAATCAAATGATTGTCAACTATCCCGCACCAAACATTTATTTTAAAGCTACTTTGATGATGCCTTTCTATTATGGCGTTGGATTCGCTGAAGCCCAGCTGTGCAAATTCTGTGTATTAAAAACACCTTCTCTACACACAAAAAAAAATTCGCTCTGCTATATGTGTAGCAAAAATAATAATATCCGTAATAGCCATAATTAACTGTAGTGGGCACAAAATTGCTCCTACAAATATATTTTTGTTCTATTTATGTGTGATACATAATATATACTAGCAACAGGTATAACTATTGATTTAAAAGGCATAATGAGTATATGGAAATCCAGAGTTATACTCATTTTAAGTAAAATTTGGCTTTCAGGTAAAAAATATAACTCGGGTACACAAAATATGCACACAGCAATCATAATTATGCACGCTACAGGTATAAGTTCTATATGGGTTTCTCTGTTTTCTGGTAGCAAAAGATATGAAATCCATACAGTTGGTATATTATATACGTGGCAGGTATAAAATGACCACTGAACAATGTAATATGCTTTTCGTAGATATATGGTTTATTTTCGTTTCTAATTATGGGGCACCTTTTGTTTATAGTTTGAGATTGAGCTTGCAAAAGGGTCGGTAGCTTAGCTCGCTAACGCGTCAGTCCGAAGCAGCGATCTACTGCCCGTGGGTTCGAATCCCGCCGTGCCCATGCCTGTATTTGTTCGTCTTATGTTGTCTTAACAGTCAGCGACTGGGCATAATATCAGCGCTCCATTGATTAAGTGCCAGATTAAAGCTTTAGTAGCGACTAAGAATAACATTAGCGCTTTAGAAAATGAGAAATAAATCTGGCACTTAGAAGAATAATGGAATAGTTGTTATCGGCTTCTCCCATATGTGTCTCCTTACCGCCATGGCTAAGCGCTCGCTTCAAAGAGCAATCCCCTGAGCTTTTTTCTGCTTACATACGATAAATATTTATATTATATCTGCCGTGAATATATTATGTCTTTCAAAATACACCCATATACTCATGTGAGATATATTATATTTCCGTCGTTTTATATCTGTCAACGATATATTTTTTTTTTTGAGTGTACTAAACAAGGCTTCATCGGTAAATAGGATTTTTGCTGTTATTTCCGGCCTCTGCAGACGCATCAAGCGGTAAAATTCAAGTCAGCATGCAGTATATCCAACTTGTAACTTGTATAATGGTACGGATGCAGTACGCCAAAACCTCGATGGAGATACTCCAACTCTTTGCGCTATTCTCCTGGTGCTGTTGTTCGGATCTGCATTTACCATCCGCAATATTTCGTCTTCTACGTCTTGATGTGGTTTTGACGCTCCTTGATTCAACTTATTAAAAGCAAATGTTCCACGTCCCCTTATATTCTCAAAAGCTCAGTGGTGAGGTATTCTCCGATTGGCAAATCTTTCCCGATATAGCCGTCTGGATAGTCCACTGTTTTTTTTTAGCTTCGTCATAAATCAAATGGGACGGTGGTATGTGGAACCATTTTTTTATTAGCTAACCTCAAGGAATCACGTGGTACACCCCAAGGCACGTTGATCTGAATCACCCTGTATATGAAACTCTCATAGAAATAATGCCTAGTTATAAAAGTAGTGATGCAACAACACTAACGTTCAAAACGTAAATACCGAAAGGAAAATCCTGCAAGCTTTCGCCAGATAATATGTGAATATTTCTAGAATATGAGAAGTACAGAGCAGTACGTGAATATATTCAAAAATTATTAAGGGGCCAAGGATCGAAGCTTTCGGAACACCTGAGGAGGGATAGAACTGAGTAGAGTTCATAGTATCAACACAAGTACGTTCATAAATACAGGAAGAAAACCAGGAAAGCAGCGGACCATGGAAACCAAATTTGTCTAATTTCAACAGAAGAAGCTCATGGTTGACAGAGTCGAACGCCTTGGAAAAATCAGTGTAAAGTACATTCACCTGTTTTTGCTGATCAATGGCATATGCAACAGTGTTGGTGAATGATAGCAAATTAGAAACAGTAGATTTGCCTTTGACAAATCCATGTTGCTCGGTGGCGAGGAAAGGCACAAATAGAGGATAAACTCTATTGTAGACAACTCTCTCAAGTAGCTTACTGAAGCAAGGCAAAAGCGATATAGGGCGGTAATTCGAGATGCAAGCAGGGTTACCGGTTTTAAGTATAGGGAAAATGTTGCCAGATTTCCATAAGAAAAGAAAAACGCCAGTTGCGATGCTGGGGTTAAACATAATCGACAAGGGTACACAAAGTGAAGAAGCTAGTATGTTAGGAATGCTGTCTGAGCCACAACTAGAGCTAGAATCGAGACACCTCGTTAAGTACTCCACTTCTGAAGGGTTTGTGCGGAAAGAAGAGAGCGCTTTCAGGCTAGCACGATACGGCGAAGGAGTTGAGAAACAAATATGTGGAGAAGAAGAGAGTTTTGCGGGGTTGAAAACGACGAAAAAAAAGAGCAAAGAGCTCAAAGGTCTCTTCAGTTGAGGCAGCAGAAATTTTATCAAGAAATATGTTTTGATGGATAACGGGGGATTTTTTCAGGGAGTGAATAAATGATCAGAAAGGTTTAGAATCGTTGAAACAGATAGAAGCCTCAACTCTGGCAACGTAGGCACACATGGCTTCTTTACCGACTTTTTTTTAGCATAAGAGCGTAGTTTTTTTAAACTCAACATGCAAAGCAGAACGTATGTATTTGCTGCGTGCAACATCATTTGCCCTAAGGACGACAACAACTTCAGAGGTGAACCAGGGAGCATCGTTAAGCCTTCTGGAACGACATGCGGGAGTAAAGCGAGGAATGTATTGTGTATTTTCATGACGGATTAAAATAAGTAGCGTCTCCTATGGTTGAGACCTGTAAAAGGCTACATTTCCTGCATACTTTAGAGGTGGTATACTTTAGTCAAATCAAAGTCCATTGACGAAATTTTTTAGATGAATGAAAAAAGTTTACAGAGTAGCAGAGCCAGGTTCAGACCAAAAGTTATATTTCCTATCATTTTGAAAAATGGTGTATAGATAATATAATTGGTCAACAAACTCAAGGAAAGAATTTAATATCCAATTTTAGAAAAACAAAAAATTTTGAATTTCATATTACAAAAGCCGCCGTCCCGACTTGTGATGCCACGTTGGGTCTATAGCCTTTGCGATATTTAATAAAGAAGACTTACAAAATATGCATAGAAAGTGTGGATACACAAACACCTACACTTATCTCACTTACATTCCACAACTCACCACACTACTTGACATCATACACATCACATCAAAATTCACAAATCAAATAGGCTAAGTTTAAAAATGATTGAAAAAATAAAAATAAAAATGTAATGTCAATTTTTTTTCTTGAGATGTAGAATGAAATTTTTGCTTTCGAAATAGAGAGATATTATCGTTCATTGATTAGAAAAGGATTGTTTAAATAGTTTATTGCATATAAAAAAATAAACCTTAAATAGTATTTTTTTTAATTAAAGAATATATCAATTTGAAGCAGTATCGCTGTTTGAGTTTCAACAAAGCTTTGCAGATCCCTAAATGTCCTCCGTGTGACGATTAGCTAAATTGTGTGACGATGAGCTAAATTGGTGACCCCGACATTCGGGTCGAATTTTGAGAAGTGCTCGTCGATTATCTACATCATCATCAACAACCACAGCAGACGCAAGAAAACCCAAAACAGATTCTGTTTTCGATTTAACAACACCAGTCCCGCGACGAGCTTTAATTTAAGACGTCGAGCAAACTCGACCGATAATCCACCGACCCGTATGCTAACACGTCAGCGATAAATTTTACTTAATCGCAGCGAGGAAGATTCAGCTCTAGATTCAAAAGACCAATCAACATAGAACAAGTTAAAGAATATTTGTACAGGTCTTGACTTAAACTAACGAAGGATAACATCCCGACGACAGGCGGACGATTTGCTAGATCAGTTCGCTATCACATTCCTTCGCTCTATAAAAAGTCTATCTGGTTCGAATCCTTCCGCATCAAGAAGATCAAGAAGATCCGAGGAAGAAGGAAATCAGCACTCAAACGAATCGAAATAAATCAAGATAATCTCCAAATCCTTCTGCTAAGAAATCGTCTTCCTTCGCTTTATCAAAAAAAAAAACTGTAAGTACTGCTCAACGTTCAAAAATTTAAAAAGAAAAACAAAAGGGCGCATTGAATCTAGTCCACAGCGATCCGGATGCCTAGAACTCACTAAGCGTTACTCTCAAAATTAAACAATTTTGCGCTAAAATTAAAACAAATTTATCATTGGCAAGTCCGAGTTTCACTACTTGTCAAAATAAATTGAACCTTAAAAAAGAATTTCATCGCTGCTACGTCTACGACCGACGTCGAAAACTTCTTGTTGTCACTACGAACTACACTATTTGATTGGCATATATTGTTATAGTTATAATTACACATTTAACTTCTCTATATATTCAATATTTACAAAATTTTCTGCTACCCTATTTCCTTGCCGCGTTCCGTTTCTATTCGTCCCGTCGCGTAACCCCGTTAGAATGTCGTTGGACTATGAGGATGCGGTTCCCTCAGGCGAAATTTTCGCAACATCTGTCAAACCACCCGTTTTTTGACAAGAAGAGCCAGCTTTGTGGTTCTCCCAGCTGGAGAGCCAGTTCGCAAAAGCTGGTATCAAGAGCTCCGAGACCAAATATCACTACGTAATCTCCTCGCTGGGTTCGACGGAGCTGAAGGTGGTCAGGGACGTGGTTGTGAGCCCGGACCCTGACACGCCTTACGAAATCCTCAAGAGGGCGCTTATATCGCGACTTTCAGCCAGCGATTCGTCAAAGCTGAAGCACCTCTTGGGGAATCTTACACTAGGCGATAGACAACCTTCCCAGCTGCTTCGTGATATGAAGCAGTTGGGAGGTTCCGCGGTTGGGGACGACCTTTTGAGGACCCTCTGGCTGCAGCGGCTTCCGGAGCAGACTCAGGCTATTTTAGCCTGCTCTCCGGAGGCCAGCCTGAACAAGTTGGCGGAAACGGCAGACAAAATTGCTGAAGTTTTTGTCACGCCACAAGTAAGCTCAGTCGCCGTTGCCCCCCAGCAGTCAGAGGTGGCCGCTTTGACACAGCAGGTTGCTGACCTCAGGAGGCTCGTCCACCAACAACTACGATCGCGTTCGAGGTCCCAAGGAAGATCTCGCTCGCAGGCACGTCGCCGAAGCCAGTCACGAGGGACTGATATTTGTTGGTATCACTACAAATTCGGCTCCAAGGCTTTAAAATGCATCTCTCCATGCGCCTTCAAGGCTGGTTCATCTGAACCAAAAAACTAAGTCGCTGTTCTCTTCAGACGGTAAGAAAACGCGACTTGTCACCTAGCCGTCGTCTAATTATTCATGACAACTTGTCTAAACGACACTACTGGATTGACACAGGTGCAGATATTTCGGTGCTTCCAGCGCCTGCTACCGGAAAACTTCCACCTTCTGGTATGCGACTTGCCGCGGCAAACCAGTCGACCATCAACACCTATGAACGAAAGGTGATCAAACTAGACCTGAGACTCCGTCGCGAGTTTTCATGGGATTTTATCATTGCCGATTTCTCTAGACCCATTTTAGGCGCAGACTTTCTCTGCCACTATGGCCTAGTCGTCGACTTGGCGAATGCTATCCTTGTGGATCCTCTTACTTCTCTTTCATCGAAAAGCGCGTACACTTCGTACAAAGGTCCAAAACTAAGTGTTTTGTTTGAGCAAACCTCTGATCCACGGATACATGCCCTTCTCAACAAATACCATGCCATCACGGTCAACACAGGGTTCTCAGAACCCTGTAAACATAAGGTGACACACCACATTTTGACCACAGGCCCTCCAATAGTATCAAGACCACGTCAACTTACACCAGATAAGCTCGCGGCGGCTAAGAAGGAATTCGATTTCCTGCTACAGCAGGGAATTTGCCGCCCCTCAAACAGCAGCTGGTCTTCTCCGCTACACATGGTACGCAAGGCTAATGGGGAATGGCGTCCTTGCGGCGATTACAGACGCCTAAACGCCATAACCGTCCCGGATAGATATCCGATTCCCATTATTCAAGACTTCTGTCATGAATTACATGGCAAAAATATATTTTCCACCATAGACCTGACTAAGGCCTACCATCAAATTCCAGTCGAGCCGAACGATATTCCAAAGACCGCCATCTGCACACCTTTCGGACTCTTCCGAATGACTTTCGGACTTTGCAATCGTTCCAACGCTTCATCCATGAAGTCCTACACAGATTAAAATTCTGTTTTATTTACCTCGACGACATTTTAGTAGCTTCGACTTCCGAAGAAGAGCATCTTGTTCACTTAGAACAAATTTTCAAACGATTAGCGGACCATGGTCTTATAATCAATATGGAGAAATGCCATTTCCTTCGACCTTCAATCAAATTCTTAGGTCATGAGGTTTCACCGAAAGGTATTAAGCCCTCCCCAGATCGGGCTGAGGCAATATCAACAGCTAAACTCCCCAAGACGGTTAAAGACCTAAGAAGATTTTTGGGGATGGTCAATTTCTATCGTCGTTTTCTTTCTTACGCAGCTGAGATGCAGCAACGCCTATCTTTGTGGCTCTAAAAAATATGGTGCTAAGACAATTGACTGGTCAAAAGAAGCTAGCAAAGCTTTCGACCAAGTCAAGACTGGTTTAACAGAAGCCACTCTATTGTCCTTTCCGGACTCAAACGCCGAGCTTTGTCTATTCGTAGACGCTTCCGATTCCGCCATCGGGGCTGCTCTGCAGCAAAAATGTCAAGGCTCTTGGCAACCCCTTGGTTTTTACTCGGCCAAATTAAGCGACGCACAAAGAAAGTATAGTGCATACGACCGCGAACTCTTAGCGGCTTATCAGGGCATTCGTTATTTCCGATACTTTTTGGAAGCCCAAAGGTTCACTCTATACACCGACCACAAACCACTGACTTTTGCTTTTAAGCAAAAGCCAGAAAAGGCCACACCTCGTCAACTTAGACATTTAAGTTATATAAGTGAGTTCACTTCTGGCATTCGGCATGACTCTTGTTGCAAATACGTTGTTGCTGACGCACTCTCTCGTCTAGAAGAAATCATTCTTCCCAGTACTCTTGACTTTGCCGCAATCGCCTCATCCCAAGCATCGGACGCAGAGTTTCAGAAGATTCTAAAGGACTCTAAATTTGTTTTAAAGAAACAACCAATCTTTGGCACCAACGTCGACATTTTTTGTGAAGTATCTGGCCCAACCATACGACCTTATATTCCTTACACGTTCAGGAAACAGGTGTTCCACTCAGAACATAATATCGCTCACCCTGGTATTCGTGCTACAAGAAAGCACTTTGCAAAATCTGGCCTTCGATGAACAAGGACATTGCCACTTGGGCCCGAGAATGTCTATCTTGTCAAAAATGCAAGATAACCAGACATGTGAGCAAACCTGTATCGACCTTTCCTACGGTCTCCGAACGTTTTAAGGTCATTCACATCGACATAGTTGGTCCCCTAGCACACTAGCAGGGATACACTTACTGGCTCACCATAATTGACCGTTTCACACGTTGGCCTGAAGCAATTCCTTTAGCCAGCATTACTGCCAATGACTACTAAGCACCTGGATTGCTAGATTTGGAGTTCCCCAATACATTGTCACCGACCAGGACAGACAATTCGAGTCAGCGCTCCATGCTGAGCTTGGTCGACTCTTGGGCTTCGAATGCAATCGTACCACAGCGTACCACCCTCAGGCCAACGGTTTCTTAGAAAGATGGCATCGTACACTTAAATCGGCTATCATGGCTCACAACGATGTTTCTTGCACTAGAACACTACCTATAATTCTTTTTGGATTACGATCTCTAATCCGAGAAGAATTCACAGCATCACCGGCACAACTCCTGTACGGAGAAAACCTGCGTCTTCCTAGTGATTTTCTTCAAGAAAATCCTAGGAAGATTAGCCAATGAGACTTTGCCACCGAACTAACGGCTACAATGGCAAGACTTCGACCGGTTGATGCTAAACATCACACAACTCCGAAGATATTCATCTTCAAGCAACTCGACTCTTGCTCACACGTCTTCGTCAGAGTCGATTCTGTTCGTCCACCACTCATTCCACCGTACTACGGTCCTTTCAAAGTCCTAGCCAGACATATTAACTATTACACTCTGGAAATCAGAAACAAATCCGTCAATGTTTCCATTAACAGGCTCAAGCCTTGTTACACGTCATCCTCTACGGAACCTGTTGACAATTCTTCCAGAAACCAACAAGCATAGCAACCTCGACTGCACCATTACTGCCTCCAGCTCCCGAAAAGAGACCAGCGAGGAAAGTTACATTCGCTCCGTACGTCTCTCTAGCTCGGCGAACCACAAAGGTGCCACTCTCCTACGCCTCGCGATTACGCGTAAAACGCTGGCAGGGGAGTATTGTGGATACACAAACACCTACACTTATCTCACTTACATTCCACAACTCACCACACTACTTGACATCATACACACCACATCAAAATTCACAAATCAAGTAGGCTAAGTTTAAAAATGATTGAAAAAATAAAAATAAAAATGTAATGTCAATTATTTTTCTTGAGATGTAGAATGAAATTTTTGTTGTCGAAATAGAGAGATATTATCGTTCGTTGATTAGAAAAGGATTGTTTAAATATTTTATTACATATAAAAAATAAAACTTAAATAGTATTTTTTTTAATTAAAGAATATATTAATTTGAAGCATTATCGCTGTTTGAGTTTCAACAAAGCTTTGCAGATCCCTAAATGTCCTCCGTGTGACAATTAGCTAAATTGTGTGACGATGAGCTAAAAAAGTATAAGAAACAAGTATTCGCATTTTCCATAGATTTGCTATGGCAATATTTAGCATTCAGCATTAGTAGTGATATCACTGTTTTAGCAAACGATAAAATTATATCTTATTTTATAGGAGTACCAATATAATTGCCTTTCTTTTGTTCTGTTTTTCAGTAGAGTCTTTAAACTAAATGTAACACAGATACGACAATAGTATAGCGCACACTGACCACATTTCTTTTAAATTAGCAAAAGTCTATTGTGTGCATGCAACATGCTACAAGGAGGTATTCGTGTAATATAAAACTTTATGATATGGTTTACGATGCAACAACATATTGTTATCTGCATTCAGTTGTTGTCTCGCTAATCAGAGTCTCATCGAGGGATTATCCTCGATAAGTCCTGTAGGGTATGCAAGCTAATAGTAGAATTATAATGATTGAAGCAGAAGCTCGTTGCGATTTGCAATGCACTTATGTAAATTAATCTGTTGTTACATTACTCCAATCTCAATCAAGTTATGCAAACTATCGCAATAGCCTATCCTATCTGACTGTTCAATTTTCTCAAATAATTTTTTTCGTGATGACATTCTTGACTGACCGCAAAGATATCAAAATCATTTCGTTAGTCTCCTCGAAATCATCCCAATCACAAAACTTTCCATTGAAAACATCAAATAAGAAAACACCCATTCTCCATCGAATTGAAATCAAATTACGACATAAATAATGTCTGCATTCAATATTGTACCAAGCGCTAGATGTAGAACCAGTCAAGCAGCATTCATCTGCAGCAGCGCACTGGCTATTCTCAAAGCTAATCCTATTTCTGGAATGTTTAACATTTCGTTCTATTTTTGGTTTTGAAAAAGTACTTTTATAGAGCATCACCATTACTGGAGAATCTATTTTTAGAACGGACTAGATCCATCGAGAGAACCGCAAATTGTGTACAGCAGCACGGCACATTATCTAAACAGAGTTGTCGTCGATGGTACGGGTACGAAGGAGTTCCAAGGCTTTGCATACACAGTCCTGCGCGATTCCTGTCGCCCGGTCCCACATTTTCCGCACTCTATTTATCGGTCGCTTCAAGCTAGTGCTTCCCTCTGTCATGTGCTTAAGCCACATTGGGAACGATATTGATCTGCACTTTTGCCTTTGTGTAGCCCCGGCCGGTTGAAATGTTCACTAAACAGCAAACTATTAATGTTTCTCGTATGCAGATGAAACTATATTATTTCAAGTTTTTATCCGAAATGCACGAGCTCTCTGGAACAAGTTAAACACTGCGTGATGGCTGGCAGCAGTTTGCTTCGAGAAAAACATGTATTTTTGGATATTCCAAGAAATGCATTTATAAAAATAAAGAGACGCACCAGTGCAACTGTGGCACTTGTTCCATTTTCAGAAATGTAATTCGTTTGAAATGCTGTTTTCTCTGCATGAGCTGATAATTATAGAATAGTTTTTGGGATATTCGAAGTGTTTCTACGGTTTCTTTGTTTCGATTCAAGAATATCTTTGTTAAATATCTTAACGAATTGCTAGAATGAATGTAATTTACTTTGATGAATGCATGAATATTGCATCCTGACGATTTGAAAGCAATATCAATAAACATAACTTAAAATTGAATCGATTACTATGAAACAATCTTTGATTTTTCATTTCACTCTTTGAAAAGATCAAAAATAATAAATATTTCACAAACTGATAGATTCCATAACTCGAATCTATTTTAAGCAATGCAATATACTTATGTTAGTTATCAAATATGACGATTTTATAGGTTAAATTTAGTTGAGGTCACGTTAACTTTGTACAAATGGCAGATCCTGCAAATAGCCTGCATCGTATTGATTATATGAACGTTCTGAATAACATAGTCTCCGTTTGCACCCACTCACTTCATGACTTTGAACTTATCAAGTATTGGTTTTTCTCGATTCGACATTACGATTACACAGTAGAGTAGACTCGTCAATTATTTAAGACGAATTTAACAAAAGTTGCCGAGATTGTAGGTTTTGTGTATATTTTGAGTTGATAATGATTATATTGCAACTTTTAGTCGTACAGAGTAGTTAGATGTTACTATGAATTTATTGTGATTGACTAAAACTATTGATTAGAAACTGTAATCTGTTTTCAATAAGCTTTCAACTTAAATATATAGAACTAAAAATGAAATGTGCAACGCAGTAAAGGCACCAAGTCTACGATGATATATTTTTAGGGGGAATGCTTTTGGTGAGACCTCGACCCTGGACCAAAATCTTCAGGATATATTGGTATCTATGTGGAATAAGTCCAGGCCTCACCAAATTTTAGTTATCTTCAACCATATTTTAGTGATATTTTAGGTAATTTTATCAACAAATGATTTTCAAAAAATCCAAGTAAATAAAATCTATAATTAATCCAATAAAGTACCATGCCATTTTTACCCTGTTATTTTAACTGTATAAAAAAATCCAAAAGTATAAGAAGTGTTTGTCCGACGTTCACTTTGAGTCACTTTATATGTTTTGATCTGAGCAATACCGGGAGAAGATGTAGGGTTTTCTCAAATACAATGGCTGGTTTTAAGCCCAGTCGCCGGCCCTTAAAACACCGCTAGCCGAAGAAGTACAACCTTAAACTCGAACCACCGGGTTCTAAATCGCTACCTCGGACTGGCGTCTTATTGAGAAGTGCTACCGACTCCTCATTGCACAAACTTGTCTTAATAATCTTATTTTCGTATCTTTTACTTGTTCGTCTCACATATTTTCGTAAGACAATTCGAAGTAGCCAAATCAAGTGACCTTTCAAATGCCCTACTAATAGCGCCCAACCTGGGTCCGAAACATATTTTTTTGATGTTCCCTTTTTGTTCTTATTGCTTATAGTAGCTGATGTCTAATTAGATTAAGCGCGATTCTTAATCATCAGCTTTGATACGTCTTTAGCCATGCCAATTAGGTTTGGTTACGTCGATTAGCTGTAAATTGGAAAGTGTTGCCGAAAAGCAGACATGACCACAGTAGACACCCGATATGGTATATCACAGATATACCACATCTTTGATGATCTGTCTAATACCATTTAACTCGATAAGGTATCGATTAGTCAGACACGAGTGAGCGGGCACCCCGAAATCGGACATTGTTCTCCTCGTCCTAGCCGAACACATGAAATGGAGGACGGACTCTTCTTTATCTTCTCAGTCACAACTTCGACACTCCAAACGCTGCGCCCAACTGTTGCGCGTTCTGCTTTACGAGCTAGAACGGCCACTACACGCTAGAAATACTAAAGGTTAAATTTAACAATAGCCTGCTATAATCTTTGCACATGGCAGTCCTGAACTGTCTTGCAATGGTACAGGACAGCACCTCTTAATGTCGTCAAGGTACTTTTGCCTGATGGCTGGTTTGGCCAATGGCATCAGCGTATGTATGGAAAAAGATCATAAGCCTTCGGTAGCGGAGTCTTAAGCTTAGCGAGTTCATCGGCCACACAAACCTTATATCCAGATAGCCCAACCAATTCCATTAATAGTAGATGCAAGGCATTCAGCAACAATTCTGGCAGGGCTGGGGAATTTTTAACCCATTGGTAATCTGTAAAATTTTCAATGTTGATACAGAATATTCGATGCTACCGAAGGAATACCCTTAAATTCAGCTCATCCGAGTATAAACTTTATTATTCAGTTTTACACATAAATAAGCCCATTCTCGAGAGTAACACTAATTCCATCAACCCCTGCCATGAATACGATAAAACTCAAAATTCAGTAGAGTGCACTAAGCTAGATAATCAATTTCAAATTCAGTTGAGGCTCTAGCATAGTCAAACTCAGTTTTAGTCCTTTCTGAAACACAATGAAGTCAGACAGTATTATCTGCTCAACCCCAGTGGTATGAAGTCATGCAGCAATTTCAGACTGCAAACCTGGAAGCTCTCGAGGTGTCCAAACGCCATTGGAGCTCTTACCCTTTAAGGTAGCTGAAAAACTTACAGTTGCTTCATTGAGACTCTCCAAACTTCCACAAAATAATCTCCATGAGGACTTCGTTTCCTTGCATCGAAGCCCTCAACTTCATTTTATACAGCAACTATTCGTTATAATTCTTAGACAATTACTTTGATTCCATCCTGTTCTCTATTGCATGGTGGCGAATTCCAAATTCGACTATAGTTGCTTGTGGTTCCCCCTTGCTATGAGTGGATAACACGCTATCCTAGCTGTCGAGTTAAGAGCACTAAGGGTACACGAAGTGATTTTTAGTGCGGATCGACCCTCTTTCTATTGTGTTGTTGGTTATAGGCTTCCTACGCAATTGAGTACGACCAGTCACATCGAAAGACGAGTACCTGTAATTAGAGATTGAGCACTCCTGCAAAACACTCCAGGCATGAAGGAGATGCGAGTGTCGTCCACTGACTATGGTGACGTCACGGCGATTTTAATAGAGGATGGTCGATTTGCTGCCAGCATTAGTGATGATTATATCGTAAGTCAAAATGCAGTCAAAAAGTGGTTCACCTCGGTCATTCGTGTTTTATAAGCATTAGAGTCACTTCATATGCATTAGAGTCAGCTCTTAAAATAAGAGACACTCCAATCGTTGTGGCTGCAGTAACAATATTCTTGACATCATCGGAGGGAAAACTAGTGCCTTGATCTTGTGCCATGTCTCAAGAAACAAATCACCATGATTTTTGATTGATTACTGCTGCAATAGCCATGTTATCCTTGCTACATAAATTACAAAGGAAAAGGATATTAATGGTTTTCTTAACATGGCTACAGACTCGTGGTGTCTGCAACCTGTCAGGCACTATCAATATGTATCAATCGCTGCGTAGCCCGGAAATCCAATTGTGAGCAACCCATGGTTCTTGGATTAGAATTAAATAATTCTTCGCCTTAAACAAACAGTAGACCAGGTCATCGAATGCTGCTTCGGCATGGTGAAGTTTAACTTCAAGTTCCTTCAAATTACTAATTTGTGTCAAGTGGAGATCATCTTTGAAAGCAATAGCTGTCTCACCCACCTCTATTTTGAGAGTCAAGAGGTCAAGGAAACCATCCTACTCAAGGGTATTTCCAACACTAACCCTATCAGCGGAGAAAACCCACTCCTAATTTTCCATTAGATACTACCCGCAGACAGGTGATGCACTCCTTTCCGAAAGGTATTTCCAATATTGAAGCCACTTACTTTGAGTCATGCTTAGTAGGCTCAGGTTCCTTCGATCTGGAGCTTAAAAGCCTGTCGTTTCGATAAATACACAGGGCTTATTTCTCGCTCCGTATCTGATAACGCTCTTTAAAGCCTCCAAGAGAGACAGTGATGGAAGACAGCCAATCCATGTCCTGCATCTAGGCCGACTGAAAATCTCATCCTTGCACACCACCTGCAGTTTGGCGTCTAGCTAAAGTGCCTCCACTCATAGAAATCGGACGATCGCTGGCCCTCACACGCAACCAACCTAATTCCTTTGTTCCGGCGTCATTTTCTGTATGCGGAGGATCAGAGCTGGGCTTTTGCAGCTCACACCAGACCCTAAATAAGTTTACCTTATTTTGAGCCAGTTTTTCCAGAAGGTAATACCATCTTCTTTACTACAGTTACAGCAGAAATAACGCGCTCATTAAAGGGCCGAATGAGCCCTACAGCAGTAGCCGTAAGATTAGGTTTTTTTCTGCCGTTTCGGAACAACATCTGCAGTGTTAAGGGTGTGCAGATGCTCCGCAATGAGTTTTTCTAGTTTCGTAAGCCCGAGAAGAGTCGAGGAATTAAGATTGAGTGGCTGAAGATGGTGCGCCACTAGAGATAGCACTAGTTGACGGCCAGGCGGGTTTATGCGCCATAACCTATTCACAACTGTGTACGTGTTTCTTAAAAATACGATCTAAAAGTATCGAAAAATTTCATAGGGAATAATTTAAAACATATTGAGTTGATCTGGCTGTATGAAGATTCCTGAGTTCAATCAGGGCCAAAGTCCTGGAACTAATGACTCAACACTTAAACACGTTGGCTATCTACTGTGGCTGACAGCCAAAATGATGTGGCCAAGTAGCTTATGAAAAATGATCAATATCTATCAGCACCTGAATGAAATAAAGAAAAAAAGTTATGAGAAATTACAGATATAATCTTTGTTTATCATTTAAGTGAAGAAAAAATAATGCGTTACGAAAAAAAAACTAATAAAAATCCAGATAAGAGCCGATTTCGGTCTCACAGACAAAATGATGTGAAATGGTTTTACCTAGAAAAAAATTGAATCAAGTTCTTAATATCTTATTTTAAAAAAATACTATTCCTAGTTTTACGTCGGATAGTCTTTCTGCTTACGAGCCGCGTCCAATCTTCGGGGCATCGATTCCACTAAAGATTTCGTTTACTCTGGTTGAATTTGGTTCTACTCTTCCTGGGAAGCTCGTTTAAGGTCCTGTCTGCTGTTAATTGTGTGTTTCCTGATGCCTTTCTCCAACTCAGATCACTATTTCCCTATAATTGTCCTGATAAAATCATTTTCCTGATAAAATCAAAAATTATCCCATATATTCAATTTTTTTGCACTATGCAGTAAGCTCCTTTTCGAAATATTCAACTACTGGTTATTTTCCATGATACCATCGATGAAAGCCAGTTTCCGACTTCTGCTTGCGACATACATGCCCATAACATGTCCACCTCCATTTTTCACAGTGGCCCTTAAATGTTTTGGATTGAGTTTTGTATATGATTGCCTCCAGACGTATTTTTACCCGTCAGATCCAAACAAATTTACTTTCATCAGAGAAAATGGCGGATTCCCAAAAACAGTATCCTTTCTCAAATGCTACGAGTGTGATCAACCCGACGCAATCTGTTTTTGCGATTGATGAAAGGTTTCTTCCGGGCAACTCTACCATTTAAATTGGCATTCCTGAGTATCTTCCTTATAGTTTGGGAGTCATTTCAACAAACTCTGCCAATTTCGTAGGAATGTCTCATGATCTGTCTTACGATCCAACGGCAATCCGTTTCGGAAAAAAAATTGTTGTGACCTTTTTTGACTCGATTTCATACGCGATTTTCACAACCAAAATGTTCAAAAATATGCTGCACCGTTGAAGCACTCCTTTTAACAATCACAGCAATTTTTTTTAGATTTCGAATCCTTGAAATGGTTCATGTATTATTAACTCTCGCTCTTTAAAAGAAGTTTGACGACCTGTCGCGAATTAAATGTCGTATTGTTCTTTACAGAATAATGATTTCGTTCAAAAACCAAGGTCTGACTGATAGTTATTTTGTCTGTCTCACAAACGGATTATTGGAATTAGTGGTACTTTTTCTTGGAAAAACAATTCCGCATCATTTTGGCTGTCAGATCGAAATCAGCTCTTATTTGGATTTTTATTAATTTTTATCGTAACGGATTATATTTTATTTTTGTTAGTTACTTAAATGATAAATACACATTATATTTGCAATTCCAAACAAGTGTTTTTCTTTATTTCATTTAAAAATAGCCAGATATTGAAAATACATCTTAAGATACCTAGCTACATCATTTTGGCTGTCAGTCACTGTATGTTTGCTAACTTAAATAAAAAACTTAAAATAAAAAAAAAAATGTTAAAAAATTAGAGCCGTTAAAATACTTCCTTACCACCCAAACACTTTCCCCACTCATATCACAATGGAATTCGAAAACGTTCGTCATTCCCTCACATGAAAACGGATGTTTTTCCAAAAAACTATTCAAAAAAATCGCATCCAACTGCTAGCTATAGAATAATCAGCAGAATGAAAAAATTAGGAAGAAACACATCAACCAAACAAAATGAACGAACAAATTAATTCGTTTTAAAGAATCCCGAGCAACATTTATATCTCATTCGGGGTGAATGTTAAAATAAACAGAATTTTATTAATAATTTCAATTTTAAAAATAGACACATTCAAAGTTCCAATATTTGCCGCCGTCGCGCCATCGGCCCCATTGCCTCCTCTTCTCAGCAAGCAAGCAAGCACACACATATCGCCATCGCATCGTGCCTATCATACACCCAAGCAATTTCCAATTCGTAATGTAAACAAATAAATTCTAAAAATACTTCATTGACACTTGAGAATTTTAACCAATTGCTCTGTGCTTATGTGTACTGGTCGAGTTGTTGTTGCTGTTATTATTGGCTGATATTCATCCGATGCTTTTTATTCAAACTTCAAAAGTCGAACAAATCGAAGAAAAAGACTAACATATTCAGTTCAGTGTTTTAATCTCTCTGACGAAGAGTAGAAAACGAACCGACCGAGCGCTCTTGCTATTGATTTTATTTGAATTTATTATTTTTTAATGCTTACATGAATATCAATGTTGTTTCTATACCTATTGCATGCACGTTAGGTGTTCTTAATTGCTGGCGGGAAAGAGTGTCATTTTTGTAGTGTTTATCGATTATTTGGTTTTGTGACAAAGTATGCTGGTGAATGTGGTATGTATTGATTTATTTTCACTACTATTTAATGATTGATGTGGGAAATTCATATGTAAAATGAAAAAAGTGCATATTTGTTCAATAAAAGGTCTCTTCACACGGCACATCACTCGTTGTGCCTCTATTTAGTATCTATATTAAGGTTTCGAACGAAAAATAATTGATTAGCACCAAAAACATAAATTGATTTGCACCTGTACCAGCTCTTGTTGCCCATTCCATTCTAAAGCTGAATTCGCAGAACTCGATTCGTATTAAAAAATGGTTTGCAATACCTACATGGCGTTGTTTACAAAACTGTCAATATACCTGAAATGAGAATATGTCCTCTCAATCTTCAATTTCAGAACTATCACTATAATTTTCAATTTTACTATCCGGAAAGTGAACTACTCTTAAAAGTGCCTGAAGTTTCTTGTTTGGAAAAACACTCGGCAATACTTTGTTGAGAATGTCCAAATATTTTGGCGGTGCTAGTTGATTCGCTGAGCTTCTATTCCCCACTGGAGTGAAAATTAGTTGTTTTACAAGTGGCACACACCATTGGTTCCACCACGTTACCCTGAATAACTTATGTTTGGAATCTGCTTTTTTTTAAATATTTGAATTGAATGTGCGCCCGGTTAAATAATATGTGGTGATATTGAAAAGTGTTGTACTGATGTCAATTTTGCCATGCTGCTACTGTTTACCACCTAAACAGTCAGAGAAGGCTGTATCATAATCCTTTTTGGAAATGAACACATGAACATGAACACATAAGAGATAATCTAAATCCGAGAAATTGCATAAGCATTGCAAACATCAAAGAACACTACTCTCCTGGAAAAACGGACGAACCTCACACCCACAGCAAAATGCAAAATAATATATTGACTAGAAAACTGCCATGACATTCCTTCGATTGTCAATCTATCGAACAACTTCCTAAACCTTTGGATCTTCGCATAAAATAAGGTCGATGAGCTTTTTAAAAAAGAAGGTAAATCGTTTATCAGCACTACTACCAAAGTCCGGTCCTGGCCTCACTCAGCAAGCTTCTCCACTGAACCTAATCTTGAGCTGATGTCATCTAATTAGGCACTCCTAGGCTCTAAGCCAATTCTCTTTCGTCTGCTGTAAAATCTGCCAAAGAGGATTTTTTCCAACAGGCTCCTTTTCGCTCACACGAGCTAAATTTCTCGCCACCGAAATTTCCTGACCTTTATCTTTCTAAAATGGTATATATTTATTTTTTATGGTATATTCTGGTATATTTTGGTATATTTTCTATTATGGTATATTTTTTTTTAGCTTTAAGTTATAGTCTTAATTCTACTCTTATTTTTTTTTTTTTTAGTCAATGCGTTGCTAGCTACATTCATTATTATAATTTAAGTTTATTATAATTTCATGGGTGAAATGAATAAGTAAATAAATATATATCTGCTTCTGCGTAGATTACGTACAACTGATGGCTGCAGTGGTCCCCAAAATCGTCCTTCCTCTCATATGGCCCCAATAATTCTCCTAGAGAAACTCCTTTTGAACGCGGCTAAGTGGTCGATTATATATCGCTGAGCACCCAAGTCTCGGTCCATATATGAATACTGGCAAGACTATGGTCTTGTTCAGCAGATATTTTGGTTAAATTTCGGGATTTAATCCAATCGTTCATACACAAAATAAAAGCAGGAAAACCCAGGCGTCTTTCTCCACTAAAACAAAAATTGTGCCAATTATGAAGGATGCAGTTTTGTGTCGAGCATCTTTTCAATCTGCCAATCAACAGCTGTACTTTTTAACGTAATTCCCGGTGAGGAACGTGGGTGGATTGAATGAATGTTAATGTTATGTCCAGCTAAAATTCCTTGCAGCGGCGTGCAATTGTAAGGTAAAGGAGAATTATTATTACTTTTGATACAATCCTCTTGAAAACGATCAGGTTTAGCTTAAAACCATGAATACTATCGGCAACCAAGAGCTGATACAAAATTCGAAGTAAAAATGCGTAGTACTCTTTTATATCAAGCATTTAAAGTAAAAAGTTTGTCGATAATTCAAAGCCATTCTGGTGTCAGTGTACACAATCGCGCATCTTCAACTCTACATCTATATATAAAAAGAAACTCTAGCGCATCAGAACCGCTAGGAAAATGATTTTCGAAGCAATTGTCTTGGAGTGACCAAAACGTGGAAGGACCTTATACACTTTTTTGTAGTATCAAGCATTTTTTACCCAAAGCAACAAAAACCATTTCTCGACAGCATCTCCTATAACATAAATGATGAAAACGTTCAGTGAACTCTTCTCCAACGAAGCAGCAATAAGTCTACCATAACAAGCTCATGCTAAAATCCGAGGATTTCAACAAAAGTTTCAGCGATTAAACGTTGTTTGAGGCTACTATAACACTCAGAAAATTTAAACATTAGTTCCTTATTTTAAGTGTAAATGCTTTGCATATGAATATATAATGGAAGCATCTGTTGGTGCAATATTTACGAAAATTTTTGGTGCTAGAAACCATGTGTTAGCAGCATAGCTAAAAGTATATCAAATCTGCTTCACGTTGAGTTAAACTCACTCTGTGAATTTCGTTTTGATTTCATGAATAAATGAGAAGTGATAGGGAATAAGCTTTATTTTGCAGAGCAAATTTACAAAATTTAGGTCACAAAAATGACCATAGCTGGCAACCTTGTTGTAATTTTTCAACCAAATTTCTAACAAATGTGGTTTAGAGTAAGGTTCAAATACTGCACTGAAAAAAATCCACATGGCGCCCAGAGCTATGTAACATAGCGCATTATTTATGGCCCCATACGCTATGTACATAGTACCCTGAGCTATGCAATATGGCTCCTCGTGCCATAATGTCAGAATCTACATAGCGCGTGGTCCTATGTAACATGGTGCAGCATTTATGGTCCCTTACGCTATGTACATAGTACCCTGAACCATGCAGTATGGCTCACACACCATATCATGCTGCCTCCTCACTGTGGGCCATCATCGGCAACTGCAATGGTCGCAATGATCGCCACAATTATGGTCACCATCACAAATTTGCCTCCACATACTGGGCCGCTAGATAGCCCAGTCATGATTTTTCGGTTGCGCATGATAGCCCGCTTTGATGTGTGCGAAAAACTGCTCCGAAAGCCATCCTCGGTCAGCGGCATTTCCATGCTTCGCCACTGTCGACCACTGCAAGCCATCCCCCGTCTACACAATGGGCCACATGATGCCCCACCTTTGAGGAGACAGCATAACATAGTGCCATGAGCAGTGATGCCAATTTAGCTACATTGTAGCTAGATTTAGCTACAAAAAGAAACCGTTCGGCTACAAAATTTTTCATTTAACTATTGTCTACAAATTTAGCTACTAATTTATAGATTATGAATAATTTAAATTTTAGCTTTGATTGCATTAATTTTCGCTAGTTTATTAATATTTAAAACACTCAGTGCTTGAAAATAATTTCCTCAAATTTTAAGGTGCAATAGTACTACTACTATGTACTATGTCTTTCTGGACATAGAACAATAATAATCTTCTACGAACAGTTTTATTTCTTTTGTTCGGTGCGAAGAAAAACCGAGAAAAAAAACTAAAATACGAAGTATGTTTAATATAGAATACACATTATCTGCCAAGGAGGGTCACGGGGGCTGCGAGAATAGAAAACAGGAGTTTATTTCGAAACCGATTTCAGAAGAATAACGTAAAATTTAGAAACCCCGAGACGCCGGAAGCAATTAACCCTCCGAGAACACAGGGGGTCCAATTGACCCCAGCGACCTTTTTGGCCGATTGCAGCGCTTAGGCCTGCGGGAAAAGGGGGGTACTATACGCTCCGAAGTGTATTTCTGCGTCTTGACTATAAGTTTACACCGTTCGCACACAGTCCCAAGTCGTCAGTCGTCGTTGAGAAGCCTTTGAAGCAGATTAAGGGGTCAAATAGACCCCATATGTACTCGACGTCAATTTTGAGGTAAAAATACATTTTTTTTACTTAATAAATCGATAGATTAATTTAAAAAAGCCGAAAAATAAGTTTGCAAGTGCTTTTATTTTTTGTTTTTAGCAACATGACGTATAATCTGCGTTTTAGTGTACGCAATAATTTGTTAGCTGAAGACAATGATAACAATTTTGGGGACAGTGATTCCACCGAAGACAACGATGTCTCGGAGCAATCAGAATCTGATTATTCAGATGATTACACCTTTTTTGCAACCCTTTATATAGGGCTAATTTTTTTTATTATTCTACTATGTCTGGAAAGTATCCATATACATTTTTAGCTCAAAATATTAAAAACTGACAAAGTTATGATTTTTTTTAAATGTGAAAATTTTAAAATCCTCACAATTGCCACCGTAAATATGCAAAATAAATACTTTTTTTCCAAGGGTCACTATAGGGCTAATTTTTTTATGATTTTGTCATACCTTGAGTGTATCCCCCTAAATTTTTCGCCAAAAATATTGAATATTGACAAAGTGACGATTTTTTTGTAAAAAAGCTGATTTTCGATAAAACTGTTTTTTTTTCGCGAATTTTTTTACGTATATTAAGGACATTTGGGCCACTTCTAATGCATGGGAACTAATAAAAGAGGCCGCAATATGTATCTACAAATTTTTTCAAATGAAAATCTTTAGGGGTGGCGATTCTATAGACGTTCAAAAGTGGTTGGGGTCAATTTGACCCCAATTGTTCTCGATGATCGAAAAAATAGGTGTGTTCTCGGAGGGTTAAACCAATTAATGGAATTCATATCAGCAGACCAGCGTTCAAAATTAGTTTTTTTTTTATAGTTAAACCGACGCACAGTAGAACATTTAGTGCGATTCGAGAATTTGATACACATATCAATAGAAACGGGAGAACTATGAGATAGATTAGAGTAAGAGACAATTGAAATAAAAGGCTCAATCACATCAACAATAAGTACTTAGAGGTTCAAGTGGGATTGGTTACAAGACGAATTATTGCTTAATTTTTCATTTGAGCGCGACAGTGAAGCACCTACCAAACGAATCATTCTATCAGGCATTGTGAGGTTGCTTGAGTTCCTAGGATTTTATGCTCTGTTCATAATCATAGCGAAAATACTTGTACAAAAGTCTTGATTTGAAAGTAAAAGGTGGCGTCAATCACTTCCACATCAAATACAAATGAAATAGAACCATTTTCCAAGCTATTTGCCCCAAGTAGAGCACGTAAAAGTTTATTAAACAGAACTGGCTTTTAGTATGTGGGGTCCATGGTTCCAATCCAGGTGCAGACGAAGAGCCGCGAACCGAGCTTTGAGTTAACCTAGCTGTAAGTAGGTACCCGAGTCAAATCATCGGCAAAATTATGCAGAAGACTAATTATTTCCACTGGTGGAAGTTTCAGTTACCACCTACAGTTCCCACACCCTGAAAAGAATGGTAGTGGGACAAATTTGCTTTTTATTTCTCGTTAATTTTTTGAAAATAAACAAGGTAAAGCTAATACTGTCAAAAATATTTTCATCATTATTGGAAATTGAAAATATTCCTGGAATTGTATTGTCTGAATTTGAAAAAAAGCTGTCTTTTGAAGATCTGTCTAAGGAGTGATGATGTGGCCACATGCTAGTAAAAGCTGTTGAATTACTATTATTAATAATAAATGAGACATGAACATCACACTTGAAAACTTTAGTCACGTGTTAAAAAAATATTTAACTTTCAGTATGGATGTTGTTTCGTTATAATTGAAGTTTTTCCTCTGCAATACGCTGTATGTATCGATTTAAAGTTGATAGAAACAATATTCATAATAATGACTAATTAATGACATGACTAATTAATTTACAAGGGTACAGTGATCAGTTTGACGGCTTATTTTTACCCTGATTGGATTCAGATATCTTCATATCTACTCACAAGTCAAAATACGCTGTATCGTCACGGCAGAATTTTCGTGGCTGGATTCGAACCAGGAACCGCAAAAACTCTAACTCTCTAAAAAAAAAAATATTTAATTTGCCAAAAAAAATTATCAAAGTTTCAAAAAAAAGTGGCAGCTTTAAACTTACATATGATAATGTATGTTTATGAAATCACTTATGCGTACGAGTATGTCTAAAGAAGAAAGCCCTGAAATGATTCATACCAGCAAGTTAACAATGAATCCAGGCATAAATAGCAATTACATCCCGTCTTCGAAACCGACAACATCACTGATTTGTATGCATGTCGTATTAGACATTTGTGTATCATTCATAGTGCATCGACTAATTTGCACTGTCACTGCACTGTTCGGTCTCGAATGCTTTGCACTGGACACTTATTGGCAACAATTAGCCTGTAGAGGTCACCATAGTGACTACGAATTTCAGGCAATAACTGCGAAATGCCATTCATGTGATACAATACTGTTCGATTTATAAATAGCTTGAAATTTTCCAATATAAATAATTATTCTCAATGGAAATTTCAATAAGCGAACAAAGCTTGTAAGCTTCACAGTGCAATCGATTTAGTCCGTGAGTATCTCACAAAAGACCGATTTTAGCGTCTGCTTGCGTCAAGATAAGAATCGATTCAGACAAGTCGACAGAATTCTTTTGTTATGAATGCTTTTTTAAGCAATGTTGGAATTATGTGTTCTTTTCAGTATTTAAAATTGTGATATTTTCTTTACTTCGGCAAACTAAATAAAAGCTTACTGTCTGAGATTGTTTTCTAGAATTGTTTCAAGACAAGAATTTATTAGGAAAGGTTTTTTGTTTGTAAGATAAATGGAAAAATTTCTTCACGTTCACAAAAAAAATCGTATCCACTAACTAGACAAAGATAAGGATCAAGTGCATCAAAATGCCATCATAGATAGGTCATGCTAAATTTAGTAGATTATCATACTCCTATGGAGCTATCATCTCCACGGTTAACAATACGATCTGTCTTAATTGGTAGATTTACGATCATTTCATTTGCATTTAGTCTGCAAAAAGAAATTTCACAAAGAAGAAAAAGTATCTTATGCTGCATGTCCTTTGGTTAAAAGATACATCGAGCTATTTTTCATTGGAGTTAAATTTTAGACAACCGTTTAGAAATGCTAAAAATCAACTTTGTATTTAAGTAGCGGGAATGACGCAATTTCGTGTTTTTGCAGTATTTCGCAATTTCTAAGAATAAATTCACGCTTATCGGATCGTTACTTTTTTACACAGCTTGATTAAATTATCATCAACTAGTCAAACGATTCCAAGCACACACTGTATGTTATTCTATGTAATATTTTCTTGTGAAAAATAAAAACCTTCATGCGTTCTTCAGTGTTCTTGCAATGCCACAATGCATGCCCATATGTATGATCTGTCCACGCCTACACCATGAATTTCCGCTCAACTGATTAAATGATAATTTTTCGGTTAGATCTTCTTGAAAGTCTGGACTTGCATCGACTTTGACCGCAAGCTATACGATCAGCTTTGGCTATGTGTTTGTATCAGTAAATGTTATTGCAAAGCAAATAGTAAGACGATGTGACTAAAAGAGTGAGTCATATTCGAAGTGAAATTGAATGAAGATCTTTTATTATTCAGTGCCAATTATAAGTGGACTTCAGAGAAACAAATAAAATGTTATCTGTAATAAAATGTATATGCGTACTAGTTCCGCATTTTGAGAGGATAAAAATGTTTTCGAATAACGAACATTTTCATTGAGCGTCACATGTGAAGCGACAGTTGTAACTTTATGAAGGACCATCCATGTTACTATGCAAGACTTTAAGCTAGTTGCACCTACAATAAAACATTGTATTTAAGCACCAACCCCAACACACATAACTGACTGGTTACTAGGACATTCAGTAGAGGAGTCACCAAGACACTTATCACTCAAACAAATGAATACTTTTCTTTGTGAACCACTAGGATATGTAAAGCTCTAAATAATTGTAGTGTGTAGTTTGTTATTATTCTTATTATATTTCTGTTCAAAATGTCGCTCACAGAATGAAGAGGAACAGAATTGCCTCCCTTGGGGTGCCCTCCTTAGGGTATTGGTCTTTTCATCAAAGGAACCAAATGGTTCTTAAAGTTCAGTGGCTAAAGGAGAGTATATCCTTGGCTAGTCTAGCCTTGTTTTCTGAACATATAGTTCATATATTTTAATGTTTCCATGTTGCAGCTTTTAAAAGTAAGTGATGAGTGGATTTTTTTTGCGCACCAGTGTGGAAAATTTGTCAAAAGGTTTCCTGCGAACAATGCAGAATTATGTGAGGATATCATCTCCACGATTATGTCGGGCTAAATGCAGAGACAAACGTGTGTCGCTCCCTTCTGAAGAAAAAAGTGCATAGAACGGTAACACTGGAAGCTTCCAACGCCCAACTTGGGGTGTCGCGCTCTTGATGACGATAACAGCTTTGGATTTGTCATAAGAAGTTTGCATTTCTCCCAAGCGAGATAACAATCACAAGCGCCCTATTGTTTATTTTTGGGCTATGCTCCCCATAAGTCAGTTTCGAATCCAGCATCATCCCAGGTCTCATAGCTGATTTTTCTAGTCTCAGTACTTTGGATGCATCCGTCATGTCTACAACGGTTGGTATTTTCCTCCGGTTCCAAGGGTAGATCTGGGCATATTTAGCCCAGCGTACCCAACATTATTTTATAGCCTTGCCCTCATAGTCCTTGGACCAGCTCTTCGCAGAAAGTTTGCCACATTTACTTTTATCTCCGCTTTATAGCCATTCCCAGTTGTTTTTTTTTTGTATTTTTATAGTTCGCGGCAAGTAGAGAAGCATGTGATCTGTCAATAGATCGCTGCGCCTCCACGCTAGAGTTCTTCGCGCCAGTTCCGCTGTCTATTTACTGTGACTTGTTTTCGAAAAATACTGCATAAATGCTCCTGGTTAAATTTAGGGATTTAAAAGGCTTTGGTAGACCGTAGTAAGCTATGCAGCCGTCCGCGTATTTTATACTCCAGATTGCTATCGGCTACTACTATTGACCGTAGGCAGTGAAAGGACTGCATCATTTCTAATTCATGATATACTAAGGTTATTTGATCAACTCAAGGTGCTCCTCCTGCAGACGACGCCATCATTCATTTCTCCTTCAGTTATGTGCAGTCCCAGTTTTTGTGTCGATGAATACGTAGTTCAAATTTTCTGGTGATGCTAAAGTCGTCAGCGTCAACCAATAGTCCTTCCTGTTGCTGTGACAGAGACTTGAATTGCCAACGTCAAGTTGGATAGGAGGCTGGCCAGACCAACCCCTTACTTTATTTACTATACCAAATTTTCTTGCGGCTGCAGAAAAACTGTCTTTAGTGGAAGGGCGCTACTTGTAAAAAGACTGGTATTTTTGAAAAGGTAAGCTATCTCCCAAGAATTGCAACTTTTAATTATTGGGCTATAGGTATCGGAAGTTTTTGAGCAGAAAGCTTTAATTTACTTGAAAGTCTTCCACGATATTACCAAAACCACAGGGCTTCTAGTCAATATGCTTTTATAAGCTTCTTCTATCAATAAGCTTTTATCTTCATTACAAAAAACCTATACATCCAGGGCATTTCGTATTGATCTGTCGATCCGGTCGTGAGTTCTCGCGAACGAAAATTTTGGATGCTCAAATAATGGTTGATTTGGGACGCGGGGTTTCGAAAATTGCAAATGTGACAGAGTGGGCAGAATATTAAATTTAAATATAGTCTTTTTCTGAATAGCGAATTTTTTTTGTGGTCCCGATGATTTGACGGGTTTATTTCACGTGCCTGCCCTGGTTCAAGGTTGTCCGCATATTTATCAATAATTATACTTACCTATTTCTGGTAAACATAAACACGTCCTGTAAATTTCGTAATAAATGATTTGACGACTTTGGCAGAGAATAGCACAAAACGAAACTTAAAAAAACCCCTAGCGCATCAGTACCACAATAAACACTAATGTTCGAAGAACAGTAGAGGATTTGTGCAGATTTTGAGTGTATATTTTACCACCGCCACTATCTACTTTCTCTACTTAAGACCAATACACCGTAAGTAATAATCGACTCTAAGCCAATTTAATATATGACTTCATAGAAAGTTACAGCGATAGAAAGGTGTTTGCCATCCAGACCTTAGAAAATTTAAACACTGTTTATTTATTTTCATTGCAAATGTTAGCGGTATGAATACATAATATACGCATTTATTGGTACGAAAATAACAAAAATGCCTCGTGCTGGTAGCCCTTTGCTAGCACCGAAGCCAAAACTGTCACATTTGCCTCACGTTGAAGTCAACCTACGCTGCGAATTTGGTATTGATCCGATGACTGCATTGAAAGTTATAGGGATACAAAGAAATTTAGGGCTACCACCCGCAAAAGTATTCAAATTTTCTAGATCGTAATATTTGTGGTTTATTTTCACTACAAGATCACTACGATTTGAAAATTTTATGTTGAAATCGCTTACTAAAGATATGCCAAAAAATATACAAAAACAACCATATCTGGCAGCCCAATCATTGGTTTTCCAACTAGATTTCTATTAAATATTGCCTACAATAAGTTTGATTTGCCATATGAATTTCGTTATGATTCCATAACTGCACTGGAAGCAATAGGGCAGACACCAAAATTATCACAGCTGGCAGCTCCAACCTAATTTTTCAACCAAATTTATATAAAATGTGGTTTAGAGTTAGATTTAGCTACAGTGAGAATTTCGTCAAAATCTAGTGCCTGAATCAGAATTTATAATAATTTATTTTATATAAATTGGTGAAGGGTTACCGTTCTTGACCGATATAGAATGTCAAAAGTTTTACTTTGACTCTATAGGCAAAGCATAAGATTTGTATATGAGTTGCTTTTTTTTTTCTTAAGAGCGAAAGTCTTTCAGGGGAGTCGATGGTTTGAAGGTTTTCATTTTCAGCGTTTGCCGTAGCTACAGGGTTGCCAGTACGTTCATACAAAATTATATAAGTATACAACTTATTAACATCAATATGTTTTGTAAGTTTTATAATGGTTCAATAGCTCTGTCAAATGTCATCGCATTTTAAAAAATTCATGTTTTCCCGATCTTATTTTAGGCACCTTGCGCACACATAGGGTTAAAAAATTTCAAAGCTTTATCAAATCTGTATTAAGAACTCGTTGGGAATTCATTTTCAAAACTTAGTTTTTATGAAAAACTATTTTTTGGTAGAATAATCGGCATATTTAAAATATTACTAAAATAGCCGCCAAAGGGTTAAAGAAAATTAAGATTTGGGGAGACCTGGACCTATTCTGCTGATACATCAATGTATCCTGAAAATTTCAGCCTAATCGGATGGCACGCTCTCGAGAAATAGTCACTGAATTTTTTTTATTATATATATATATATCTGTATATACATATGTCAGTGGCGTGGCGTGACAATTTTCCGAAGGGAAGCAATTGGTTGATGTCCATGGTTGATTACGCTTTCCGCGAATTCGTTACGTGTGATAGAACCCCTCTATAAAAGCACCCAGGAATTACTAACGGGGACGTGAGAGTAGACATTCTGTATTTTTATGAAAATAAAAGTTCACAGTCCTTCACACAATAAAAAACCATATCAATATTTATCAGTAAAATAATAACATTCCCAGAACTAGAAATATAATATTTTTGAAAGTGGCCAAACTTGGAAGATTTGAAAAGTTTTAGAAATCTGAAACCTTGAGTTTATTTTAACGATTATGCTATCAATTATTTCGACATAAGCACTTGTAAAGGATAGCACAACATTCTCATTGTTGTCAATTATGCACCTTGCTGCTTTACGACGTTGTGGTGTTTCGCAAATCGACCGTGAAACTGTTTCCGTGAAACTGTTTCTTAAAGATTGAATTAGAACTGAATATGATATAGTATATTACTTTGTTAGGACTGAAATATATCGAATAGTATGTATTTTTTTTTTTTAGAAAAAAAATTAAACAGAAAAATAAACTCAGAATCTTGAAGTAAAATAAAAAGCCCACTCTTACTATTAACGATCTCTCCGTATCAATTAGCACTATGATTTTCAGTTATATATTCCACGAGTTATTTTAATTGCTCTTAATTATAGAAAAATTGTTAGAAATAACCGACCATTAAGAGTTCAACGTTTTGGAGCTAATTTTGGAAGCATTTTTTGACGAATAAATGCAAAGCACATAAACTCAATGTCGTTATTGAAAAACCAGTAATAGATTGGGAAAATATCTACATTCGCGTATACAATTGGAGGATTTAGTAAAATCAAATGAATAAATATTGCGTTTTTATACATTTCTTTTGTACATATTTGCAATCCAGCTATTTTGGTAGATATTACAGAGATTCCTCAAGACTTTAAATTTTCGGAAAATATGCAAAACAAGGTTAAATGAACGGGACGCAGTTTGGTTATCAGAAACATCTGTGAGATTTATGAAAGTTTCTTTAAATGCACCAGAAGAAGTAAAATAACCAAAGGTTGTTGAAAGTTGTGATCGATATGATATATCGGTGTTTTTTTTCTAATATTATTGCTATGAATTTGCTTTTATAAATTTCATTACAAATCTCTTTCAATATTTTTTTGAAAATCAACTAACGAGATCGTTTTGAAAATAATTTCATGTTCCGGAAGAAACATTTGCTAGGTCCAAGTGAGCTGGGAATTATCGGTTACGCACTGTCAAAAGATTTATTGTCTTTAAGTGATTTACCCCTATTGCAAGAATACACAATTTCATTATGACTATTTAATGCTTCTTCTTGACATCCTAAATAACACACAATGTTTATTAGAATCTTCATTGTTTCTCAATTTCTCCTAACTGTGAGCAATATGCCTGAATATTTATATTGACTACTCAGCAATTCTTCAAATCACCGGAATCAAACTTGGAAAGTAAAAGGACCTGAATTGAAATGATCAATGTTATTTCTACCATGCCTGTTCACAGGTTTAACATTATTTAAATTTCAAAATACGATATTTCGGCAAATGTCTGAAACGCTTGAAAATAGCACACATGACCAGCACAACAATTTTTGTTTAATATTATAACCGATAATCCGTTCCGAGTTTTTCATTTATTAATTTTGCGATCAAGATGTCGAGTAGGTACATCTCTTTACTATAGAGACGATTTTCGAATTCGGTTTCGATCGGTCCTTGTTGATGATGCCCTTTTTTTGGTAAATTACCGAAATCCAGTGAAATAAAAATTAAATAAGTTGACGAATTCTAAAATGTTGACCCACAGAACAAGTGAACACATTCACCTATTTCAACCTTTCACTATTTCAAATATCAATCAAAAGTATCAAGCAATTTTACAAAGTAATTTAACATATTCAATTCTACACAATTCTAATCTACAACTTTACCTATTACTCCCAAATCATATAGGCTATAAGTGACTAAAAGCCTTCGCCGGTTGAAAACACCTTCATAAAAGTTTCTATACAAAATAGAACATAAAAAAATAATGCCATAATATAAATCATAAATAAAACACATAAAATAACGACTTATTGAATTCACAGTCTCTGGCAATGCTTGTCACATATCGTAACTCAAATTCGTTCACAGCAAGCATTCTTCATTCACAAAAAATCTGTACCAGCAAAGTAAAATGATTACAATAACAATTTACCCTGCTACTAGTGAGGGGAACGCAGAAATAAGTTCCACAGCAGTCATGCGTTCGCAGCTCCGCTCTGAGTCTCTCTCTTGAGAAGATAATTTCCCCTTGGAAGCAACATCTTCATTGCTTCCAAACAGATCGTATACACACATTTTTTTTAGTGACGTCACAGTCTAGTCTACATGGGGTCAAATATATGGTCGTAGATGCAATTTTTACGTTGCTTCCAAGCCGTTGTTGTGCTTTCATTATTTGCATTCTGTGGTGTTACCAGATCAACTGTGTGAGATGCTCACAATTTGATTTGATAAATTTTTTTAATACATGTTTATACGCGATTATTTCACGATTTCGAAAAAAAACAATTTAAAATTTGTGTCAGTCAAATGTAAGGGAAGCAATGCTTCCCTTGCTTCCATGAGCGCCACGCCACTGACATATGTATGCATATGGAAATATGAATTTTTGGCCAAACCGATTTTAATGCTAATGTTCTTCGAACATTAGTAAAAAAGAACATATCTGCTTTCAGGCACTCCGCGCCAACATATTGTTTAACATTTCCAAAGCGTTATCATAGCCAGTGCATACTTTTTCCCCAAATTCATTTTTTTCCATAGAAATATAGCAGTACCTGAAAATTCATCGAAATTTTCGCCGCCACTAAAGGGTTACAGAGGTTAAAGGAGTAAAATATCAATTATAACTTAACGCCAACATACTCTTAATTAGACAGGTCAAACATTTCGCAACACATAGCTCCGTCAACTGATTCATACCACGATTATTTCTTTCAAAGCAACTGAAATCCAGATTTTTGAACAATAAGCAAGTATGAACAACAACCACGTACACTAATCGTATGAGTAAGAAAGGAAATCGAATATTCGCTTTCGCGTCATTTCCATTTAATAATACCAACAAGTAAGTTGAATGGCACTATGGACCATGTTCGTACTCTGCTATTCTCCGTTCTTTCCTAGAATCTCTCTGTATACCCAATATTAGTTTTACAAAACAAATTCCAACATCAAAACAAAAATCCGAATTCACATTTTTACCTCAATTAAATTAACTTCAATTACAACAAACTTCAAAGGAGGTGGATTATTTCATTGAAGGTCAATGTGATGAGAGCAACCGGAAATTCATTAACAGTTTTTTACGCATCCCCAATTTCTAAACGTAGGTATATTGAAAATATTCGATTTGCTAACTTTATCAGTTTTTATAAGTCTTTGCAACCGATGGTGTTTTCGTATTTTTTCAAGCCGTATGAATAGTTTTCAAAGGCATTGTGGTAGGAAATCGGGCGATGTTAATTGTTTGATTTCCAATCACATTGACTCTGTTTGAGGTCTTGAATATAGAAATTCCTTCTAATAATGTCTAAAAAAAAATTCACTCACGTGCCAAAAGTGGTCTCTGATTTCAGTCAGTTTACTTTTCATATACACTACAATTATTTTCTTGAAAAATTGTTTTGTCTGCGCAATTGTTATTCGTTTTGATTTCGAATTTTTGATTTTCTTTTGTTCAGCATTAATATTTAGCCAAACGAGTTTTTTTTTCATTATCCTGATTTTGCATTTTATATATTACGCTCACTAACAATTTGTTACATAATTAAGAAGAATATCTTAACTAATTAAGAAGAATATCATCAACCTACTGTCCATGTGTTTTTAGCTTATCGTATTGATTCCGAGATATTTGTCGCGTTTTTTAAACATACAGTGAAAATTGTCAGGATTAATCGATTACATAGAGCAGGTCAAGATGGCTGCTTGTCCTACAGGATATTCAGGCGTCTCATGAACCTTTATTGGCTCTCGTACGAGACTTTTCTTATGCCCCAAGTGATATGAACCGCAGAGCCAAGTAACTATAATCTTTGTCTAGCTAGTGCAGGGCAGTGTGCGAAAACGTGGTCTACACTCTCTGGCGCTGCTCCGCAGTGTCTCCAGCAGCCCTTTCGCTCCTTATCTATCTCGTAGAGGTACTTTTTGCAAAAAAAAAATATCCTGTTAAAACTTTATGTCACTTTTGTAGAAAGCCCTCACTTCAATTGCTTTTTTGGTATCAAAGCCAAGGTAATCCTTTGAGTATTTCAAACCCTACAAATTAAGCCAGCTCCTTTTGATATTTTTCTTAACCCATATGTTAATGTATCTGCTCATGACAGCCGTTGTACACCACTAGTACAGAATGGGACCAACATAGGACAGTTTAGCCCCTTTCTTGGCCTTAGTATCAGCTTCACCGTTTCTTCATATTAACTTGAGGATAGTCTGCGCCCCTATTTAACTTAGTCTCTAAGAGTACAGGTGAGCAGAATTGCAGTTCGTACCTTGGTGCTAGGATCCCTGCTCTGACTTTTTATCTATATTTGAGCCATCTGTGTACCATATTTATGCCCCTTTATGCTGTTGGGCCATTCTCCCATATGTTCCTGGATAGTATTGTGACCTTGCACCTTTTCTTAAATGCTGCTTCCGTATTTACTTTATCGTTCAAGTTTTGTATTTCCTTCACGGGTCTAATGAGACACTAAGGTGACCCCATTGGTGTCCTGATATGTATCTGCAGGACTGTTGCAGGCTTATAGTCTGTTTGCCTCTTCCTTCCTTGAGTGTTAAAGACTCAAAGCTTAGATGGGTCTTCTTGGACTGTGGTTTTCTTCCATCGCACTGCTGGTACATATAGGATGTTAGGGCTCACTATTTGTTTGTATGTCCAGACCATCTGTCTTGGAGATAGTTCCCGATTGCATCCAAGAATTTTGTCGGCCTTCAGTGTTAATTTATTTAGATTTCTGTGTCAAGCGAGTTTTCTATTTGAGTTAAGTTCTTAGATATTTTACGCACCTTTGGACTCCTAATTTTCAGTGCCCCGTCTAAATTTTCTTTTTCATGTTGAATATATGTTACGCTCTTACTCAGACCACTGTGTTGCTTGATTTACGGCCTTTGGCACTCTGCATCTCGGTGTATCCAGGTGTTAGCCTCTTAGTATTGCCGGGATGTCATCCGCATATTATCAGAGCGGATAATACGTTAATATTGAGGGTCGCCAAACACACCCCGGTATCTTAATGATTTACTAGTCCATTTCATTAGATCTTGAAAAGCTTCTCTCCACTGGGGCGCGTGGTATTGTGGTGTTGCATTGTCAAAACCTCTCGCAATGCTCTTTCTGTTATTTGTATCAGCTTCTGTTTAGCTGCCAAAGTCGATTTGTTCTTTTTTTAGGAAGTGACGCTAATTGATCTGCATGATTTTGGTAGGTCAGCCGAATCGTTACCATTCTTGTGGCTGAACATCACCTGCGCCAGCCGCCACGATTCTGATACGTAGCTGAGCTTCAAACCCGCTCTAAAAATCGGTGCCAGAATAATTTTAGCTTATCAGTTTGCTTTGTAGCAGAGCCGGAGTGATCCTATATATTCCTGGTGATTTAAAGAGTATGATGGACTTTATTGCCCACTTAGGCAATCCGCACACGGGTCGTTGAGCTAACGTCGTGGATGCAATATTTCTACGCTTGGTCGTCACAACCTAGGTAAATCAATGGGTGACCGCTAACGGAGCGTTACCCAATCATGAAGAGTGAGAAGCGTAGTCGTTTCATTTTGAATGCGTCTCATGGGTTGTGCATTGCAGGCCTCAAGCCGAATGACTAGTCGTTTTTGCTAGTGCGATGGATGACGGCAACGTACAATTCGTGGGGGAGGTGGGAAAATGCCTCGAATTGTATGATTTTACGAAGCATACTGACGTTTTCTTGCCGACCCGTGTGCGGACATGAAATGAGGATGACGACAATAGTTTTCTCGCAAGCTTCACAAGTGTCAAACGCATCTCTTATGCATCGCATGGCTAACGACCCGTGTGCGGAGTGCCTTAACCTTTTCATACGAGTGGTGAGTGAGGTGTTCGCTCAGGCTGTTTGTCTGTTTCCTCTGCTTTACCATGACTCCTAACTATGCACCCTGGGAAGTGTGTTTTAAGAAGCACTTCCAATATGTTCCTGAGGGTAGTCGTCACATCTCCTCCTGATATTCGAAGTAGTTCTATATGCTCTTGGTGGCCTTTAGGAAAAAAACTTTCTGTATCCACACAATCTCTGAGGTGCTATTGAGATTCTTGCAAAAAGTACGCTAAATCGTTCGTTTGGATTTGCCTAGCTATTAGTTGTATTCTGAGAGTTTCTTTGAATAAGCCTCCTAGTTCGATGTTTTTTTGTTTTGCTTCTTTGAACTCTGTTCTTGTAGCTCTGATGAGTTTTTCTAACTCCTTGTTCCATCATAGCTCCATATTTTTGGGGTATGCACTAGTTTTTCAGGATTCATCTGATGTCTTTGCTCACCATATCCTGACGTTTTTGCTCCCCCATGCTGTAAGACGTGCATTGATAGCACAGTCAATTATCAGCCTTTTTTCTCTCTACTACAGTATAACAGTTCTTTGATGTTGTTACTTGGAATTTGGTCCTCATCCCCATGGAAGTAGGCCGAGTCAAATATCGTTTCTATTATTCCTCATTCATTGAGCAGCTGCGCTTAAACAGCCACTGTGTCCCTGTCTGTGTATTCTGGGATTAGAAGAAATGCCTGTTACAACTAGCATAGTGCATGTGTCTTTATTCTCTCTCAATAATATTCTCCAAGAGTTGGTATTTAGGTCCTAGTTTTGATGTTCTAAAAACGCTAGGATGCTATCCATTGTCAAGTTTGCTGCTTTTAAGAAAGTAGTAACGAAGGCCTTGGGACTGGAATCAAGGATACCTTCGTGTCCCCTTCTCATGGCTTTATTTTTAAAACTTCCAGCCTTATCAATTCAGCCCTTGGCTTATTCTTCCAATGGAAAAACACGCCTACTTTGTAGGTGATGTTATGGAAGCGAGAGGTACACTTTTATCGCCACTAGCATTCTTCCCTCAAAACCATGCTGCATCCTATCCTTTCGGGCGTCAGTGAGAGCTCCTTGAAGAAAATCTCCCAAAAGAAGTTCATAAGATAAAAGACTCTCAGCGCGGGGGCCAATTTTACATCCTGCAAGGCTAACTGTCTTTTACAGGCTGAATGCATGATTTTGATGTTTTCAAGTCACATCCATGCTCCTTTCCTTCTTCTTCTTCAGACTTGGAGTACCATTATCATGTATGAGCCTTTTTTTTATTGGCGTGTGGTGCCGTTATACATTTCCCTTCTGTCATAAGCTTTGTGGCTGCCCCAATCACGGTTTACGGCTTTGGAGCCTTCATCGGTGAATCTTCTAAAATCATGTGGAGAGATTTAATGCTTTGAAAGGGCTCCTCTGCAATTTATTTTGATTATCTGCCATCAGAGATAGATCGGGCGGCTTTAGAAGAATCTGCCACCTTTACTTCTTGCAATTTGTCTCTGAGGCTGGGACTCTTGGTCCTTGCTTTCTCCATCCTTGGGGGTCTGATTAGGAACAATGAACTATTCCTCCCTTTTGTTGACCTCTTTTGTGGCACTTGAGGTAGCCCTCGTTTATTTCACGCCAAATATGTCACGTCACATAAATTAGAAACTCTTTTTTTTTCTAACAGAAAAACATAAAAGACTTATTTTTTTAACAGTCATACAATTGAAATCGAAAAAGTTACTTCGAGAATATTATTGAGCAAATCAATATGTTTTTGCTTAGATAAATACTGATGAAACGGGACGCGATTTTCCGTAAGCAGAATAAATTATTATTATTTTCAAATTAAAATGTATTTTCACTACTCCATCCAATTCAATTCAGACATATGTATGCTCCCTCCAATATGCCCGAAAAGAATGTTTATTCTGGGAATGTGAATAAAAAATGTATTTCAAATATTACTATATATCGATTACTCACATAGCACGAGTAGTTGTACGTTTCAAGCTGTCAAATTCACTGATCACATTTCGCAAGATACGTTCGTATTGACGATAGCGTTCCCGTTCACGTGCATTATATTCTATTCGCGTAATAACCATTCCGATTGCGAAGGAATCCATTGAGAACGCCTCTGCTACTGAGCTGGAAGGAATTATTTTTAACTTTATGTTATTTTCAAATGTAATTGTTTGAATAATTTACGTTTCAAACGCCTCTGCGTTAGTTAAGGTCAAAATGAAAGCTTATCTCGTTCTTTGGTTTTCCTCTTCTTGTGGGAAGCACTAGATTGTATATTATTTTATAATAAACATTTTGAGTTTTTCTGTAGACATTTTATTTTTGACCTTTAAAAACCAGATTGAACTTTCCTTCTGTTTCGTTCATTACGTGGTTTTTGTTCGTGGTTTTGGTTTGACTGACATTTTTCTAGTTGTCTACTAATACAGATTTATTTTAATTAAATCATTCTATATTCAACATAATTCCCATTTATTTTCCAACCATTTTACATCGATTCAACCAAGAAACGTATGCATAAAATCTAAACCGAGCATATTATATTTCAATACAACTTGATGTTTTTCGTTACAGGTGAGTCATTGGACTTGACAAAGCATACGCGAAGCTATAAGGGTACGGATATAGACGGTAATTTCAACAGTAGACATGGTACGTATTATTTTTTTGGTTCATTTTCTTTTAGAAGTGTGTAATTCAGGAGTCAATCTATGTAGCCACCTTTACGCGCAATAGTATGGACCACTGTTGAACTTTGCTTGGTACAAATGTCAGATGAAATATCCGAGATACATATTTTGTTCTGATATTTCAACAAAAAAAAAAGGCGGGTGACATATGTTATTGCTTTACGAATAACTTTTCTTTTGGATTCAGTTTATACGTTATGGCGATGATTATAGATTAAAATATACGCAGAGTAAGGAAAAAAACGTAAAGAGTAAACCAAACAAGCAAAAATAATAAAATACGTGCAGAACTTACAATTTTCAATACACGAGAATCGTGCGTGTTCATTAGCGTTAATATTCGAGTGCTGTGACCGCCGGATGTGATTCTACCTTTTCATGCTTTTAAGGTTGTAGACCAAACTTTCTTAAGGTTCTATCCTTGATCTACTCCTTTTGCTATTTTAACCATTGACTGACACCTATGATCTACTCTATCCAAATTCCATTATTTGGAACCCCGCCCTCTAAATACTCAATTTTATACTCGAAATGCTCTAATTTATTTCTCTAATTTATTTTTAAAAATACACAATCGCATACAATACTTCAGACTTCCTCTGTAGTTAATTTTCGCTTTACTCTACTATCGCAAACCAAATATCGTTTCACCAGTGGCTGCTAAACACGACTTTCACTCATGTTTCACTGCAGCTTTTATAGGTAAATACTAATCTTTATGTTAACTACCCCGACTTTTAGCATTTATCGAGCTTTGTTGTTTATGTTGCTTGTTGCATTCTGACTGTTAGATGAGGGGTGAGAATATTTGCCTATAAGTTTGTATTGTAAGAGTAAATTCGCGAATTTATTGTTCATTATGTGAATTATTTCAGAAAGTGGCGCGGAAATATTTCCGACTTTTAATAATACTTCAAGATCGGTGTGAAACAAACAACACAAGCAAATCTGATACCATAGTATATTCCTTAAAAACCAGTCGTGTAGTATTTAGATATTATTTAAATAACCATATCGTCAAAACTTCCACAAATGATCATGATGTTGGCTTTACATTTGACACTAATCTCAAACTTTGCTCCTACAGGAGCCATATTTCATATTAGATCTAAAAACTGTTTTGAGGTCCTCCAATTTTTCCCCCTACCAAAATCATTATTTCTTAGTCCCATCTAAAAATTGCTTATCACATTATCCTTCCAAATATGCATTATTGTTTGGTCTCTTGAACCCTATTATGAACGGCGTCACACTGACCTGGTCCATCTTTCTATTCCATTATGACATCTCTCTTTCAACATCAAGACTAAATGATGGAAGGTGGGGTAGATGAGTGTATAAAACATTGTAGCCAAGAGCACCAACATTTTTTTGATTTATCGTTTAACAATGTCGGCTTGTAGCACGAGAAAAAATGTAGCTATAATTTAAACCAAAGCAGAGTAAGAGGCCCGGTAGCTCTGCTCGCTAAGGCGTCAGGCCGAAAAGCGGCGTGATACGGGGCCTGCGGGTTCGAATCCCGCCAGTACCATGGCTGTAAGTGTGAATGAGTGTGATTGTCTATGAGGGTGGCAAATGGGCCGAAACTGGTGGCCTAATGCTGGCCGCGTTTCCGGCAGCTCTCTGCACTAACCTAACCTAACTATGTTGCTTATGCAATGTTTTTGAGTAAAGACACGCTAAGCGCACTTTTTTACTTGGAGACCATTATCAAGAGGCAGTTAGTAATGTTGAATGGGAGTTTACTATCGGGGCGTCAATGGCCAAGAAAGTTTTGTTTTGGCTGGAAAACGATCAATGTTGAGGCATTACGTAAATAGTATTCAAAATCGCTTCCTAAACTTTGCAAACCAAAGAATGAAGAGCCGATTCGCATAAATTTTCTAGCCTAGACTCTAGCTCATGTGTGTCGTTCAACAAGTTTTTTTCAGGCATTTCAGCATAAGCAATATAAGGCTGATTAGCTTGAACCCGTATAGACATCTCTCCAGGTTTTTATATGAAGACTCTTTTAACCTGACGTTATAACGGAACGTACCCCAGGACTAGGCATTCTAGTCAGATTTCCTTAAGTTCTGCCTTCAGGTCGCCACTTCCCTCTTTAGCTTTACCGAATAGATACTATCGAAGTCAGGTGATTTGAAATTCGTGAAGGGATTGTTTGCGTCCCTGTCGTTTTAGCTGTTGCCCACATCCAGCTATGTACCAGCATTTTCTACTGCTGCGGAGACCAAAATGTTTGGTTGTTTGGTTGCTCGGAAAGTGGCACTAAAGTAAAGTATTTATAGGTTCCTTTTTGGACCTGGTAAAATCAGCATCATGGCGTTTTAGAGCGTCCAACTTAATTGGTTCGTCATTTTCCAAGACAGTGCATAACCTCGAGTTCTATTTGCGCCTTCTTGTCCTTCACAGAAAGATTTGAATGATTCCTTCTTGGAGGTGTTAACGAAATTTTTATATGGTTTTTGCTTTCTGAAGCAGAAGCTACAAAATCACTCAGCCTCCCCTGATGTTACATTTCTTGTTGCGAACTCCTAATGCCAAACGGAGTCCCAGGTCGAATCCATGACCGACGCTTTGATATTTCCGCCGGCATAGCAAACGGCAACCAAGGCCAAGGTTGGGTTATGATACCCACTTAGCCAGCCCGAAGAAACGACTGTATTGGTCCCGTCCGTTGGCTCTATTGGTCGGTGAACTTTCCAGGGAAACGTTTCGTTCAATCCCACTCTGGAAGACTATACTAGTTTGAAGTCCCATTTTGTCGCAGGACACTCGCTTTCTTCTTTTGCAACAAAACGTCCGCGATTCGATAGTGCATCTGCTGATGTTACTTTTTCACAGGAATTGTACTATGTCTTATTTTTCGATTCACGATTAAGTCGTGTAACTCTTTTTTTCGCCCTAGTGTAGATGTTTGAAAAAAATCCGCTTACCAGATCCGCGTCTGACCTGAGGTTTAAAAAGACCATCCACAAACCCACGAAGTTCCGAGACATGATCCGCCTAAGCACTGCTTCGACCCGGTAGTGCTGACTCACCTATGGTAACCACGGACTTCAAAAACTACCACAGCTTATGGGTTGGTAAGGCATTATGTGCAGTAGTGTCTCAACGTATGTTGAAACTGCGTGCCAGTTATATTCGTTTCGCAGCATTGCCCCCACGATTGTCCCAGACGTAGCCAGACCGAGCAACGGTGCGCCTCAAACTTACGAAGCAACTGCACATAAAGAATGTGTGCTGAGTATCATCGAGCTCAGTCACAGTACGGCTTGGCCACCTTATAAATTCTATTCAGGTATTTCCTGAAGTAACCGTTAAGTGCCCTGTCCAGAATTAACATAGGTAAAAGTTTACCTTTCCGTGGTTCCGGTTAAGCCAAGCCTCAATAAGACCAATTAGCTTAGCCGTCCAGCTTCCTTTATGGATTTCACTGCAACGTTGTTGCCAAAGTCGGAGAGTTAGCATACGCGAAAGAGGTACTCTTCCTTGCGTTCTCGCGCTATCAGATCGATCGGGATTACTCCCGAAACCACTACCACAGCCTCTTCTGAGACCGTTCGGAGCTACAGCGATTCGCATCGAACCCTTGCGCTGGACTGGAACTTCTTAGTTCGAAGCGCATTTCCCCAAATTTCGGCTCCATGTAGCAAGATGGAATTGGTTGTTACCATCAGCAGCCTCCGTTTCGTCTCACTGGGTCCACCGACGTTGTCCATTAGCCTACTCAGCGAATTGACGACTACTAGAGCCCTGTCACATGCCCTACGAATATGATCACAATATGATCAGCTTACTATAGCTACTTTTTAATTTATATCATTCAATCATTGCATCATTATATCAAACAGTATACGATTAATAAATCCAGAAAACCAGTCGGCAGGGTTTTATCAAGTGAAGCTTAACACCTGCGTTCTCATTCAAAATAATTGTTACATTACTTCAATCAATCTAAAAATAAATATAGATATATATATATATATATATATATATATATATATATATATATATATATATATATATATATATATATATATATATATATATATAATAATTATAAGCACTTGACAGCTCGTCAAAGTTCTCTATAATTCTCTATAGTTCTCGAATACCAACTTTTCACTAAATCTATCTTATCAACAACCAACTACAAACACAAGTTTTTTTTATATGCCTCCAAAAATATGTCATACTTTGCGTAAACAGAAAACTTTTTTTTTTTTAGATTACTCACTTAGTGTTACTGCTTCCCCCAAATCATTACAAGCATGTGTTACAAAACAACTTTAACGTTACTGCTACTTATTACCAATCATATTCGAAGTTTCTGTTGGTCGTAACGATGATTAGTAGTATTTAATTTAAATAGAGATTAGAGACTTCGATTTTTTCGACTAAAAATAGCATGTTTTCAGCAATCGAAAGCGTATTTTCGAACGTCATCGTTTTTGTTGTTGACTAACCAGTAATAATTGACCGGCGGTGGTAAATCACTTTTCAACACTTTTTTCTGTACAGCTGGTACGGAGTGATAATTGTTCGAAAGTGTGCAATTATTTATATGGAAATAGATACAATATTGAATTTTGGCTGATTGGTTGCTAACGTCAATTGAGGATTTGTTTGTGATCGTAGGTTCAAGTATTCTTGGAAATATAAATATGGATGATTAGTTGTATTATTTAATGTGGCGTAGATAGGGATTCGATTTGACATTTAGTGATTCAAAATGACATACAAATCAATACTATGTTCCTGTAGTTTGAAATTTTGATGGTGGATTTTTTTTTTTTACTAAGAATCACAAGCTATCTGGAAGTTCGATTTGTTTATTTTTCGTTGGTTTACGTCCATGCCAAACATTGTTTTATCACGATAAACTGGGAAATATATATTGAGTAAAAAGAAGTGAATTGTAGCGTCTGATGGTTGTTTGGTTCATATTGCATCAGAGCAAATTTTTGAGTGCATTGGTTTTAATCAATAATCGATGATTTGATGAATCTTTAACCAAAACAGCAACAAACTACTTAAGCGTCGAAGCTTCTCGATAAATTCAACACATTCATGGACCGTTGACTTCTGGATTTGAAAAATATTTTCCACCGCTGGGATCACGTTGTATAGCTAGTTGCAAAAATTAAGTATATATTTGTAATATAAATACTAATAAATACTAATGTAATATAAAAATAGGCAATTTGGTGAAGTACTACCGGTTTTGTGTGTCAAAGAATTTCAAAAATCTCATACTCACAGGTTCGAAAAAACAATAAATTCATATGGATTCCCCTTTTTTACTGGAAAGTCAAAAATTTTCAACGGAGTTTATTTTTTCTCCAAGATAGTAGCTTGGTGCTCTGCTGTTGCTCTATACTTCTATTTATGCTGATGGACTGGCAACCTAAAGGCTTCAACGTCGCATTAACTCGAAACTAATCCAAACCCAATTCAAAGCGAGCTATAACCCACCTTCATATAGACAACGCAACTGCTGCTTTAATCAAACACCGCAATGACACTCGTAGGCAGTGGCAAAGAGCTAGTTGATTCCTCAGAACCTACAATTTGGGCCACCAAGCTTTTTTTGTAAAAAAGTTTTGTTAACCTAATCACGTTTTGGTCCATAGGTTGTATGATTGCATTGCAGTTTGGTGGGAAGCACATAACGGATATCATACCGTCATCACGTTCAAGCTGGCCATCTTTCGAATGGCATGGAGCATTATCAAGCAGTAAAAGTGCTTTTGGTGGAAGTCCCTGAGCACTTACGAATTTGCGGACCTAAAGCAAAATAAAGTCCATTGAAATCAATAAATTTAATTTCGGAAATTAAAAAACCTTAATTCTGGAACAAATGTGTGATGAAACCAGTCGTCGAATAAACATCTCGTCATCCAAGGGTTGCCACTGTTTCTGTACACCACAGGTAGATCTCCAGCATTTTTGAATGACCTGGGATTCTTGGCTTTTCCTATCACTAGGATCTTAACTTTATTCGTTCCGGTTGCATTTGTACCTGCTAGAAAAGTTATCCTCTCCTTACTAGCTTTCCGTCCAGGTGCTGAAGTTTCCCGGAAATTCACCAAAGTTTTTTCTGGAAGAAGCTTCAAGAAGGCCAGACTCATCTGCGTTGTATATCTGTCCTGGCTTCAATTGCAATTCCTTGATTTTGGAATGGCACTTTTCAACAAATTGGTCTATGGCAGTAGCATTGTTTGACAGCTTTTCTCCCAAAATTTTGAAAAGCCGCATCCCGTGTCGTTTTTGAAATTTTATGAACCAACCGTTGCTTGCATTGAATCCATTCGAATTCTCTGGAATTTCGTTGTAAAAAAATTTTACCTTTTCCTTCAACAATACCGCAGACATCGGTATATTTTTTGATCGTTGATCCAAAAACCACTTAGACAGCGCAGCCTCCATTTTCGGAAATTCAGACTATCGCATCGTTTTCCGTTTATCGGATCCAAATTCTGCATTGGCCACAAATTTTTTGAATTTGTTTTGATTTTTCATAATACGGCTAATTGTCGAATTGTTGACGCCGTATTTGATAGATAAAGCGGCAATAGATGAACCACTTTCGAAATCTACTATAACTTGCGCTTCATCCTTAAATGATAAAAACTTATGTGCTTTTGTACCCGACATTTTCAAATAAACCACACGAGCGACGTAAGAAAACGAAATTTAAACGAAAATCACAGGAACATACCACTTGACAAGCACGCCTATTGGGGGATGTAACGGCAAATACTATTCTGTCACTAGACTTCCAATAAATATCTTGTGAGTGCGTACAACAGGATAAGAAATTTTAAAGTAACGGTCTTGATTTGATTTCGACTCTAAAATTGCAACAAGAGTTGCAACTTTAGAGTCTACAATAGAAAAATATTGACTGTTGCAAATTTCGAGTATTGCAATTATCGGGGGTTGCAATTATGGAGGTTACACTGTATATCTATCAAGTATTCATAAAACCAACAAATAGAAAAACTAAATAAAGATACTTAACTCATCATCATCATCGTGGCACAACAGCCCGACGTCGGGCCTTGGCCGCCTGGATAGTATTCCTCCAATGGTCTCGGTCACGTGACCGCGTCCTCCAGTCTTGGAGCCCCAGTAGTTGCCCGGCGTCCGCATACACTGAGCTCTCCCAACGAGCTCTTGGTCTTCCTCTAGGCCTCGCTCCGTCGACACGTCTTGCGTTCATGACACGTTTTGGCATGCGATCGTCATTCATGCGTTGCACGTGCCCAGCCCACTGTAGTCGTTGCAATTTGACGATCTTGGAGACTTCCAGCTCATCGTACAGTTCGTACAACTCATTGTTGTACCGGATGCGCCATCCATCTCGGTCGCGAACAGCCCCGAAAATCCGCCGTAGAACTTTCCGTTCGAAGGTGTCGATCCTATTTTCGGAGGCTTGTGTCAAGGTCCATGTTTCGCAACCATAGCACAGCACAGGTCGTATGATAGTTTTGTTTTTGTTTAAAGATACTTAACTACAAATATGCAAAAACAAAATTTAATACTAAAATTTAAAATCAGTAATCAGGCGCTATTTTTAATTATTCGAATGATATTAAATTATAGATTCAAACGCAAAACCCTACAGATCAATATACACACTAAAGGTTTTTTTTTAAAATTTCCAGGTAAGTTTCTGATTTTCATCATTGCCGATTAATATCAAGCAGACGTAAGTATGTACACAACTAATTAAAAGACTTGTATCTTAAATTCGATGATTCAATTAAAAAACTGAAATCTTAAATGAGCATCAGTTGGTACTTATTTTATTTCATATCAGTTTCCACACTGAATTTTCCGTCTAACATCATTCCACTATCTGTTGTGAAACTTTTTACTTTCAGATAAAAATTGACAGTTCTATGTGTCTTCCTAATGCTATACAAATGAAAGAAATTACCTGAAAATTTGGAATATTTGCATTGCAAAGAAAACCTTAACCTAACAAAACAGAAAAACCTCTGACATAAAATACTGATGTTGCGATTTCAAACAAACTATATTTAACTAATTCAAATGTACTTCCATCATTAAAAAAAACAACAAAAGTTATTGATTCTTTCAAAACAAAATTCAGTATCTACTGCACTTATATTTAAACACAACCACTACATACGAATTCATCACCTGCTAGAAATATACCCAATAATTTAAAACACATATTGGCCACTACACCACATCCAACATTCGGAATCTGGCAGAGCTCGAAAAAAGAAATTTACAAAATACCTAGATAGATAGTGCGGGTGTATACAATCCGTGTCTGAAAATTTCGGCGAAAGAAAGACACAAAAAATATGCGAAACCCAAATAAGACCCATTTCCAAATATTACACTCGCGATATTCGCGCTCTCATTCGTCTTCGTGATACGAAAGTATTTAGCGAGAGCGTAATGCCTGAAAACATTTCAATTTCGATTCAATGAAAATTTGATTTCTACCGAGTGACTCTCTCTCTCTCTCTCTCTACCTCTCGGTTCCTGTTCTGTTCTGTTCTATGTTGTGTTGGCAGTAAGTATTTTCTTTTAAAATATGGAATTTGTTTATATTCGTTCTCGTTTCTTGTCATGCTTTTTTTTGGGGGGAGCGGTGGCAAAACAACAGTCTAGAATCAAATGATGGTTGACTTTGGGGTTCGTCGGGAAAAACGAAAATTTTTAAAATATATGAACTATTCTGAAACATACAAGGTCACTTTCATTTTTTAAAAGTTTTTTCCTTGGCATCTAATGGAATGTTGTCCAAGTCTCAGCTTAAAAATTATTTTTAAATTTTTCTCAAATTATTACTCTTAATCATTTCATGCATATTTCTTCGTGATATAAACTGATAAAAAATACTTTAGTTCAATTTTTATAATGTATTTCGCCATTTCACGCTCTTTATTGATGTGATGCTTGCTTATTGATTTTCGATTTTGCTGTTGTTTCATCTTAAAAAATTATTAGCGCTTTAAAATTATTTTCTTTGAATGAAATTTTGTTTTTTTTATTATTTTTTGCGGGCGCACAAACTTACCCAAAATTTGTTTTCTAGCTAACCCAAAATACGTTCCCTAACTTGCCCCTAACTGAAAAATGGCGCCATTTTTCGCTCTCCTCTTGCAAGATTTTAACAGAACTTTTTCTGCTGGCGGTTTCTTGCTATGTGATCCCGGCTGTAGTACAGTTATCGTCCCAACAGTTGATGAATTTACTGTCGTTTTGTGTGAAAATGAGTCAAACGGAAATATGAAACGAGACGCCACCTTTGGCTCTTCTTGTTTTATAAGTTTTTTGCCCAAAATGTGCTCTCTTACTTTTCGGGGTTTCCGTGAATTTTCTCCCGCCATAGAAGTAAGATTTTACCAAAAAAGTTTTTGCTCAAAAACGTTTTACCCAAGAAGTAAAGGAACAGACCTAATTTAATTCTGTACCTGTCAGTTATAAATTTTCGAAACTCCGCATTTTTCCAGACGGTAACCTTTCGCCAAATAACCTATTTTTGAGCACACGAAATTTATGTTCGCGAGAACCCATGACCGAATCATAGAAGCAGGTCCAATAGAATTTGACCTACTTTGGTGATAACTTAGTAGCTGCAGTCGCATTTGAAAAAAAAACTTGTCCAAATAAAAGCTCAGTGCTCTATAACCTCCGATGCATAGATTGAACCAACCCAAAGAGTAGATTAGTTCTAAGTAGTAGAAGATTTTAGGTTACAAAATCAGAATAGGACTGCCAGCTACATTAATTTTTGTCCTTTTTTGGCGAGGGATTAATAAGTAACACGTCGGAACTTCCAAATTAGTCTTTTTGATTTTTTTTGACGATAACGTAAAATACCGATCAAAGGTGTGTGATTGAATTTTGTTGAAAAAGTTCTTAAGAGGGTCGAATACCTCAAAAAATCGATTTTGGTTTTTTTCACTTCCCACATCCCTCTATGCATGAGCCGTTTTTATCCCTGGAAAAGCGTAAGTGCCTCAGAAAAAATATGTTTAAAGTCCTTGGAATAAATGGCTATGAACTTTTGTAAAACTACAAACATGTTTACACTGAGAGCTAGATGCTTCATTTTTTTCTTAGAACTTACCTACTAGTAACCTTCAAAATGTCGTACGGTTTCGGTGAATTTTTTTTAACTTCTAATGATATTAATTTTGTACAGTGAAAAAAGTGTTTTTTTTACTTGATTGTAAATTTTGATGAAGTTTGGAGAGGAATTTTATTAAACCCGTATGACAATTTTTGAATATCAATAGGACGAATGTCCTATAAAAATTCATTTCTTTATCGGTAACCGTTCTCATGATACCTTGCGCTTATAATCTGACTATCTGTTCCCCTTCTCACGAACACCCCATATTCGGAGAGCTCTAAGGCAGTATGATAAACAAACACAAGGTGTGTTCAGAAAATAACGGGAATTTTTAAATTTCGCGGGTTTGAAGAGTCTGCTTGTCATGAATATTTTTTTTATGTTGGTATACATGCTCATGAAGTATGATAAAATTTTCAGCTGTATACATTGTTTACTTTGTCTGTGGCAGCCGCTAAGGTTAGACGTGTTTTATGAACTCGGTGATTTTCGTTTGTTAAAAAAAAGGATGAAAGAGTTTGTATCAAATTTTGTGTAAAAAATGAAATAAAATGTATCAAAGTGTGTAAAATGTTAACAAAGGTTTATGGTGAGTCTGTTATAAACAAAACAATAGTTTACGAGTGGTATAAGCGATTACAATATGACCGTGAAGACGTTGAAGATGATGAACGCCCCGGACGCTCCAGCACATCAAAAACCGATGAAAACGTGGAAAAAGTGAAAGAAATGGTTATGAACGATCGCCGAATCACAATCAGAGAAGTCGCTGATGATGTTTGCTTATCGATTGGCTCATGCCATGCCTAAGGTATTTCGAATGTTTAGGGTATGAAACGCGTGGCAGCCAAACTTTTTCCGAAATTATTGCATTTTGAACAAAAACAGCGGTGGATGGAAGTTGCTCATTTGTCACTAAATGATGTCAACAACGATGCAGAATTACTGAAACGTGTTATAACAAGTTTTGGAAGCATTAAATGTGACACGGTTCGCTTCACTTCAAGTGACTATTGGAAACGTCACTGTTTAATAATTCAAGCATACGATCTCGATTGATGGCGGTAGCGTTTTCACGAGAGTCAGCCAACGAATCAAAGGAGTATGCAAAATCAAAAGTACTGTCATCAGCAAAACTATGGATTGGATTGAAGGCTTTAGATAACAGATTGTTAATAAATAAAAGAAACAGTTGGAGAAAGGACAGTGCCTTGAAAAACCCCGGCTTTGATGGTATGGAAATGGATACAGTTGTATCTCGAAGTGAGCGGTTGTTGAGAAAGATTTCAATCCATTTTAAGAGATTGGAGTCAAGACCGAAAGCATAAAGTTATGCTAAAAAGGCGGCATGCCAGACTCTGTCAAAATCCTTTGAAATATCTAGATCAATGACTTTGGCGTCACCAAAACTATGGAGACAGCAATTCCACTTCTCAGTGAGAAATGTCATCAAGTCCTCAGTGGAGCGAGCAGAACGCAAGCTGCACTGTTTGTCATTGATTAGGCTATGAGAATCTAGATAGCTTATTAATTGGGAATTAATAAGTGATTCAAAAACCTTTGACAGAATCGAAGTAAGAGCAATTGGTCGATAGTTAGAGTGATCACAAACGTCTACTTTTTTGGGGGATGGTCTGAACTTGAGCAAGTTTCCACTTCGATGGATAAATTCATTTTAAATAGGATAAGTGAAATAATTTGCGCACAGATTTAGCTAAGGAAGATGTGCAGTCCTTCAGAACCATGGGTGGAATACCACGAGGACCAGCAGATTTGGATACGTCAAGATTTGCGAGCGCTTTGGAAACTTGACTAGTGCCAGAGTGTAAAAGCCCTTGATTTGAATTGCATTTAGGGATCGAAGGTGGACTTTGCGTAGATGGAAGCAAAGAAGAGTTTGCAGCAAATAATTCTTGTTTTTAGCATATTTGTTAATGGCTTTCCTTCCGTTTTTACTCATCCTGCCTTAAAAAACCACCTTCTTATGATTAAAAGTCTTGCAGCATCGCCAGGTGCCATTCTCGTATAAATATGCCGCACATGTGTTTTCTTTTTTCTTGTCCGGTATTTTCTTGTCAAATTTCTAGCATTTTAAAGACCTTGTCAGGGGCCTGAAAGTACGTGATTTATTGATGGAAGAGATTGGCAGGGAGTGAAGGAATTACCATCAGCTGGCACGTAAAAAGAGATAATACCAAAATAAGATCACTTTATCACTTGCGAAAGTGAGAAAATATACTGTCAAACGACAGGTGAGAATGTATATATCCGTGTTAGCTGATAGGTGAGAGTGTGTTGGCGTGCGTATAATCCCATCAAGAAACAGTAAGCGCAGCGAACATTCACTGGCAACAAACGAAATTTCCTGTATTGGGTTGCATAAAATTGTCGGAGATATTCCTTTTACTCGCCAAATGGTATCAAAAGTAGTATTCCGCACTAACTACCTTTTCGCTTACCATTTTAATACTGAGAAAATGTTTTGAGAAAATCAATATTGCATAAATCGCCATTCGTTAAAATAGTCTCTTTGGCAAAGCACAAAGCACAAAGCGTAGCAGGGTTGCTTGGCGGGGTACTTTGTGTCTTTTTCTAACTTGGACTTGGATATTGCTATCTACTTCTCGCAATTGTATTGCAATTCACGTACTTTCCGAGCTATATATAGTTCTTAAGCTATGACCTTGGTGTGGTGATTGATTCTTGAATTGGAAGGATTTTGCTGGCAAAGTGTTGCAAGCACTTATCAATTTCATTTCATTTACAACCTAACCTAATCTAAGATAAGCGTCCGATAATGAATAAAATTAGCAAGTATTGGACATTTTAAAATTTTGAAATTCATGCAAGTGGTAACCCTGAAAACCTTTCCACCCTATGAGTTTCAATGCATCATTGAGTTCAAAGTGATAGATGGTCTTCGAAACAGGTTGGCTATAATAAGAAGCACGTGAAGTAGGGTATACACTCAAAATCTGCACGATACCTCTACTTTTCTTCGAACATTAATGTTTCTAGCGGCTCTGATGCGCTAGACATTTTTACATTGTTCCTACTCCTCTCGTCGTTTTATCCTTCATATTTCCTCATTGGAAGCACGTAGATTGTTCTGCGATATACGTTTACTTTTCCAACTTTGCCAAGGCGTTGTTTGGTCACATCTTGTTTCCCAGATAGCCATAAGTGAAACGAGTCGTCTTAGGCGATTATGTGAGGTTCTCAGGTACGTGTGGATGTCTATTTTCACTCTCCTTCCTTAAGTTTTCACAGAATGCACAATATTTTTAATCTTGGTCCTCTCGCGCAATCTCTGGTAGAATTCAAGAATGTATTAAAAATGTTATCTTGAAATCCAGTTAACCTCGGTTCGAATTTTTGTCGTTAGTTTTAAAATTATTCAATTATTTATCAATTTTCTTCTTAAATTTCGTTTTTTTTTTATTAGGTTCTATTTTCATTGCCGACGTTGTCATTGAGTGCGTTTATGCCGTAGCCAAATTAGTAAGCTCTGCTTATTTAGCAGCGGTATAAACCACTTTTAAATTAGCCGAGCCTGCTATTTTGGCTACGCTTCTTTAGCGCTGCTAAAATTTAGCGCGATTATAAGTGTGAAGGTAGCAGTGGTATAAACACTATAACAGTCATAAATAAGATTTCTAGTTTCGAGTGACATTCGCAATCTGGAAGCCTTGGTGCAAGGGTGTTTTTGTTCTTAGTTTTGAGCTCCTTTCAGATATTACGCCATTTTTGCTTTGGTTAATAAGCTGTACGGTGTAAACGCTACTACTATAGCAGCGCCAGTTTGGCAGCGCTATTTTAGCTACGGCATAACCAAGGCCATTAGATTTGACAAGATGGCTGTATCCGATGATTCACTAGGGAATCTATGAAATTTTTCCTTATTTTATATAACATTTTTACTGTATCTATTTTCCAAATTTATTCCACCTGCTTGTTCCACGCAAATGTCAAACAAATATCTAAAATTATCTACTGATAAATTTCTTTGATTGCTTAGCAATTATATTATTGAAGCATAATTTCGTTTTAGATTTTTCCCGTAGATTCTCAATAAAATTTCTAAAATAGTTAATTCAAACAATGCAAAGGACGTAATAAATTCCTATATCAGTACACCTACAGCATTATTTAATCGTCGACTGTAAATACTCAATTTATTCCCACGCTCTTAAGAATTCGTAACAGTTCGTCAAATGTCGTTCGAAGCCGGATCGTTATAACAAGAAAAGAACATAGAAACAGAACACTCTACTCCACTCTCCATAAACCGCCTCACAGCTCAAGCTCACAATCTAGAATAGAAATAAACACACTCTCGCACGCTAGCACAGAAACAGTCCAAGTCGGCTAACAAGCTACACAGTACATTGCTGCTGTTAGTATAATATCGACAGTGTACACTCTAGCGCTCACTAGAGCGACAAAATATTCGTGAGTTTTAATGAATAACAGTCGGTAGTTTAGTATCTTATCGGTTGGACGCATCTGAATCTGTTCTGTCTCTCGAACAAGTGAAAATTTCTAAAATACTTACATACAGTGGGAATACTTTATACTGTTTATTCGTTTATTGGATAGTGATTTTGTGCTTTGTTTTTGTGAACTCGACGTCGTTGTTGTGGATTGGTATCTAATTGGATAATCGAGCGGTGCATTGAATTTCGAAAAAATTACGAAAAGTAATACCATCCAAGTTAACTGAAGATTCACACGTATCTTTCGATATAATTTGCAACTACAAGTGGTTATCTGAAGCAAGTGTTAGTTGGATTTCGGAAAAATAGGAAATTTCCTATAAAAGTGATTTTGTGTGTTCAACGAATTCAAATTTCAAGTTCGGAATCGAGCAAGCCAATAACAAAGATTTCTACTTCCATATCTAAGATACAAAGAAAAATAAGAATCAACTGGTTTTCGAGTGTAATAAAAATATTGTTTCTAATAAAGTCGCTGCGACACGTTCGTGAATGTACGACAGTGGAATAAACAAGTGTGTGGTGATAAGTGCTATAAATAGTTTGGTATTTTCGAAAAGTAAGAAAAATATGCGAGATAATGAATTCTATAAATGGAAATGATGTTGATGATGCTGATGTTGCTGTTACTGGAAATGGTTTTTTTTTTCTGTTTTGCACACACGCGCAGCCCGAGTTATATTTTAATTAACTATTTTCGCGATATATACGTTGCGTTCTCTACTAGTACTGGACCAAATGATTGAATTAAAAATGCTTTTAGTACCGGAGCTTTGAAAATATGTTATTTAAATTGATCTGGTCACTACTAATTATTCCGACTGTGGCTATCGTTCGTAAAGCAATTAAGCTATTTTTAGATACTAGTTGATAGCTGTAGGCGATGTCTATGTAGTGGAGTGCGGTAGAATGTAGAATCATTTAGAATAGAATATATTTCAATTTTTAATAGGTTTGATGGGAAATCTACGTGACAATCTGAACGCAACTAAAACGGTAAACTATAAATCCGAAGTTGTTAGTGAAGTAACATGCAAAACGAAGTGTGGTTAGATGTTTGATTGGTAAGAAAACCTAATTCGTGGGAACCATAAGCTCTTATCTTCTACAGGCTTGCGTCACAGACTTGAAAACATGCTTCGCAGGATACCGGCAATTCATAACAGTCAGCCATATATGCCTTTACCAACCGTTTCTTTATCTTTCGTATGCAAAAATACAGAAGCAACACAATTTCCTGCTTATCAAAAATGGTTGTTGAAGTTCATGTTAAACTTATGTATGTAAATTTCGCAAAACTTCTTGCATCCCTGCAATTCAGATCCTATTTATCTTGTTTCTTCATTCCGCTTCATTTTTCGAATTTCACCTTCAACCCGAAGGTGTGTAAATTCATAACTGAAAAAATAGGAAATTTTCCATAAAAAGTAAATAAACATTCGACAGCAAACAACCTTGAAAAACAAAATTTTTTTCCGAAAAAAAAAATAAAAATTAACGAAACCAAATGGTTGCAAGTTCTAAAATAAATTTGCATGTCAAACTCTTGTGCCTATAGAGGAAACGAAATTGAACTTCACTTTCACTGAGCTTTCGGTAATAACTTCCGATTGTTTTCAGCGTGAACAAGGACAACAGCATTCGTTGATTGCACCATTTGTGGCAGTTGGTGGCAGTTGTTTGAACTCAACACACATGTACGCAAATTATCTGTTGGGTGATTCGTCATTGAAAGTTCAGTTTCGCTAATTTATTTTAATAGTAAATAAATGCAATCAATATTGTGTTTTTAGAAGAAAAAAAATTGATTGCTGAATGCAAAACGCTGATAAATGTAAAATTCGCGGAAGTTTAATATGATAACGGGAAAGTGTTGTCTTTGAATTTTCCAGTCACAAAAAAAGTGTTCCAGTTTCCCCTTTCTTCACTTGAAAGTAAATATTAAACCATTTTTTTTTTGTAAATATTTCTAAATTCACATTATTTGAATTCATATTGAAATTTCGTGGCCTTGCTTTTAAATTGTGCCTACTTTGTAAATAAGAAACATATTCTTAATTTCAGCATTTATCTTTGACTAGTGTTTCTTATCTATTCCTTAAATCATCTAGTCTAAATAGCCTTGCAGTATATAATTGCAACACAATATTTTTTAAAATCCCGTTACTTGCGATCTTAGTTGATGTTGTGAAAATATAAACGAAGCCTTGCCGTACTGTGGAAGTTTTGTTGGCTCCCTGCACTTCCGAACCTTAGGTGATAAGCGATGCAAGATACATAGTAGTTATGTTGTAATCCACTCACTTTATGAATAATGCGCACCTGTTCCAAGTCGGCTCCGGAATAGGTGTGAGATATACAGGGTGGTTTAGATCAAGGTACCTTGAGGTATACAACGTACTTCTATGAGGTATACAACGTACTTCTATGAGGCGAGCTGATGAGAAAATTATTCCACATAACTTTTTTCCCCTAGGATGTCCCCCTAACGAGCTATAACCCTTTAAAAAATTTCGACTTTGAATGTTTGATTGCTTTTGAACAACCCTGTGGATTCTAATTATTTTTATTTCATTTGAGGAGCATTTAGTATTGTCTTTCAAGTGGTGAATAAGTGTACATAAAGCGGATAAGAAAGAAATAAAAATCTGCAGGAATAAATTTCAAAGATAAATAGGCCGATCCTCTGGAATTTTAATGCAAAAAGATAAATTTTTAAATAGTTTACTTTATTTTAATTAAGAACTATTTACAAAATATAACAAATGCGATCTCACTGAAAAGGCAATTGTAATACGTCTTCGAAAAGATTGAAACTTCTGGGCAACCTGTGTAGTTAGCAGTATGGTTATTACTACAGTTGCTGCATTTTTTAATTGCAGGATCTTGTTTGCTCTTCTCACCGGACTTTGTAGCGTGAAATTTGCTTCTAATAACACACACACTGTAAAGCGATCTATATACTTTAGTGTTCCCATATTCCTAGCACTTCGTGGCAAAAATTTACTTTTGAACGGCTCTTCAACAGTGATTTTGTGGTACATAAAATATCACTGGCCATAAATTTGGTGAAATTTATCTCTTTTGAATTTTCTTTCTTCGACTTCCATTTCTTCTTTCAATAGTGGCTGCGGCTGTTTCAAATTTTTAAATATATTTGTGATGCATTTCACGTCAGAACCAAGGCCCTCAAGTTCCAGTTACATCTCGTTAGTATTAATATCAGTTTCTGTGTCTTTTATTACCACCGACAACCCTTGGCAACTTTATAGCTAGCATGCGTAGTACTGACGACGCAGAGAATCTAGTTATTTTTTTCACAATTCTGAACGTTTCTTCCCAGCAAACCGGAATTTTGATTTCGGAAACATGGCCACGTTTAAGCGCTGGAACGTGAAAGTTGTTCTTATCTACGATTGATACCACCATGTTGACTAGGGTGTTGCTTATTTTTCTCTTAGATTGGTGGTGGCTTGATTTGCTTTGGTAGTTGTTAACTTTGAAGCAAACTTATTCTGCAAAGTAAGTTGGTAGGTATTTCATCGTCCAAACCCAAACCACCTGCGAGACATCTACCACAAGGAAGGTCCGAAACCTATTCTGACTCCTGGGTCACGTCCCTGTCTCTCGGAATAAGTTCCACTTCGACCTATTCTGACGAGATCAAATGATCACCTTCGACGAAACGAAATTAGACGGATTCCGGTGGTTTGTTAACGTTCGTGATGCCACGCTGTTTCATAGTTTGAGACAACAACAAAAAAACGCATGTATGAGCCACTGAGTCATCATATACTTAATTTATAGAACGCTGGTTTTCATCTTGTCGCTGGCTCGGAAGACAACACAAAAACAAACAATTATAAATGATTGTACGGTAAAACTTGAAGCCTCAGACCTTCGATCGCTGAAATGAAATATTTTTATTATTTGGTTTGATACTCGCAGTCGACAAACGGTCCTCCTTTGAAAGTCTTCGCAAACGGTCAAGTCCCAATATCGGAAAAGGTTCTTCAGCGACCTCTCAGTTACTGTAAAGCCAGCAGAAGCTGGATGAGGGTTTGTTAGTAAATGCATTAAGTTTTGGTGGTAATGTCCATCAAAGATGTCTGGTGTGCTAAAATGCGGCCAAAACCGCCAAGATTTGACGCGACACATAAGAAATTAACCTCAAAGATTCGTGGGACTCAACACCGAGACACCGGAGCGTCGAGCAAGTAGTAATCTTATAAGTTTCTAACACAATAATGAGGTTTTTGGTCTTGTTGTGAATAATTTAAGATGTCCGTTACTAGCGATTGCAAAATACTCAAAGCTATGTTATACTGTTATTTCGTTTGATGCCTTATCCTTCAAAGTAAAATTTTAGTTGTGCCAAGAAGTCTTCTGGATCTTTGCTGCTTTGAATGGGAAATCGGGAAGACAAGAGTAAATACGATCTGAAAGTAAATACAATGTAATTGGGCCAGTGGCAGAATCTTGTGAAACTCCTGATGTCATAGGATCTTTGCGAGAATCTGTTGTGAGAATCCAAACTTTGTCAACCTAATTAGAAGGCAATTGTGCCACACGGAAAAAACCTTCTCAATGTGCCTAAAAAACGTAGTAACTTCTTGTTATAGCCTACATACTTTAGAGTCTTAAGATGCATACAGCTTATTTTGGATGCAATGTTGGGCGTTGTGAAATTCAAAGTAATTGATTGAATATTGCAGCAAACTAACGCTTTTCGTAAAATACATATTTTTCAGCTAAATCATTGAAAAGTAGCAAAATAAAGGTTTGACCATCAATTCATACAGCTACATGGTTTTCTTTGATTAAAAGCCTAAAGCTTAGCACCAACCAGTTTTGCATTTAGCAAATGAAACGTGTAACTTCTTCTTTAGACTAGCTCCAAATTCAGCATCGCTTTCTCGTCGTCTTGAAAGGCAGTGCCTTTTTGTATCCCTATCCTAAAAGCCACTACATCGCTAGAAACGCTAAGGGTTAAACTTGGTTTGGTATGACTCTTCTCTATGATGGCCCAGGACTGTTTTAAAGTCGAACAGAATGATACTTCGGTCTAGAACTTCTTAGCATCCTCAAGGTATTTTTTCCCACTGGGAAGTTTGATGAATGACATCGTTGTACCCGTGGAATAAGGGCAGGAGACCGCCAGCACCAAAATGCCAAATCTAGCCAGTTCAGTTCATACAGTTGCCCCGAATACCCTATGTCCTGTGTAGTGGTACCCAAAACAATGTCCCTGCCAAATGTCTCTACATTTCACTAAGATATGAGTTCAGCAACGTTCATTTCATTCAGCAACAATTATGGGCATTAAACAAGGACTAGAAAGGAGATTTATAGCCGCTTGACAATTTTTGAAAATACCAACATTGACTCCAAATATTCGGTTACAAAGAAGCCAATCGATAGCATAGAAAACAGCTATCATCCCTGAGGCCACCCTCCACAGCCTTAGATTCTGCTCAGCCGAGTCTATGCCGCTGCCAATAGACATACACCTAAATAAGCCTAATCTCGAGGGTGGCACCATCCTTCCATTCATCCCTGCCAAGAGTGCGAGCTTAACACTCAAAATCCAGTAAAGTGTCTGAAGTTTGTAGTTGGTGTCTCATGGAGTGGGAATTCTCGCAGATAAAATTCTATCTATTCTTAGCATTACAGTGCACGAAAATACGTAGCTTGAGAACCTAAGTACATCATGCTCTAAAAAAGGTAGCCACAGCGATCCAGAAAAAGGGGTCCAACCTCAATGACAAGATGGGATTAATTGGGACAGGTTGGGACTTATGGGTGACTCAAGTAGTGACATACATTCAATTCCAATTTCTCGTTGCGCAGCACTATCCAAGGAAAGTTATACACTTACAAAAAGGATAACATAATTGATATACTTCTGCCATTATATTCATAGTTGATTTCGGAATTGTGATAAATCATGTTTCCTAAGACCATCAAACCAGCATTATAGCCTTCAACGCCATGTATTATAAGCCCTAATAAAAGGCAAAATTTCACGTTTGTCCGGTCCTGGATTCGAACCAGCGACCGCAGACTCTATAAGCCGATGATCTACCACCCGGTTGGTGAAAAATCTCAGGTTATATCGTCCCCTATAATGGTATGCATAGACTTCGGGACTCAGTTTATAGAAGAAGAGACTGTATGCATGGGAGTCGAAACTATGTGTATTCACGAAATCCCATAATGAAGGGAATTCTCGCTATGGAGAAAAAAAACTCATTTTTCATATGGCCTTTGTAGCGTGTTTCACGAGCTTTCGCCACAAATTCTTGTACACTAGGCGCGGTTGGCGTTTGATTTCGCCTAAAAAGAAATATTTCGCAACTCACACTGTTTGGACTTCACCGCACCCACTTTGATATAACAACTGAACTTCTGTTACAAAATTTACATACATGGCTTGTGTGGATTTTTACAAAATATGCTTACATGTATATGATCTGCAAACGTTTGTGATTCTGCTGCCGCCCCCATTCGAGGCCTTTCTTCTCCGAAGCCACCCTCGAGCAAAGGCGTCCATACATTTCATCGTTTTGTCATCCCTGGGTCAGAGGTCAACTTATTTTTTATACTTTTCCTATATTAAATTTGATCCAAAACCATTGAGTTTTGTTTTAGTCTCCTGTGTCTCATTGATAAAGCTAAGGTTCACTCCAAATAATATACTACCTTTTCTGCTTTGTTTGATTTTTTCCACGAAAATGTTGTCATATCTCGCCTATGTTCGTTTTAGGCTGCTATATACGTATAATAGTAGCGGAGCCCGGGATGCTAAATTTGCAGTTACTAAAGCGTCATGGGGACCTATTGGATTGTGAAGATTAGGTTCTAAAATGAAGAAAAGTTTATATCAAGTTTTCCATTTTAGTGAGGGGGAGAGCGTGTAAAAATTTTCAAAAACGTAAAAAAAACAGTCACATGGAAATACTCGAGCGCGTCAAACATTCATAGTGTGTACGCGCTTTGTCTTTCTGATAACCGATAGATATTAATCTGACGATTAACTAGTGGGGGATGGTCGTAAAAAGGGGTAAATAAACAAAAACAAAAAAAGTTATTCGAGCGTGTCAGATATTCAGAGGGAATGTTAAGTGAACTCAAAAAAGTGTCCTATTTAAATGACTGACGATTTGGACGTGACCAAAAGTCATGACTGATTTTTGAAAATGTAAAAAAAATGTTACCTTCAAATACTCGAGCGCGTCAGATTTTTATACAAAGGGTTCAACTTGATGTCTTAGTTGTCCTTAATGATAATCGGACAATTATATGGAGGGACATTGTTAATCTGACAATTTCAAAAAAAAAATTTCTCTTCTTTTTATTACTGGATGAAATAAAAACAATATGTGCACATATATGTATATATATATATATATATATATATATATATATATATATATATATATATATATATATATATATATATGTAAGAAGAGAAATTCAAACTGCGCGCCAGAATCAATGCAGCGGCTCAATTATTGCACACACACATCTTCGACAGTTTTTTGGACAGAAGTCAGTCGGTAGCAGTCGACCATGCTGAAAGCATTCTTTGTTTGGACTTATACTTGAGAAAGAAATAAAGTTGATTTTTGTATTTTTAACTTCGTGTTCATCTTTTGAAATCCTCATTACAAGTCAGAAGTGGGATAGAATTCATTTCTCAACAAAATTGGCGTTAGGATCATGGAGAACAAAGGTGATCATTGCGATAATGGTGACGGAGGGGAGAAATCAATTTTACCAGAGCTGGCCGAGTGTATCGAAATTAATGGGAAAGAGCGATTGCGATACGATTCTAAGGAATACGAAAGCACGGAATCGATCCCACGATTTCTTGTGGAGGACGCTGACGACTCGAGGGGTGCGCGAGCGCTATCCAACGTTCAAATCATGGCTGAAATTGAGAGACGAGGATTATGGCAAATAAAAGACAGCAGTGACAAATTTGGCGACGGACTGACGAATGTACGTGAGATTGGTGGCATAGACCAACGCGGCGGCGAATGTAGTGGTCAGATGTTTCCGGGAAGTGATGTTGGTGCGCGGGTCGGTGGACAATGGCGCGGCAATGACACACAATTTGGTGCAGGTCGTGTGGACCATGCAAATAATGGAAATGACACGACATCAGCTGTAAGCGAATTGGTTCATGCTCTAAGAGAGGCATTTGGCGGCCAACGCAGTGAAAATTCGGTACCAAGGAGAAGTGGAGAAGAAATGCTGCCAATATTTGACCCTAGTGACAAAATGGGCATGTCATCCACGAAATGGGTACGGAAAGTAGATCAAGTGGCAGATATTTATGGTTGGGACACAAAAACCAAACTGTATTTTGGTACTATGAAAATGCGAGGCCCCGCAAAGATCTGGTGGGATTGTTTTTGTACCGAATGTGACAGCTGGGCTACATTTAGTGTTAGTCTAATAAATGCATTCCCAGTGACAAGAAATGAAGCACAAGTGCATTTAAATCTTGCTACACGAAAGAAAAAACCTAGTGAATCGTATGAGACGTATGCGTATGAGATGTTAGCGATGGCCCAGGATACGACGATAGTAGAAGGTACGGTGATCGACTATATCATACGAGGAATTTTTGATGAAAATCTTCGACGCACGTTAGCAGGACAGGAATTTGAATCGATCACATCGGTCTTGAAAAGCATTAATTTGTATGAAAGTAGGACATACTGCACCAGAAATAATAACTCAACTAAGAACAATAAGGAAACACCGCAAACAAAGGCTGATCTGGCAAACAAGAAGTGCTACAACTGTGGAAATACTGGACATATCAGCATCAATTGTACTCTGTCAAACGATAAAAATACATGTTATTCGTGCCGTGAGAAGGGCCACATAGCGAAAAACTGCCCGACAAACAAAACTACGTTTAGAACAAAGAAGGAGGTGAACTACGTTCTTGGCGACAAAGAAGGTGCGGATAAGTATAAGAAGATCGTGTGGATCGATGGTCAACAATTTTCAGCCCTAATTGACACTGGGTGTTCGTGTGTCACTATGAAGGAAAGTGTTGCTAAGGTAGCTAAATTGGAGTATCTTCCTTGCAGTGCAAAACTTCGAGGATTTGGAGGTGATCGTCAAGCAATCGGCAGTCGAAAGCTGATTATAACCATTGATGGAATCAAGGCGGAAGTAAATGTCATGATCATCCCAGACGAGGCACAAGAAGAACTCATGATAGTAGGTAGAAGTTTTCTTGACCAAGACCATGTGACTTTCCGCAAAGAGGGAGAAGAATTCGTTATAGAACTGAAGGAAGCTACCATAGAGGAAGAGGTCAATAAACGCAGTACATCAGCTCAACTTAGCGAGGACGAAATTACACGTGAATGGGAGACACTGATGGCAATGGAAATTCCCGAAGAAAATGAAATTGACCTTGAGCCAGCGAACAAGGAAAGAGTCAACAAGCTGCTTAAAGTGTACCAAGATACGTTTGCAAAGTCCATGACTGACCTGGGGGTTGCTCATGGTAAGGCTATCAAGATTGAATTAAAAACAAATGATGCAATTACCTGTCGTCCTTACCAACTGCCCTTCAAGCACCAAGAATCAGCCAAGCACATGGTCGAAGAACTTATGGAAGCAGGAGTAATTCGACCTTCGAAGTCAAATTACGCTAGTCCAGCTATCTTTACACATAAAAAAAATGGCGAAACCAGAATGTGCATCGACTATCGTAAATTAAACAGCGTGACCAAACCAAATAAATATCCAATGCCTAGAATAGATGACCAACTCAGCATTCTTTCGGGAAAAACGTTGTTCACGACATTGGATTTAGCGAGTGGTTACTACCAGCTACCTGTCGAGGAGGAATCAAAGGAAAAAACGGCATTCATATTGCCTTTTGGGTTATACGAGTTTAACAGAATGCCGTTCGGTTTGGTAAATGCGCCAGCAGAATTTCAAAGTGCCATGGATCAGATCTTCTCTGACATGAGGGAAAAAGTATTAGTGTACATGGATGATTTGCTCGTGCCTAGCAAAACTTTTGACGAGGGATTCGAAGTCCTGGAGGAGGTGTTACGACGTCTGAAGGAGGCAGGATTGAAGTTACGACGAAGTAAATGTACATTTTTCCAATCTCAAGTCGAATATCTTGGTCATGTCGTGTCGCAAGGCCAGATAAAACCCGGAACTGTAAAACTGGAAGCTGTCATGAACTTTGAAAAGCCTACCAACGTGAAAGGTGTGAGAAGTTTCCTCGGTTTGGCTGGTTATTTTCGCCGTTTTGTGCCACAATTCGCAAGCATCTCTGCACCTCTGAGACAGTTACTAAAGAAGGACACTCTATTTATCTGGGAAGAGACTCAGCAGCGGGCCTTCGATTTATTGAAGACAACCTTGACAACGAAGCCAGTGCTATCTCTATATGACCCGGAGAAACAGCATGAAGTGCACACTGACGCAAGTAAAGACGGTCTGGGGGGAGTTTTGCTGCAGAAAGAAGAAGACAATAAGCTCCACCCAGTAGCCTATTTCAGCAGAGGGACGAGCATTCCTGAGGCAAAATTCCACAGTTATGAACTCGAAACATTGGCGGTGGTGGAGTCGTTAAGCCGATTTCGAGTATATCTACTAAACAAAAGATTTACCGTAGTGACTGACTGCAACTCCCTAAAGCTCACAATGAGTAAAAAGGACCTTCATCCAAGAATCGCAAGATGGTTGTTGAAGATCCAAGAATTTGATTTTGATATGGTCTATCGATCAGGAGCTCGTATGGGTCATGTAGACGCACTCAGTCGGTATCCAGTAGGTGAATCTGAGGAAGTACCGGAAGCAACTTTGGATGTACTGACAGTAGACTTAGATGAGCAAGATTGGCTTCTTACTATCCAGAGACAAGACCCAGAGCTTCAAAAAATTCATGACGTGTTAAAGGGTCATACTAAGGTAGAAGATGACAAGCAAATACGTAAAGACTACTCCGTGAAGAATGGAAGAATTTTCCGACGAATTGGGGACACTCTGCGCTTTGTAGTACCAACTAACGTTAGATGGAGAGTTGTGGAATTCAATCACGATAAACTGGGCCATTTCGGAGTAGAAAAGACTCTAAACGAAATCCAAAAGTATTACTGGTTTCCTAGGATGAGGAGGTACGTGAAAAATTACATCGCCTCCTGTATAGACTGTGCCTACCACAAAGTGAAAAGGGGAAAAAAGGAAATTGAATATCATGTTTCACCAACTCCGTCACGCCCATTTGAAGTACTACATATGGATTTTGTGGGACCATTTCCAAAGAGTTCCAAAGGATTTTGTTACATCTTGGTGGGAGTGGACGCTTTCACAAAGTATGTCTCACTCAGCGCCACCAAGGATACTACAGCCAAAACAGCAAAGAGGTTTTTAAATAGCCTGATAGGGACTTTTGGAGCTCCAGTCACTCTTATCACCGATCGCGGAACTTCATTCACTGCCAAAGCCTTTGAAGAATATGTCGCTGACCAAGGGATCAACCATCAGAAGAATGCCACCGCTTCCCCTTGGGCTAATGGACAGGTGGAAAGGTACAATAGTACACTCATAAACTCACTATCTGCGATGACGATGTCGGACGATAAATGGGACGACAACTTGTATGCTATACAATGGGGACTGAACTCAATACACCACTCAGTCACCAAGAGATCCCCACATGAGTTGCTGTTCGCATTCGAGCCAAGAAACGCCATTGGAAATAAACTGACTCTAGCCCTGCAGGAGACAGCCGACCCACCTACATTTGATCTGGTAGAACTTAGACGCAAAGCTCAAGAAGACATCGACAAAACTAAGAAACGACAAGCCAGTGCTAAAAACGCACATACACACAAACCAAGGAGCTACAAAGTTGGTGACTTTGTGCTCATCGCTCGCCCAGCAGTCGCAACAGGAGAAAGCCGCAAGCTCCGGCCTAAGAGAAGAGGCCCATACGAAGTCGAGGAGGTCCTTCCAAATGACCGCTATGTTCTTAAGGACATTCCTGACGCTAAACGGACCCAACGGTCTTTCAAGCAGATCTATTCCGCCGACAAAATGCAGCCATGGATTACGGTGGAACAGATGGATGAGCCACATCTCGAGGAGGATTCTTCTGATGATACGGAATGAGGACATTCCGAGTTGTCAGGAACGGCCGACTGTAAGAAGAGAAATTCAAACTGCGCGCCAGAATCAATGCAGCGGCTCAATTATTGCACACACACATCTTCGACAGTTTTTTGGACAGAAGTCAGTCGGTAGCAGTCGACCATGCTGAAAGCATTCTTTGTTTGGACTTATACTTGAGAAAGAAATAAAGTTGATTTTTGTATTTTTAACTTCGTGTTCATCTTTTGAAATCCTCATTACATATATATATATATATATATAAATATAAATACGCTTGTGCACATTTCTCCACAAGCATGCTATGTATTTTGTTCGCAATAAATTGCTGTAGCTCTGATCGGCAAGGTATCAAATTACAAGCGTCCTAATTACGCACATTTAATGAGAAGGGCTGAGATGTATCAAATACTTTGTATGTTTTATTAAATATTTTCATCCTAGCACTGTTGACATTAGCAATTTTTTAATTCAGACAAATGGCAGATGAAAGATTCCATGATGAGAGATAATTCTTCAATATCAAAAGCTTCAGACCCCAAGTTTGCAAATGCTTTTTGAAAAGTTTCAGATTCCATTAAAATCTGTAAAGACATTTTTTGCCTCGCCTGTAAAAAGCTGGGTTGTAATCACATCCCGTTTTAAAAACACAACAAACAAACCAAAGCGTCGTACATCTACAAAAACGAACAAGTCATTGTGATCAGCTGAGATATCATCATGATAGAGAAAGAATGAGAAGGAAGAGAAGCGCGGAGTGGGGAATACACAGTTCTCAGCATCTATACGCTTCATCATTTATTGATGGTTTTAGCTACATCGCCCCATGAAAACCGTCAGATTATATGTTTTTAGTAATCCTGATCGGATTACCTTCAAATTAAAAAAAAATTCAATCGCGCTCGAGTATTTCGAGGTGAGGTTTTTTTTTACAACTTTGTGACTCGCCCATTTCCTTATGTCACGCTCAAATTGTCAGATTATTGAAATATACTCTTTTCTAGATGTACTTAACTTACCTTGTCTTAATCTGACGCGCTCGAGTTTTTCTGAGGATCAATTTTTTTTTGCTAATCTGACGGGCTGCCCTCAACGCACCCCACTATATTAAGAGCTCATATATGGTAGGGTACATTACAGAATGCAAGGCTTCTCCCCATATGATTTTCTGTCGCGCTGGAGTAACGCGCAAAATCCCCGCTTGGGCTCCCCTACTATAATAAGTAGACATGACCTACCTATATTATTTTCTCTGTAATAAATGACATCTCAAATAATCATCCCTTGACGACATGATTAAACAGACTCACCTATCTAATTTGTTATTATAACTTTAAAAACTCAATTAGCCTGATACAAGCATAAAACACTATTTATGTAAACGCCCAACGTGTTCCACGAATGGTCGCTTTCATAAAAAAAAAACATATTCTTGACATAATTTTTCGAAATTATCTTGATATGCTGTGCCCCTAAAAAACTAAAATAACATGATTGACAATTTCCATCAGATACCTATCGTCAAGACCAACATAAAAAACAAACGAATGTATAGTTTATTTCACAAAATCCATAATGCGAGTAAACAAACCTGTTGCATCCAACGAAGAAGACACATAGAAACCCAACCAAGGGAGAAAAAACACACATAATATGATGGCACACCTAAGCACCTTGTCCTTGATGTCATTTGTGCTTTTAGAATCAAAACAGAATTAGGTGACAGTCACAGCAAAGTACGAGTCTACGATACACGCGTAAGCACATACATCTGCAAACAGCATATATCATGAGATGGATTCCGAGAAAATGTGGAATCGAATGCGGGTGCGCATATAAGAAATTCGCTGATTCTTTAGTTAGCCTACTCTACATGCCAACATTATGCTGGTATTCGCACATGAGTTTACTACAGCATTCATCTGTCCGTTTGCCAACACAACGTGTATGTATCTGAAATATCTCTCTCATAAATCTCAAGAAATATATCAAAGAAAACGAAGCAATCAACCACAAACCCTGCCAGATATCTCTTGCACGCCACTGTGTGGCTGAATCTAATTTTAGGCCACTGAATGACAAAAATATACACCACTTGTGGACCCATCAACCGATCGCCACGTTTATTAATATCTTGGCGTTGTTAAACGATTTCTCGTTGTTCGTACAGCACTAATACCACCGAGACGAGAATGGTTTTATTCTAAAAGTGAAATATTTTCATATTGTAGGAGTGTTTACCGAGCGGGCCGCGAGAAGCAGCATTGAAACAGGTTCATCTTGTTTTCGTCGGTATTAAGAAGCTTCTTTTGTTGTTGTGTTCTCTACTTAATTTTAAAATTTAGTGGGAACGGGCGAGGAGTTCAACATAAATTTAGAATGATTTTTTAAATAGAAAACTAGCCAGCAAATTTTCAACAAATCTTTGTCGTCCACTTCTGATCTATTTCAATATCGTCAACATTTTAATTTTTTTTTGTTTGTTCAATTCAGATATTTTTGTCATGATGTTGTTTTATTTCTTCAGTATGTTTTATTGTAGCAGGTACTATCTTTTTGTATGTATGTATGGTTAGCCATCAGACAGGCTACTAAATTTAAACTTCCTATCAACAGTTTCATGTAAATGCGCTGCGATTCGAAAATTTGAATGAATCCGGTTCAAAAGTCAAAAGTTTGTATTGTTTTGCCATTTGAATGCAAATTAAGTTTTTATTACCTTCTGTGTATAAATTCTTACCACTTATTTCAAAAATACTCTTTTTGTCGTTAACCACTATGAAAATGTTTTAGTATAGATAAAAGTAAAATTCATGATACTTCTTCTTCATTTTTATATAATTATACAACTTATATGATTTCTCTGATAATTTTGAGAGTCGATTGGACTGTAAAACTGAAGTACCAATTTTCAATTCATAAGTGTACAATGCCAAAGAAACGTTGGCTTGAAAAACATTAGCACAGGTTTAATGTCGCTACATTTTATAAAATTAAAGAGTCAATCTTTGTTTCTTAATTATCATCATTACAACGTCTCACTACGTCAGCAACTGTGTACACTGTCTTAAATTTTTGAATTCGTGAATATTGGCGCTTGGTACCGTGAATGAAAGAAAGCGCTTGGTAGCACGGTGTTCATGAAACGCTAATAAAAAACAAAACGTAAGCACATAACAGTTTAATAGTGAATATGACGAATACCAGTTGAACTGATTGACTGACCTGGACACATTATTTATCTATGTGTATCATTCACATATTTGCAGGGTATAACTTTCTAGATTTTACTGGACTATGCCAGAAGTCTTAAATTTTCTTAATTGACAAGTGAAAGGAGAAAATATATCTAAGACTGGTCATAAATTTTCCATTACAGTCTAGATGCCCTCAAATACAAATCAAATAACTTTTAAAGTCAAAAAAGTATCTCATAGATAAATTTGTTTCGTATCCAGACGCATAAAGTTGTGGCTGTCAATTGTGTTCTAGAAATGCAAAAGATCAATACAAAATTTATCAGATCATTATAGTGGAATTTATCATTAACATTTACGTTTCTTTCTTTATTGCATGTTTTTTTTTATTAATAAAATGCGCACAGACATCCATTTTTAATGTCTGTCTTTCAGTATTGAAATACATATAATAGACAGGATGTTTCGACTGGGATAAAAAAGGGTATATAGCTTAAATGAACAGTTTTTGGGTGAATACTTTGAATACTCTTCGAATGTTTTGGCAAATAACTTGACCAGTGTCTTGAAGAAACGTTCAACATACGTGTATACACGGCATTAGATATGCTAAGAAAATAATTTGTATTCCAAAAGTTAACCGAAAAATCAGTCGAAAAGTATCTAGCTAGCATCACTACAGTAACTCTTTTCTACTCACTCCATATTTGTAGAAAAATTCTACTAAAACTGGGTTGCCGCGAGTTAAGGTTTACCCTTGAGTCCCATACAATAACTCCCAGATACAATAACTCCAGTTTTCGACCCCAAGTATTTTTAACCAATCATCGATGGCTAAGTTATCATATGTCCTTCAAAACCATTGCTAAACATACTATTTCTTTTTCAAACAGAAGAACTTAATTTTCATACAAAAATGAATGACAATGCTATGCACTTTAGTAGCAAATATGATGACACTCCATGTTTTAATGGGGAACCATCCGTTTTGAGCACCGAGCTCTAGCGTGTGTGTCGCTGTTAGTTCAAATCCAGCCATGATCAAACACCGAAATTTGAGTTAAATTGGCTATGAATAGGTTAGAGGATGATATGAAAAATTTTCGGTCCAAATATGAATAAACCATAGTTTTGTTTATGCTCTTTTTACATTTCAACAAAATAGCTGAGAACCTCAATATATTTTTGTTTTCTTTAGACCTTAAATTCCGTTAAAAAAAAAAGTCACTCTCTTCAAATTACTGAAAAATAGAGTCTTTGATTTCTTTATTGGGAAAAATCTTTCGCCGTTTTCAATTCAGGAAGTTAAAAGAAGTCATGGTCGTTACTTTCCCGACCGATGGAACTACTTTTGCATTCTTAAGATCTAGTTCTACCCTATGAGTCCACTGCAGTGACTGGCGTTTCATTTCAGGTGTGTAGTAGTGGGCTTACATTGGTTGCATTTGGTATATATGGTTCATGGTTCAAATCCAGCCGTGATCACCCACCGGACTTCAAGATTAACTAGATGTGATTAGATATTTGACTCGAATTAGGGGTGAAGTGTAGGGGAGAACTTATTATTATGGTGGATAAAGTTTTTACTAAATTTAATCGTCATACTCAACAAAAGTTTTAGTGAAACTATTTTTACATTTCTCTAATACAAGAGTACATAATACATGAGTGTGCCTTTTCAAATAAATCAGACATGTTCGATAGCATCTAAGTCATGAACCCTTAGAAGGTAATTCATGCTAGTGAATCTCACGGTATTTATGTATTCAGTCGCCAGTGCTGCCGTATTTGGATTGATATTATCTTCCATCAAGATTTGCTTATTTTCGCTTAAATTAATCTGATTCAATTTGTTTTGATACTGAAGAAGAGGGTAACTTACCCTCGAAATGTAAAAAAAAATGCAAGAAATTGAAATACATATGTTTAGCTTTTCAAGGAAAAATTGTTGAAAAAATCTCAAGACTTCCATAATTTTTCGCAAGAACACTAATTCGAACTCGAGCACTTTTCGCATGTCGACCTTTTGCTGGCCTTCTTGAATAAGAGCCAGACTCACGCACTCGCTACAATAGTCCGCTAACAACAAATTTTGGAAAGTGAGTCATGGTTCAATCCACTCCAAACTCGTAATCATTGATAGCTAAAGAAGCCTCTACTAACTCTATCGAGACCCTTAGTAAGTCACGATGAAATACCTTTTCAATGCTTTAGCTTCCGATATAAGTTATTAATCCTCCGCGTATCAATCTGGAATGGGACAAATAGCATTCTTGAGTAAAGGTCCGTATCAGATTGATAGGCGGCAGCGCAAACAATAAGAAGAAAATTCAGAAAGGCACACACCAAGGAGGAGTTCTAACTCCTCTTTTTGTCAGCCTGGTAACAACCAAATTTTTAAATAGAGTGGACAGCAAGGAACCTATGGTTGTGGTTTGCGCCGATGACATCAGGTAGTCTCGGGTAGGCTCTCGCTTACTGTTGGCCAGTTTATTGAGCATACGCCGGGGCTGGTTAATGAGTGTACGAAAATTGTAGGCCATGGTATCAACTACGATAAAACTGATCTCGTACTTTTCAAAATGAATTAGAAGGTGCTCGAAACATAACCAATAATGTTGGGTGGCGCTAGGTTAAACCTCAATTCGGACACCAAGATGCAAAACATAGGCCTTTCACTCCTTCATCTGCGTTAAACGCCTTGATGTTAAAACCAACATTTTCAAAAGTGCTACGTGTAGGAAATGTCAGGAGCCTGGGTAGTCACAAACAATCTAGAATCTCCTGTGTCTCTGTCCAGCACTGCGGAAAACCAGACCACGTAACTTCGGTTAGTCTTGACTAGTGGACCTCACGCGTGTGACGGAGCAGAAATCGAAAGACATCCTTCAATTTTCAAAATGATCTGGGCCTTCTATGGTCACTTACTCTCAAATTTTAAACTCTAGGTTTTCTTATTTAGTATTGCTGAAAAGGCCAAGAAATCCAAACCTTGGGAGGCCAGCTGGCGAGATTTCTTCCCGAAAAAGTTTTTTTTTTCACATAAATTAAGCAAAAAAGCTTTTGGAAAAAATAGTTAGCCAAAAATTATAGAATTCCCAAAATGAAACCCCCAAATCTAAGTTAGTATTTCGGCGAGCCTTGTAAGAACACTTACGTGATATCCAATCATCCCAAACCCCTTAAGTTGTACATACAATCTATAAAACAATCCAATTTTATCATAATTTCTAAAGGCAATATACTAAATCTACTATAGCTTCCACAAATTAAAATTCCCCCATTTTATCCGTCTAATGTTCTTTTCCCAGCAACTCTTGAACATCACTCATTCTGTTGAAATTAAAAAATTGATCCCCTCTTAATCTGTTGTTGTTTTCTTGCATTCTTATTATTGCTTTACGCCCAAAAGCTTTTATTATTTCTTTGTCTTTATTTTTTCGAAAACTGCCAATACCTATTCTGGTGGTCCTCGAACGGTGTTCATCTATCTTCATATATCACTCCTTCCATGTTCTGTCAAACTTCAAGGATTGTTTTCTGTAACTACCTAATCTGATTTCACTTATCAGTGGTGGAGCTACTTTTCAGCTCCGTGGAAAGTGAAACGACAACCTTCTATCTAGCTTTCTTCAAAGAAATTACCTCAGTCGCACTGTATAACCAAGCTCGTGTCGCTTAAAGCACGGGCGTGTGAGGTCTATGGTTCGAATCCAGGTACAGACGTGGGATCGGGCACCAAGCTTTAAACTATCCTAGTTTTGAGTAGGTTCCTGAGACAAATTAGTGACGAATTGAGGCATGAAATCATTTCACACACGTGAAAATCTCGTTTCTGAAAATGGAGCAGAGCAGATAGATCACTGGTTGTTAGCGCGGGTGGGCTCTGGTTCAAATCCAGCCATGTATAATCAAAAAAGGTAAAACACCGGCTTTTGAATCAATCAAGCTCAGTGAATGCAGGGGCAACACGAACCCTGGTCGGGGCCAACAGCTCTACACTCGACTTGTAGACCTTGATTGTAGAATAAAGTCTCTGTTTACTTCAATACCCAGACCCGCAGCGGGTTATAATGAAACAATTTTGCTTATTGCGAATGGAACTATTATCAGCCATAATGTATTTAAATCTATTATATTTTCACATGAAAGAATAATTCACGGGCTATGTAAAACCAGTAACAGCAACATTGACATCGACAAGAAATTTATTTGAAAATTATTAAATATTTATTTTATCTCCCTTAACAGCATACCATAGAAACAATTAGAACAGACAATTTGACAAGTGATAGTGAATCAGTGAAAAGAATAAATAACATCACAAAAGAAAAACCAAAACGACAATATACTCAATGTTGTCGTCCCTCTTTTCTAATCAGACTCCATATTCCAATTACTGATAACGTTCCAAAATATTTGACGCCTATTTACCTACTGTCATCCAGTCTTGAATAATTTCGTCAAGATTCCAAAACAAATAATAACAATAAATAAATAAACCGAAAAATATATATATCGTAGTGGCAGTGTTGTCAGTGTCTTTGAAAAGTGTGTGAAACTGAGAGAGGAAAGAGGTGTGTGAAGTTTGTTTTAATCAAAAATAAAAATTAATAAAAATCAGCTACTTTTTTATGGTGGAAATACAAATATAGATGTCTATGGCACAATGCATGTCTTAAAGTTAGGTAAGTGATTTATTGAATTGATAAAATATTAAATTTTCGTTTCGTCGAATTGCTTTATCAAGTTTTTTTTTTTTTGTTTTGAATAAATACTGGTTCAAATACTTTGTCTTCGATATATCGTTGCATTTAATAATAGATTGATTGAAGATTGTAATCGCGTGGGACTATGATATTAGTGGAAAATTTTCAGGACTATTCATATATTTTTCTATTTTGTGTATTTTTGGCACACTGAGCTTATCTTGAATGATATGAATAAAACACAAAGCTAACACGGACAATTTTGCAATCCGTGGAATATTTTCCGATGATAACGGGTTGATATGGATGATTGCTATTTGAAGAATTGTGTTTTGTAACTTGGGGCCTTGACCTAGAAAAGCAAGTAATCGGTGAGTTCAAGCAATATTCAGTAGCTTAATAGTATAAAATAATAAAGTTAAAAATTTTTTTTTTCGTTTTTTACACTTTTTTTTATGACAGCATTATATAATTTTATTTGACTGTCAGGGAAACACTGTCATCAAAATATATCTTTCGTCGGTTGATAAATAAATATTATGAATTAAGAAAACTAGTTATTTAACCTAAAGGGCCACATAGACAGGCAAACATGTCAAACAAAATTAGTCGCGCATCACAAATACGGTGCATCAATTTGCATCGAAACGTCACTAGTGGGAGCAAATGTCCCCCCATGTATATGTAGTGCTTCATCTTGACAAATTTTTCAGTTTCCAAGAATATTTCCTTTTGTCCTGTTCTTAAATATAGGTATCCCTTTAGCAATGAAACAAGCAATCAATAGTCAAATCGCTATACAAAACATATCGAATCATTTCCAACTAAAGTACATGTAATGGCCATGATTTCGGTATTTCGTCAAAACGATGGCAAATTTCTAAACTAAATAATATTTATCACAGAAAAAAAAACAATATAGATACTACTAACATACGTATGAATGTACGTTAAAATACAATCATGTGAATGGTACATATGTAGTTCTTTAGAAGGTGCTTGAATGAATTTTAGTATACACATGAATCGAAAGAGGATGTAGATAACACATATCTGTCGTAGAATATATGTTCTTCATTTCGATTGTTTGGAGAGAAGGAAAAAAACATCATTCCAGAACACGTGCTGTTGTTTTTTTCTTTTGCTTCTTGCACATATTTGCTCGTTTAATATAATGGAACAACAAACGTTCGCCCCAACCTCAACTCTATATTTCGCTATCAATTATTATCATCAGATATTTCGGTTGCTATGCCAAAAATATGTGGGCCCATTCCAATATACATTTGTAGGCGACCATATATGTACGTAGCAATGATTTTATCTGCTAACGATGTTTTCTATCAATATTTTGATAAATTTCGTAAAATATGCTCTTTAGGAATTTGTTAGTGGAGAAGCCGTAAGACTTAAAGAAAATCTAAAACTACCATTATTCTTAATTTCTTCTTAAATTTATTGTTACCTTATATGTAATATACTTCGAGGACACATTGATTAGAGGACGCAATAGTCAGGCCGAATAGTATCTTTGAATATTGTGCTGAGCTTGCAATAGGTTTCATTACTAGGAACATCCTGCCTGAGGGTGAAGTGTACATTGTTTTATAGGCTACCTGCCGCATTTCATAAACTGGACTACTTTGGTCCAAAATCCATTTGACACTTAGAGCTATTGGCATTTGGTAAAATTAACCCATTGGCACTTTCTGACATGTCATATCGTGAAGTCGACTAGCCAGTTGTATGATCTATTTTTGAGAGTTAGTGTGATGTCTTACTAACTCTAACTAAAAAGCTTAAGCTTAAACTTTCTTCAAATTTCAGTTTCTTAAATTTTCAAGAATTGAACAAAAAACAATTTTGTCAAATTTGTGTTGCCCGAAAAACCAAGCACCGTGTCAGAAAACAAATTGGAACTTCCACCTTGTTCACGTCGCTGTACACACACTAGCGTGTATTCAATTGATTGCACAGTTAAACTGCATAAGTCCTAATCAGGAAATAAGATATTATAATGGATGTTATCCCAAATAGAGTGACCTTAATGAGTTATCTTATTTAGATTCAACGTTCGGATGATGGCTCTATTTTCTGCAAATTAGTTTAAGGGGTTATATTTTTCATAAAATCGAATTTTATTTTTTGCATTTTCGGAATGTATATTTAGCTTATAATATTCCCTGAAAATTTCAAGTCGATCCGACAAGTTTTTTACGAGTTATACGCATATTTGTAATCACATCTCGGACTGTTAGAAAGTAGGCGGAGTACAGACCGAAGTGCATGGGAGTACGAGAGAGAGAAGAATGGCTCGTAGACAACATCAAATCGAAGTATTAGAAGCTGCTGAGGCTACAAAGGGTACATCTTATGGCCTAAGAACAGATGACTCCATGTAACTAAAAGAAAAATATCTATGTGTTAGCTTCTTCCGATTCTTCAAACGCGTTTTTCTGGAAACTATGTTTTCCAAGTCGGTCACCAAGATTTCTAAAAAACGGCTCAACCAAACGGTTTGAAATTTTAACACAACTTTTTCAGATATATTCCTCAGGTATTAATCGAAGGAATAAGATTTCAGATAATTATTTCTATTTTTTTTAAACAATTTTAAATGGCAACTTTGGTCGAAAATTCGATTTTTTTTACGAAGCTGCCATATTGTCAAAAATCTAAATTTCGATTATTCCTTCGATCAATACCTAGTCTTATCTATCTACTAAAAGAATCTGTTTGGTTTTTTGACTTCAGATGAATTATACTGGAGAAATCTTGGTCACCGCCGAACACCTTTTTTTTGGACGACCTTCAGGAGATCGTCTGCAGGAGCGCACCAGATCAATATTTTTACAAATTATTAGTGCCATTATAAACTTATGTGTCGCCACTAAATGCATACATACTTTTTGTTTTTGTAAAATAAAATACCTTTTCACAAAAAATTAAAAAAAAACCTCTTTTTTCGGCCTTCTAACTGCGTATAACTCCCTAAGTGATCAGTTTGCAAAACGTTTAGTTTGCTGTAGTCAAGGTGTGATTCACTAATTTTCTGGATCAAGTCCGTCTGTTCCGAGCTTGTAAACAACCTTAAGAGCAGCTAGCCATCACATCGCCACCCCACACAGTAGGATCTGCTCAAGCAGTGTTTTATAAAGCTATGTGACAATGCGATGCTGCAAACCCCACTTCACTCCTATGGTAGTTTTACAGTTTTCAAGTCAAGGATTGAAAACAAACAGAATCGAAGGACTTTGTGACTTCCCTTCACATTCAAGCCGCATTCCCGGCTTCAGCGTAAATGTGTATCAAGAGTGTGATTTAACCTCTGCGAAGGCGTAGATAAATTCTTTTGTGGCTAGCGAATAAATGGCTCATTTTGCTAAGCCACGTGTTCAAGCAATCTAATCAGTTTGGTTTCGTATCCATCTGCTTGTTTAAGAACCTTTTCAATGGTTCGATAACCCCATCTCCATGGAACTTAACCTGGAACAAAGCCTGAAGTATTGTACATGGAAGAGTATTCTTCTTGTTGGTTAGTTAATCATCTCGTAGAGCTTTGCAGAAGTGGAGCAGATTCTTTTTGAATGCATACATCTACTTATACCATGTAGTTTTAAAGCAGGTGATCCTAGTGAAGTCCCATATGCTGGGATTAGTCTGATAAAGTTCTGATAAAAAAAAGTGACTTTGGTAGTTGTGTCCATTTTCCAATTATAGGCAGTATATTTTCAGGGTTGTATATTTTCAGATCATTCTCATAAACAAGATGCGGAATGTCGGATAACACCTCCAGGAGATCTGAAACAAAAATATTGAACAAAAGCGGCCCTAGTTGGCTGCCTTGTGGCACCCCAGATGAGACGGTAATATTTTTGGGAAGACGGCCCTAGACTTTAACATGTTGCCTTCGGCTTCGAAAACAGTCTAGAAGACTTCCTGAAATGCCAACTATTTGTAGCTTATGTTTCAAAATGTCATAGTCGACGCGGTCAAAAGCTTTGCTGAACTCAGTGTATATAGTATCGATTTGACGCCCTTTTTCCATTTTGCTACGCGCATTCGAGACTTTTATCATTATCATTTCCATTATAAACACAATTGATTTTTGGCGCCGTTACGGGATTCATAGACGGCACGACTTTTTTTGATAATGCCGTACCTTAAACAATACTTCAAATGTTAAAGATATACAGTGGCTCACAGCTTATATGATGTGAGTACCTGATGTGAGGAAAACCTTTGAAAATCTCAAAAATTGAAAATCCATGTATAAAAATAAGAAAAATATTTCAACTCGTAGTTTTATTTTTTATTTCCAATGAAAAAACAGCACACAATTACTTCATTTAACATTAAAAAATCGAATTCATATGAAATTCAGAAAATCATCTCACAGCTGAAATAATGTACGCCTAAACAAGTCCTTCTACTTAGTTAGAACTACCTTTGCTTTTAATAGAAATTATTTCTAAACCCGCCTGGAGGCGGACTGGCATTCAATGCATCATCTTTTTTGTGTACTCGGGTGAAATGGCGTCTCACTTATGTTGTAGTGCTTTTTAAAGGTCATGGTTCATACTTATCCGTTGTTTACTGATTCCTTCCTCTAATTGGGACCGTAAATATTCAATGACATTGAAATCCAGCGATTGAGCAGGCGGTTTAATTTGATGCCGACAATTCAAAATCAATCAGGTTCGCACTAGTTCAGATGTGTGTTTCGGATAGTTGTCCTCATACAAACGAAAAATGTCCTTTAGATTGATTTTTTCAGCACTCTGTAGTAGATTCGCCTATACAATGTTCAAATATTGAAATTCATCCAGTTTGTCATCGATGAACACCAAATTTCCTGCTCCATCCCCGGACTATCCATCCCGGACTATCACATAGCCACCACCGTGTTTAACAGTGCTGCTTAAATTTGGTGGCTGAAGTTTTGTGTTTTGTGGTAAATTTTCTTTCGTGCGCGAAAATAACTGTACCCCGGAACGTTAAATCCTTCACCAATTGCTCTCGAGCAAATTAGATTCTACTTATCCGGTTTTTAGCACTGACTTATGGCTTTGGCTCTGGATGCTCTTCTGTTGTAATTTGCATTTCTTAAAACTCACCGCATAGTTTCAGGATTACAGTTCTTATCCAGGTACTGTTCAGCTTCCCGCGCTAATTTTGGGTGCACCGAGTTTTGGGTTTTTTCTGTGCGTGTTCTAAAATCCAGCGACAATCGGAAGTAGAAAATATTTTTTTTGGTTTTGCTCTACTCTTATTTACCACACGATTTTCAGGAACAAATCTTTCAATTACAGTGGTGGTCATTAATAACCGGACAAACATTAATTTTCTCTGAAAGTCAAATATTTCTCCGAATTTCCCACAGAAAACACAAACGTTTCTGAAATTATATTATTTTATTGATCTACTCTTTAATTGAGATTAAAGTTTCTAATTTTTGATTAACAGTTTTAGCTAAAAAAATAAATTTTTGATGGACATCAAAGTTGAATTGCCAGCATTTTTCCTAAAATTGTTTGACCGTAAATATTTGGTCAGCTGTCGATCTTCCACGTCTAAAACTGCCTTGATATTCACCAAGAATTTTCTCAGCGTGATGGGAAATCCTAAACTCTAAAATCTTTGTCGAAAGCTTGTACGACGTGCAAAGTAGTGATATGCCCCTTTAGTTTTCGCACAGCAATTTACCTTCTTTCTTGTGAATGGGGCATATAACACTTTTTCGCCCCTCATCTGGCATCGTTTCTTGTTGCCAGATGCCTGTCACCAATCCATGGATTGCCGTTAAAACGGAAAACCCGCCTGTTTTAAGAAGCTCCACGGGGATCCCATCGATGTCCGGTGCTTTGTTGGATTTCAAGCGGTTCATGGCCTATCGGACTTTATCTAATGTAGGAGGGTGAGATGAGGCACTGTCAAGGTATGTGACAATTAGTGATGGCCATTCGTCAGATGCGGAGACATTTCCGTTCAGTAATTGCTGGAAATAGGACTCCCATCTCTCCTTCATCTGTTCTGAGCGGCTTATGATGCTTCCGTCGGCAGCCCTACATAGGCTAGTGCGTGGTTTAAAGCCTTGTTTTAAGTGAATCACTACTTTGTACGCTTGTCGAGTGTTGTTAGCCATGAAGTTGCCATTCATGTTATTCAGTATGTTGTCAAAATGCTTTCGGTTCTTACGTTTCATTATTCTATTAGCTACTCTCCGAAGATTGTCATATGTCTCTTTCATGGCTCTTGTGGTGGATTTCATAGGCCGCATTCTTTTCGTCCAACACACTCCTTGTCGAATCATTCATTTCTGCGTTGCTGGGCTGTATATCCCACTATATAATCAGAATATGATCAATCTGATTAAAGGTGCAGCCGTCCGGGGATGCCCATGTCCTTTTGTGAATGTCGCGATGCGGGAAACACGTGGAACTTACGATGAGGTTGGTACTGCTCGCAAAGTCGACAAGTCAGTGTCTATTGTCGTTGCAGAGACCGTGAATACTAAATTGGCCGGTGGTTCCGCGATGTATTTCCTCCTTTCCAACCTTCGCGTTGAAGTCGCCCAGCATTATTTTCACATCATTTGATGGCAGAGAATCATATAACCTTTCCAGAAGGTTATATAAATTATCTTTCACTGCCTCATCATTATCTTCAGTGGGGGCATGAACGTTCACTGAAAAAAAAAATGCACATGGCGCCCAGAGCCATGTAACATGGCGCAGCATTTATGGTCCCACACGCTATGTACATAGTACCCTGAGCCATGCAGTATGGTTCCCAGCGCCATAATTACCTGGCGCAGAAATTATGGCCCCACACGCCATATTACATAGTACCATGAGCCATGTAATATGGCTTCATTTATAGGTGAGCGAATTTAGATATTGTTCGTTATTTGAAGTATATTTGAATATACGGCCATACCACACTGGGATAACCGATTCTCGTCAGATCACCGAAGTTAAGCAGTGTTGGTCGTAGTTAGTACTTAGATGGGAGACCGCTTGAGAATACCACGTGACGTTGGCACGTAAAACTATGTGCTGTCCCTTATCCAAACAAACTAGTTGTCTGAGAAGCACTATGAAAGAGAAAAAAAAATAAAAACAAAATTTTAAAAAAAATTATATCGAGGTATACATATCTGGTGTTAAGCATGCGTGCAAATATTTTAAGAGTTACATTTTTTATTAGACCTTTATTGTGGTGCTTTAGTTTGCATGAAGTGCATGGCGTGGAGGACTATAGTAGATGGCGTGGGGGGCCATAATACATGGCGTGGAGGGCCATAGTGCATAGCGTGGAAAACCATAGTACATGGCGAGGAGGACTATAGTACATGGCGTGGGGTGCTATAAGCATATCACCTGCTCTTATGTACTTTTCGCCATGTAATATGGCGTGTGGCGCTATATTTTATCACAATCCCCAAATCGACTATGTACATGGCGCCAGAAGTCCATAAATTATGGCATCTTAATGAGACAAACGTTAAAAATTGTTGCTCGAATGCGAATCACACAAAATCTTTCTTTGACAGGTTTAAAATCGATTATTTGCGGTTTCATGTTTTGGTCCACGATGAAGCCCACTCCAAATTCGTGATTTCCAGATGACTTTCCGCTTTTGAAGATTGTGTACGATCTCATGTCCATAATCTCTGCACCAAATAAATGTCGTTTCCTCGACGGCGAGAATGTTTATCTCCAGGTTCCAATTGAGTAGTCCATATTTCATTTGCGTGGTCGTTTCCGTTTCCGATCCAAATATCCGAGGCGAAGTATCAGGCTCCTGAATGAGTAAAATTTTACGGAAACAGGTTATAGGTCCATTGCCCAACCCCTAACCTGGAGGGTCAGTTTGGTTAATGTTCCCGATTTAAGGCGCAGGAAACTCGCCCTCACCCTCCTTCGTTGGTAACATTCATGATGAAGGCTCCCGGCACCCACCCGATGTGAAAATGGGAGTTCAGAACCTTTAGGGGTGGTCGAAGGTAGGATTCAGTAGATATTGTTTCCAGCAGACATTTCTCGGGATTTCAATTGCTTCTTCGGTAACCAACATCCGATAACGCCCCCTTGGCCCATGCTACCATTGGACTGCCTTGCATTAGCATGCTGTAATTTAATTTCGAAATTCGAATTCTGCCGCGCTAGAAGTTATCCTTGTCACAAGCTAACAGAACTTCCATCCTTTGATTCGTGTGCAAAATATCGACAGAGTTTGGGACAACACCTGTCAATATTGACCAAGGCGAGTCAAAGGGTATCTCCACACACTCGTGTTCGTGCTGGTTAGAATTACAATCCTTCCTTCTAGTCCGATATCGCGTTTGCGATAAATGCAGCTGGATTACGCTTAAAAATGTGCTTTTTAATTTCCTAGTATGTTGTCTTCGTTTATGAAGAGACCTCCTGACATCAAATCTATAACCCTTGTTCGAATACTTGAACAAATCCAAAATCCACCAATACAACAGCACTTCCAGATTTTCCCCCCAATTTAAAACATATCAACCACCAATCTACCTCTGCACTTCCACCACATTTTTCACATTCCGTCCACCTGCAGGATATCAAGGTTACATTAAAATAAGTAAATTAACAGCTCGTTTCGAATACGTAATAAGGTCATGCGTGTTTTTCATGGTTTTCCTGTTTAGATACCAATCCAAATCATCATACTGGCTCCATTCCAGAATGTGAAATATCATTGCGTTGTAATTTGCTTATTTTTCGCTTTTGTGTTTCTTCGTCTCAATAAATTTCTCCATCAAATCACAAAAATAGATCGTAAACTTGCTGGGCAACAAGCATGATAGAATAGCAGCAGCAACAACGCCATACTGATGGAAAACCATTCTACTAGGTCAAACATCCATACATACATGCATACGTACATCGATTCTTGCTCGTGAAACTAAGTAGGTTTGCAGCATGCTGCTCACATATCCTTCGTTTTGCCAGTACGCTTGTTTGTTGGCGGCCCCGCTTTCCTGACAGCGTGTCTACTACTTGCTACTAGGTTGCCCAGATCGTTTTCTTGCCTGCTTGTTTGCCTGCTTTCTAGCTAGCTTCGTCTATACGACCGGCATAATAACCACCAACAGCTTGGATAGTAAGGGAATCACTGTCGTCGTCGTCGCGTTAGAAAAACGACTGATTCAAGGGGTACGACGAACAATACTCGAAATGAAATAACACGAACAAGAAAAAAATGTTGAAGCAAAAGTAAAGAATAAATTACAACAAGCAGCAGTAACGAACGTTCCGAGTGGCAGAAAAACGCTCTCCTACACAGGTAAACTGAAAAAGCTCTAAAAATAGCAATCGATCGATAAGCTCAATGCCACGGCGATAGGAGTGCTGGCTATTTATAAACTTGCCTACAACAACTCACCTACATTTATCCATGCATATACATCATAGCTATATCTGTAGCTAGGTGATACGAATAGCTACATCGGCGAGTATTATTTTATATATCAACAGTGAGATATAGATTTTAGTCGATGTGCACAGTAAGTTTAAGCAAGCACACAAAGACTCGAGTTCTATAGCGTTTTCCCCGACGAAGCTTGTGAAACATATTTTTCACTCATACTATACATACTTAATCAGCATGTACTTGTACTAAGATTCGATTCGAACCCGACTTATTCTATTTTACGAAAATGACTTTGAATAAATTATTCTGTAATTAGCTGTTTGTTAGGCATAAAGGTTCTCAAGGTTTTTCAATGGAGAAAACTTAATGCTAGTCTGTCAACGCTCGACAGAAATATATCTGCAGATGTGCGACCATGTTTGTTATTATTTGTAGAACAAATACGAAGTAATTCAGCTTCTTATCGTGTTATTTTTAGATTCTTATCAAATCTAATAACGAACAATATATTCGTTTGAGTTATTTGTTTGAAAGGGGCAAAGTGGAGAAGGTTGGCATGCTACTTTATGGATTTAGTCACAAGGACAAAGAGTAATAAGCGTTAATGATAAATGAAAATTGTGCCTGCATACAGCTTGTAGTGAATTATTGATTCCTTTATTTTCCGATTTCTAGAAATCCTTTTGCCATGAATTGTCTTAAGAGTTGAGAAAATATTTTACTTTAAGTAGATCACTCCTATATATTAACATAAACAAATGGCTTTGTCAGCATTTGATTTTTCATAAAATTGACACTGACGTGCTAATGGTATTCCCAAGATTTTCATGGAGTACCTACATATGCTATCTTCTCTTACAATATTACTTTTGATTAATTATTTTTGTGCATTTTCTCAGCAAGGATGATCGTAAAAACAGCAGGAGCCAACATAAAAATAGCTTCTAAATACTATGCTTATAAAACAACGATTTACTTCGATGAAGTAGGAATAAGGTGTCAAACCAGTAGATTAGTTCAAACAGTTCCGCTAAAAAAATTAAAAACCTTCAGAAACTTCCAGGTCATCGATCTTTCGAGCGGTTTCAATCAAAGTATCCTTTTTACAAAATTTACTTAGCAAAAAAAAAAAATAACTAAAATCGTGCTAGGTCTCATATAAACGCAAGAGATACGACGAGCTTTTGTTTTGAGTCTTTTCACCTTCCCTATATCCCTTTAAAGTTACTCATTACTATTTCGGCGTCAAATTTGCATCAGGTAGCTAGTTATAAGTCTTTGGCAAATTGAGTGTTAAATTCTTGCACAAAAGTATGAGCGCTACGATTTCCACGATACCTGATGGTGTTCATGAGCGCAAAAAGTATGCTAAGGGCATACTTTTTCAAGGGCGGAATGAAGCAGAACGACCGCGCGGAGCAAGTCTCCGACAACCAGGCTTGCGAATCGGACCTACACTCCGACAACGAATCATGGAAGGAAGAACCTTTAAGAGAGAAGGACGGGACTATATCTGAGCTTATGGCCCAGATTAGTCAAATAAATTAACAGATGGCGAAAATCCTGAAAGAGAGCCAGAAAGAATTGGTAAAACACAGGAAGCAGAGTGCCGAGCTCTTCCGACAAAATCAGGAGCTAAATCGCCAGCTTTCGGGAGCGAATAGCTCTCCGCCATCGGCAGTGCCATCAAAACGGAAGAGAAAGGAGGAACCAGCCAGCACCGCATCGAAACCCGGCGAAAGTGAAAGTACGCCAATGGAGGTAGAGACATCAGCGGGCAAATAATTTGATCTGTGGTCTTGGCGAAGCCAATCTCGATTCGAAGCAGCAAAGAAGTTAGCAAACCGGATGCTCAAGAGAAAAAATCACCAACCCAGGCTAAAAAGGACACAGCCGCGACGAAATCAATTGCACCAATTAAGATTCGGCAATTGGAGAAATGGACTCAATTAACTAGAACAATCAAAGGGTTGGATATGAAACAGCGAAAAGAGTATCCCAAAAAAGAATCCAGGTTATCCAAAAAAAAAACTCTGCAGGACCACAGAAAACTCACCAGGTTGCTGATGGTACAAAAAATAGGATTCCACACCTATTTTCTGTCCGAAGAAATGAATTTAAACATTATTATTAGGAGTCTTCACGGCCGCACCCCAGTCCAGACTTTGAAGAGCAAGGCTTTCACCTAATTGAGGTATTTTTCCTAAAACTGAGAAACGGTCCCTCAACATTTATAAAAGTCCTTCTTCCTAGGAAATAAATGGACATATATAATATTAAGGCAGTGTGCTATCTTATATGCAAAGTGGAAGTCATAATTGGAAATTGGAATTGCAAATGGAAGTCATATGTCATAATTGCCAACAATTTGGCCATGCAGCAAACAACTACCACGCACAAGCCAGATGCGTCAAATGTGAAGGACTCCACCATCACTCGGAATGCACCAAACAAAAAGACGAAAAAGCCAAATGCGTAAACTGCGGCGGGGAACACGCCGCCAGTTGTGCAGGATGCTCGAAATATCCGAAAAACTTAAAGAAATCATTTGCGCAGGTCGCTGTGGAGCGAACACCTGCCACCATCCATGAGGATAAGCCAACCAAATCTTCCAGAACCCGAAAACCATAAAAACATAATGCCCAGATCCCGAATGAAGAATACATGAATCATATTTTCTCCAACATGCAGGAGCAATCCAGTTCATGATGAAAAACATGATGGCGAAAATGGTGCAAGGAATGTTTTCTGCATTCGCAGCTTTCTAAATATTTGACACTGCCAGCGACATCCAGAGAGCTATTGAAAATCTAGTGACAAAAACAGCCCTGGTGAAGGAAGAATTCACCACGAAGACCGCAATAGAAGGCTATAACCCCTACGAGCTCCCAAGGGACATTGAAGAGCTGATCGAAAAATGAAATCGAGTTTGAAGAGGAGCTAGACGCACAGCTCAAAACGGGAAGTGAACCGTCTTACAAATCCTATCAAGCAACAGATATCACTGTTCAAAAACGAGCAGTCGAAAAACTTCCTTCTAAGTATCGAAATCAACAGTAAAGTATAGAAAAATCAACAGGACTAGACACGCTAGCAAATACGTGTCTCAGACACTTACCAGACAACAAAATCCAAGAGATAACGGACAATAAATTTTTCCGAACAATAAATTTTTCGAATCGCTGTAAAAAAGCTACTATTACTGTGGTTCCAAAATCACACAAAGACGCCATCTTTCCTCAAAACTGGAGATCAATCAGCCTCTTATCTTCGATCGGGAAACTAGTCGAACGCCTAATACTTTCGCGACTCGAGAAGGGAGTCACTGACAAGTCGAATGTCCCAGAAGAGCAATTCGGCTTCACTGAGCTGCAGCTAGAGTGCATTATAACTAGCACATTATAACTAGATTCAACCAAAAATAAGTCAACCCCGACTTGTTATGTTTGACGTTGTCAAGGCATTCTATAAGGTCTGGCATACTGGTCTTGTCTTTAAAATGTACGATTCTCACATTCTGAAACCCCTTACACAATTGATTGGATCACTTCTTGAGGGCAGAACTTTTTCCATTCGAATTAACGGCCACCTCTCTAGTACGCGACCAATAGAAGCCGGAGTCCCGCAAGGTTCTCCACTCTCCTCACTGTTATATGCCTTATACACTGCAGATATCCCGAAGATACCCACAACGAAAATCTTCCTTTTTGCAGACGACACTTGCATCTACTAGACATCTCGGTAGGCTGAATTTATAACCACCAATCTCCAACAATATATAGACACTCTGATAAATTACTTCCAGAAGTGAAAGACTCGTATCAACGCGGAAAAAACGCAAGCAATCTTTGTGACAAGCCTACTAGCAGCAGACAACGAACCCATAGAATAGAAAACGGCAGCCAAACACCTTTGACTAACGTTTGACACAAGACTCTCTTGGAATACGCACATACAAAACAACTGAATAACTACCAACAAAATACTGGACCAGCTGTATCCTTATTGTATCAAATAAGCTTCTTATTAAGAACAGAGCCCTTATTTACATCAGAACAACCATCATCTACGGAAGAATAATCTTTTACCAAACACACAGGACGAACAAAAGACAATTACAACTTTGCAAAAACCTTGCCCACAGGAAACTAACAAGGGCACCCTGGCACATCAGAAACATTGACATACACAAGGTCTTACGAATAGAAATAATAGATAAGTACATACATGACAAGAGCCTCAAACTATTCGACACAATCGACAGACATTTCAACAGCACCCTTGCCATCTTAAGAGAAAATTGTATATACCTAAACCTACGAGCATTAGAATCCTAAAGTAGTAGATCTACCAGGAAGCAGTTAAGAGACTTGAATAACTAGAGGTGTAGAGGAGAACGCACGAACGCTCACTGCGAGGAATGAAGTCAAAGTGCAACTGGCACTAGCTCCAAAAATATATCAGTTCCCAGAGGAGGTACATTCATTTGAATACAAACCATCGAAGAGAGAACATCAAAATGGAGAAAAACGAAACCGGAGTTGTCGTTAAGTACCTGTATTTGCAAAAAAATGTGTACCAAAGACATAGATAGCGACTTGGTGGAAATATTAGGGGACTCTGCTCCTCCATATTCCGCCGTTGCATGTTGAGTCAAGGAGTTTCAGCTGGGAAGAAGATCCACTGAAGCTGAACATCGCGAAAGACATCCATCCGCGTCCCTCACTGAAGACAACGTGAAAAAATTCGAAAATGTCGTGTTGACAGATCGAAGAGTGACCATCAGGCATTTAGCTGATGTCACAGGAATCTCGTATGGCAGTGTTCAAAGAATCGTTGCCCACGAATTACATATGAAGAAGGTCTCTGCGCGTTGAGTGCCGAGAATGTTAACCGACGAGCAAAAGAAGAAACGAGCAGACATTTCGAGGGTGCATCTCGAAAAGTTCTAGGCAGATCTGAAGAAGTTTTTGTAACGTTCCGTAACCATGGACGAGATCTGGATCCACCATTTTGATCCAGAAGCCAAACAGCAATCGATGACCTGGAAGCGACCTTCTTCATCGATGCCGAAAAAATTCAAAGTGTCCAGTTCAGAAGGGAAGGTTATGGTATCAGTTTTTTGGGACGCTCAATGAATTATTATGGTGGAATATTTAGAAAAGGAAGCCATTATATCAGGTTCTTACTACGCAGACCAAATAAGAAGATTGCAGGAGGCTTTTAAGGAAAAAAGAGTGCTGTTTCATCAAGACAACGCACTGGTTTAAAAGGCTGCAGTTGCGATGGCTGCAATCCAAGAAAGAGGATTCGAATTCCTTGAACATCTGTCCTTTTCGGCAGATGTAGCTTCCAGTGACTTCTACCTCTTTCCTCGATTCAAAGAACACCTTCGGGGCAAGAACTTTGAAGATGATTGCGAAGTGATGGCCGCTATTTACGCGTTTTTGGAGAGCAAAGAAAAATAATTTTGTTCTTAGGGTATCTTGGGTTTGGAAAAAAGATGGACTAAATGTATTAACTTGTTAGGAGACTATGTTGAAAAAAAATATTGTTTTGTTTTTTGTAAGTTTAATCACCTTGGTTTATATTGATTATCATTACTTTTGGATCAACCCTCGTATATTGAAATTTTTAAGAAGCATTCAGGACACTTGAGTAATCATTCCGTGCAATCATATTTGCTTATGAATCCGTAAAAATATTTGAATCAGTCCAAATATGTTTAGGCTGTCTGAATTATGATATTTGACCCGTTTTAAATTTGTTAACAAAGCAGTAGAACTTTACTAGATTATCGTACAAAAAAGAGAGCAGAAAGATTTATGAAATAAGAGAACTCAAAATTGGCGAAACAATCTTATGAAGGTACAATGTTTTTTATATAAAATAAAAATAATATTGGAACCACACTAATACCAAAAAAAAACATTTAAATCTATTGCCTCTATCAAGCGGACTTTAAAAAAGAAATTAAAACAAAAACAAAAGAAACACTAAACTCGGAATCACACAAGCAAACAATCTCCAACAAGTGTACATACACTTTCAAAAAGTTCTATTTAAATACCAAAATCCTTTTGTATAAACATCTAACTGACACTTTCGTTGTAAACACACATGAACTACTGACCTGCATAGTATCAAAGCAGAGAAAATCATAAACATACTTATTGCTTTCCAAATTGAGCTTTTACTTGCATATTATTTTTTATGAAGATAAAATCTCGCGTAACAGTTTCAGTGTCTGTTTTATACCGTCAAAATAAACAAAACAATATTGAAACAATGTCGTTAATTAGTCTTACGGCCAACTAAGAATAAATACTTTCCGTTCTCTAACTTCCAGACATTTTGCAGATAGTGCTTGCAGACCATTTAAATTCTGCATGTAAATATTTTGATCATGTCGATGCATTTGATTATGTAGAGCAATAAAAAAATTGATTTTACGATCGTAAATTAAGTATTTACTTTAAATTTGAAAATGTCGATAGCTGTCGATTGTTTTTGAACGGAAACTTTCATTCATTTTCTCTCTTGTTTAAAGTTTTTGACAGCTTTTACGTACACACCTGGACAAAATAAAAGGTGTGAAAAAAATTTTTTAAAAAAAGCTTGGTTTTTTTATATTTCTTTATCATCCCTCAAAAATTAAGTTAGTTTTCAACATAAACACACTTCATCGTCATAACAAAAAACAAAAGGCTTCACAAATTCTTCAAAAAAACTTAAAATTTAGTTAATTCATAAAATACGCCATATGGCCAGAATAATAGGTGTGCCCAACAAACTTAGTAGTTAACATTGAAATTTCGATAGTTAGGATATCTTTTTATACTGAATTCGTTAGAACGCATCTAATACCCTGAATATCCGCCATTCTTCTTGATGACTTTTTCAATTCTTCCGCGCATAGACGATATCAACTTCCGACAAGTTTCTACAGGAATATTGTACCAAACTTTTTGAATATTCTCCCATAACTGCGCTTTGTTTTGGCAAACCGTCTTTGAAACTTCTCGTTTAAGTTCACCCCAGAGGTTCTCAATAGGATTGAGGCCTGGGGATTGACTTGGCCACTCAACGACGTCCACCATATGCTCTTGGAACCATGCTTCCACCAATCGAGATGAGTGTTTAGGATCATTGTCCTACTGAAATGTTCACAACTGTGGCATATTATCAGCGGCATTTGGCAGCATTACCGTATCCAACAAATCCCTGCACACGAATCTATTCATTATGGCATCAATTCGATGTATCGGTCCTACACCTTGCCACGAAAAACAGCCCCATACCATTATGCTGCCACCTCCGTGCTTCATCGTTTTTTTTGTAAACCTAACATTAAATTGTTCGTCTTCCGGTCAACGAACGTTTCTTGCCGCATCACTACCAAATAAATTTATCTTTGTTTCATCGCTCCAGAGGACATTGCGCGCCAAGTTTTATGAATCAACGCAACATTTTTCTTCGTCTTCAAATTTGCAGTTCTAAGCAGCGGAACTTTCCGGGCAATCCTACCGGGTAGCTTTGCACTTACTGATCGCCGCCAAACGGTTCGTGATCATACCAAATTCTCAATTTCGCTGGCCATTGTCCTGGATGATTTGAACGGATCCCGTTTAGCTAATGTAACTGTACGATTGTCGGTCACTGGTGAAGTTTTTTTTAGGTGCTCCACGTGTTTCAATAGATTTTTCCTGTTTCAAAGCATTCGTAACAAAATTTTCAGACCGTCCAACTGATGTAGCAATGAATTTGTAGGTTTTCCCCTCATCTCAGAGCTGACGAAGAAGTCTTCTCTCCTCTACTCTGCAGTGAGGTCCACGGCCCATCTAATATTATTATAATGTTATAATTGTACCTTCATTTAGTTAAATATCCTCAAAATCTCACCTTTTCAACTATCTAACTATTTAAATTTATTCACTTTAAATTTTTACCAGCACACACCTATTATATTGTCCAGCTCACTTTTGAATACCGAACAAAGAAACAACCTGCAATATTTTCCAAGAGGTAGTTTTACTGTGGGGATTCCCCCATTTCATTCAAAAAGAGTGCTACTTACTTGCCGTAGTGGTTTTTTGATTGCAGAACATATTGTCTAATTTTTTCTCTACATTTTGCATATTTTGGGGGCTCACACCTATTATTTTGTCCGGGTGTGTATGTTGTGCGTAGAACTGTGGACCGTAAGTATTGACTTACCGCCATTTCTACGCATTTTTATTGAAATTGGACGAAACAAAAGTAGATAATTTTTGTTTTCTGTTTTCATTACTCTTAATTCTCTTCTTTTTTCATTCCTCTTCATCGTTTACTCTTCATCCAAATTTTGTGCAGGCTTCGTCCAAACAATCGAATGTATTTATCCGGAAAACCCCCATACATTCGTCGATCTCAATTCAAAAATAGCCAATCTATCGAACAATCTCAATCTACGCCTTATCCTACATCAGCCTTTCCGCCTTAATATCGCTCACATCTATAACACGTTATTTTTATATAAACTCCATAAAATCCAACATGTTCTAATTTTAACAAATTTTTATGTTGATATCCCTCGCTAGAAATTGCGCTTCTGGCATATTCGCTCTTATCAACAAAAAACTGTTTTTTATTCAATCTTCAGTCTTCATGCATATTTCCATCATTGGCTTCCACATTTCGCGGTTAAAATTTTATTTCCATCTCTCAGAAAACACATCTTGCGAATATACCCACCCAGAAGCACCAGCAGCGGCAGCAAATGGCCAATATCAACAACAAACATTCTAGCAACAACAAAATAAAAATAGAAAATTTCTGAAACGCAAATGATAAAATGTTAAAACGACTTTTCTAAAAATAACATTTAACCCAGACACTATTCTATTCAAAATAAATTTTCAGTTTAGTTCAGTGTGTTGTATGTGGATGTTGTGTATGTATACAGATTCGTACATACACTTAGACCATTTCTATCCGTTCGCTTGCCACATGTTTAAAACGTACTTAAAACGAATGTGACCATATTCTACATACATACAATGCCATGGTTTATTTTAAAATTATGCTAAAAGTTACACACGCATTGCAAATAGATCCCGGTCAGATAATGAAAAAAAAAAAATTTGTCATTTGAACATGAAAAACTAAATTCAATTGAGTGGCTTGAATTCGTGATAAGAGCTTAATGTGGGGCAATTGACACCACGTGTAATCTATATAAAATGAAATCAAAATTTCCAAGTTTTTGCATGTTCTTATAAACATCCGAAAATTGAAGATTGTTGCGCAGTTATGTCAATTCTGATATGTATTCGTATCGCTGAGAGTTTATTAGTCTAACATGTTTTGTTGCTATCTATACAATTCTATATTAAATTCATTTATTTATTTAAAATCGTATCTATTCGCCAAAATCGTTGGGAAACTATTTTTAGAAATGCGTAAGAAAATTTCCTTTGAAATTTCATCAGAATTTTGATGGATTCCATTGGCAAAAATAGATAATTTATTTACAAATGTTATTTTTAGGTGTTGATGTAGCAAAGAAAATCGAAGTAGAATCTCAATTTAAATTTTATGAAAAAAGTCTGTTGAGGAAATTTAACTGGTTCTTCGAGTAAGAGACCAGACTATACATAGAGTTAAATATCTCTAAGTGCATTACCTTTTTCGTCATATAGTGTTGTTTTAAATTCGGTTTTTGTCAGTTAATCGCTAAATCTATTGTCAATAATCAATCAATTTTATTTCTCAAAGCTTGATGATGATGACCTGGAGTGGGTCCAGAGGGACCCTAACACTGCGACCTCCTAGATCTATTGTGCCTCCTTTGCGTTATGTCATATAGATTTTCCAGGCTTCTAATGAAACTGGAAATGTTCCTTGACGGGACATTTGTGATGTCCCTGATGGAAGGAAGAGCAGAGCCAAGTAGCTAAAATCTTCTCGCTAATGCTGGACAGACTGTGAGCAGATGTTCTACAAACTCTGTCGTTTCCCCATAGTATCTGCAGCGGTCGTCCTGCTCCTCACCTATCCTGTGGAGGTACTTTTTGCATGGAAGGTGTCCTGTCAATGCTCCGCATAGAACTCTTATGCCACTTTTACAGAGAGCCACTGCTTCTTTCGCTCTTTTATTATCGAAGCCAAGGTATTTTTTTTAGTGTTTTAAACCCTCAATATTAAGCCAGTAGTCTTGTCTTCGATCTTCTTCTTGCTCCAAGTTTTAATTTCCTTTCTCGTATCTGCTTTTGTAAAACCCCAGTACAAAGAAGGACCTATGAAGGGCATTTCTGCTCCTTTTTTTTGGCTCTGGTATCAGCTTCCTCGTTTCCTCGGTGCCCCTCATGGCCGGGGATCCATATCAACTCGAGGCTATTCTGTGCCAGTATTTCATCTAGGGCCTCTCTCACCTCTAGGAGAATAACCGAATTTATTTGATCGCGATTTATAGTGCCGCTTGACTATCCGATAGGATCTTAATTCTGACCCTTTTAGTATTTCTTATTTTTATTGTTTGTGAGGCTCTTAGTATGGCAGATAGTTCTGCTTGATAGATCGTGGCCTCCTTTGGGAGCGGGAAATGGATTTTGCACTTGGGACCGACGATCCCTGCTCCTACTCCACAATCCATCTTTAAACCATCCGTATACCACATTTGCGCTCCTTTGTACGAGGAAGTTGGGCCATCCTTCCATTTGTCCTTTGATAGAATTGTGACCTTGAACCTCTTCTCGAATGCTGCCTCAGTTTTTATTTGGTCGCTGAGGTTTAACATTTCCATTATGGGCCTGGCGTCCTCCAGGATTTTTAGATGGCCTTTAAGGTCCCCTGATTTATACCTGTAGGCCTGTTGTAGGCTAACGGCTTGTCTCGCTGCTTCCTCCTGAATTTTGAGGTGCAGCGGTTCAAGGTTTAGAAGGGCCTCCATTTCTGCTGTTGGAGTGGAGCTCATTGCTCCTGTAATCAGCAGGCAGGCCATCCTTTGAAGCTTGTAGAGCAGTTTTTTGTATGGTTTTCTTCCACCACACTGCAGCTCCATATAGGAGGATAGGTCTCACCATTTGTTTGTATGCCCATAGGGTCTGCCTTGGAGATAGTCCCCAATTGCGTCCAAGCATTTGTTTTCCATTTTTCTGACTATTGTAATAGAATTACTTTAGTAGATTTATGGAAAACTCAACTTCTTTTGTTATATGAATTTATCTTTGATTACAATGAAGATTGGTAACCCAAAAAATCGAAATTTATAAGTCATGAGATCACGGAATAATTTATTAGCATATGTATGCAGATAATCTTACATATGTAAATACATTTCATTTCACGCACCATCCAAAACTATTCACAAACACTACTCTTCCTAAACCGAAAATACACAATTAGATGGCTTCATCCAACTGATTAATTGCTTCTTATAATTTACGACAATTTGTCGAAACGACGTTACCTTGCAAACAAAGGCGCAGTCATTTCGATGTTTCCAACACCCACAACCTGAATGCTAGGTCCATCTGACCGGCGAGTTACCGCGACAAACCAGTCAAATGTTCACATCTGCGAACGAAAGATGACTACGCTGGGACTCCTCTGTGAGCTTTCATGAAATTTCACTATTGCCGATAACTTTAGATCCAATTTAGTCCCACGATTTCTCCCCCATTATGGGCTATCGTTCGATTTGGCAAACATATCCTGGTGGATCCTCTTAATTTTTTTAAACTAAAGATACGTGCTTATCGTACAATCTTCCAAAACTTCGTGCTTTGATTGCGCTATCGACTGGTCCACGGATACATATCCTTGTCAAAAAATACAATGCCATCATTTTCTACACAGGGTACTCTAAACCCTGAAAACGCTTATTTTGACCGTTTTTCTTTCAATAGTGTCGATACTACGCTGGCTAGCACCAGACAAGCTCACGGTGGCTAAAAAGTATTTGATTTTTTTGAGCTACCGTGAGCTGATGCATCAGGGTATATTCCGCTACTCCAACAGCAGCGGGTCTTTTCTACTACGAATGCTCCATAAGGCCGATGAGAAATTGCTTCCTTGTGGCAATTTCAGGCACTTGAGTGCCATAACCATCCCAGTGAAATATCCGTTCTCTATTATTCAAGACTTTTGTCAAGAACTACGTGGCATCTTCTCCCCCATAAACCTATCAAAGGGCTTCTCTCTATTGAATTCCAGTGCAGCCAAACGATATTTCTAAGGCCACTATCTACACACTCTTCAAACTCTTTGAATTAGCCTGAATGATTTTCGAACTTGCAATCCAATCGTTCCAGCAATTTTGTCAACAAAGTGCTGCACGGAATGAAACTCCGCTTCATCTCCCTCGCCGATATTTTGGTAGCTTCGACTAGTGCAGATGAGCACAACATTCACTTTGAGCAACTATTCCAAAGATTTGTTGCCCAAGATCTCATTAATGGAGGATTATCACTGTCTTCGACGTTATGTGAAATTCTTAGGTCATAGCGTTTTCCCGAAAGGTATTAAGTCCTCGTTGACAAATGACAAATCTGCAGCTGAACTCTCCGAAATGGATAAAAAAAAGAGATTTTTAGAGATGGTCAGTTTCAATCGTGTTACTTCCTTCACACAGTTTAGATCCAGGGGCGAAAAATATAGAAAATTGTTATTCATTAGGATAATGTGTGTTGGGCTGAGCTTGATTGACTCTTGGTTTTCGAACGGAATCGTACCACTGGATTCTAAGAAAGATAACATGGTTCTTCAAGATTGGTTATCATGACTAACAACGATGCGTCCGATCTTCTCGAACCCGAATTCACCATGTCACCAGCACAACTCCTTTATGGAGAGTCTTCCTAGCGGTATTCGTCAAGAACGTTTTTGAACGATCAGCAACCGGACTTTGCCTCTGGACTTTCATTGGCTATGGCAAAACTCCGTCCGGCTGACGTAACATCTTTAAGCAAGTTGTCCCTTGCTCTGATGTCGTTGTTAAAGACGATTCTGTTCGTGCATAACTTTTGAACGAGTTCATCAGACTTGTCGCCCAATGGGACCAACCTACTCTGTCAATTTGATTTTGATCCGCTAACTGTGTTAGAAGTTCTAAGGGTGGACAAACATTTCAAAACTTTAGAGTTAAAACATATTTTAATAGTTTTTTTTCATATTGAAATTTAATGGTACTATTAAAAATCCCCAAGGTTGAAAAAATGAGGCAAAAACGACTTTTTTTTTTTTACATGGACGCCATTTTGTGAAAAAAAAAGTTTTTTCCGAATCGCCTACGTCAGACGAATTTTAACTTTTTCTTATTACAGAATTCACCAAAAATGTATGTTTCAGACCACCAGAAAGGTTAGAATCATGTCAACCATGAGACAAGCTTTTTTTTGAGCCTTCACTTCGCCGGCCTATATCAATGTTAATTTTTTTTATTTTTTGAATACATTTTTGTACCTTCAAAATGTTAATAAAAAAACTGGTAAAAAAAAAATATATCTCAAAAATGTTTATGGTTTTTTTTTTATTGCGTCCGTAAAATCACCTCAAAATCGAGCCTTTAGACGAGAATACTGACTTAACGTCACTTTCCATTAGCGACGTTAGAGCAAATAGTTAGGCAGTTCTATCTCTCTCTATTATTGTCTCCACACACACTTCAACACACAATTCGAAACTCAACTATAGAGAAATTGTCAAATTGAATTCGCGTGACGTCATGGAATAGAAATGTTTCTCCACTCAAGTTAAAATTAATTTACTATGTTGATTTCGTTAAAATTCGACGGCTGCGTCGGAAATTATAGGACAAAAAGTTTTTGTTTGGCAGTGCATGTTTTCTAGATTTATAAGGCTGCCAGCATATCACTATACAGTCGTGACCACAATTATTTACACAACGCTAATCAAGAAGAAAAATTTGAATGAAATCAAAATAACTCCTTCAATTTTTATTACAACAAAATGAAATTTTATTCAGTTATTCATTGCCAAATTCATAGTTACTTGACAAAAGTAAAATTGAAATAAAACATTACGGAACAAAAATAAAAATAAAAACTAGCTGGCCAAAATTATTTGCACACCCGTCATTATGGCCAAAATTATTTGCACACACTAAGAAAAATTTTCCAGAAAATTAACGGTAATTCTTCGACTTTGTTTCGATCAGTGATCAAGCTGGAACAAATTTTGGACATCAGTTGACATTAGATTTCATTGTAATAAACTAGTTAGTGACAGTGAAAATGCTTAGAAACGTTGAACTCTCAATCAAAAAGCGTGTGGCAATCGTTGCTGAATTTAATAGCGGTATTTCCGCTAACGAAATTGCCAAAAAATTTAAATGTCACAGGCGGAGCGTTTATTATCAGGTAAAAAAACAACATTTAACTGGCAGTGTTAAAAATGCAGTAGGAAGGGGTCAAAAGAGGGCAACAAGTGAAAGGGAAGATACTGTAATACGTCGGTGTATGCAGCAAAATAGTCGCGAAAAGATCAATAACATAATAAATAGTATTAACGAAAACAAAAATGACAAAATCAGTAGAACAACAGTTCGGAGAAGACTTTCCGAGGCAGGAATAAAAGCATACGTCATCCGAAAACAGCCGTACATCTCTCCAAAGAATCGGAAAGTTTGCTTGCAGTTTGTATTTTAGCACAGAAATAAGCCAGTCGAATTTTGGAGATAAATTTTGTGGACAGATGAAAGTGCTATATTATTGGACGAAATGTACGGTAGACATTTTTACTATTCCAATGAACAGCAAAAGAAAAATCAAGCCATCAGTATCCCTACGCGCCATTCACATGGTGGTAAAATTATGGTATGGGGTTATATTTGTTACAATGGGGTTGGTCCAATTGTTGATTGTCCAACAAAGGTGCGTTCGTGTGAATACCTTCAAATATTGAACGAAGTTGCATTTGTTGCCGGCGATTATTTGATTGGTCCTGATTTTATACTACAACAGGACAATGCACCAATCAATACTTCAAAACGGATTCAACAGTTTTTATCGGACGTTGGGCAAAAAGTCATGAAATGGCCTCCACAAAGCCCTGATTTGAATGTCATTGAGCATGTCTGGCATTTGATGAAATCAACAATTCTTCAAAAGATTGGAAAATCGGCAGCTGAAGCCTCGGAAGACGTCTTAAATGCATGGCAGGTCCTATCCATCGAAACTATAAAGAATTTATTTGATTCAATGCCAGCAAGACTCGAAGCGGTTATTCGTGCCAAGGGAGGCAACACCAAATAATAGATAATGGTCACAAATTACCCGTTTTTTATTAAGGCTAACAATTAGTTTACCTTTTTCCCAGATTTTTCGGAAAAACGAGGTGGAAACCATCCATTGCAAATAATTTTGCCCGTAATTACGGGTGTGCAAATAATTTTGGCCAGCTAGTTTTTATTTTTATTCTGTAATGTTTTATTTCAATTTTGCTTTTGTCAAGTAACTATAAATTTGGCAATGAATAACTGAATAAAATTTCATTTTGTTGCAATAAAAATTGAAGGAATTATTTTGATTTCATTCAAATTGTTCTTCATGATTTACGTTGTGTAAATATTTGTGGCCACGACTGTATGTATATTTAAGTTTATTGTATGCTTCTATAATACCTCTTGGTTTTGAGTCATCGTGGCACTACAGCCCGAATGGAGCCTTAACCTCTGTAATGTTACACCTCCAGTCATCTCGGTTCAATGGCCGCGTCCTCCAGTTCGGTGCTCCCAAAAGCGACCTACTGTCAGCTTCTACTGAATCCTCCCAACGCTGCTTGGGGATTCGATTGCCGCTCATTCGTTCGACGTGGTCTTGAGTAGGAGTTCGTTTCGTTCAGCTCTCGCAAACACAAATTACTAGGTCTGAGCAATTTGTTTAAGGGCTACCGTTCTTGTGGCTTTCGGAATATTGAAAATTTTAAATTGACTGTGTATACAAAGCATCAAATTTATCAGTCGTTTGCATTTTTTCCTAAGAGCCGACCATTTGTCGGAAAACTCGATGTGTTTTTTTTACCTTACATGACTCTGCAGCTTCAAGTGTGCTCCCACATTCATCAAAAATCACAGAGGCCAATATGTTATGGAACGTCAACATGTCCTACAAGTTATCGCAATTCGAAATTTTACAAATTTTCTTTGCCTAGTTTTAGGCACTTAACGTCCACATGAGATTAAAAAATTCCAAAACTATCTAATTTAGACGCATGTTCGAATTTCATTTCATAGATTTGGTTTCATCGGATGCAGTGATGCCATCTAGGAATTTTTCCCCTAAACCTAGGGTATTTTTACATCCGCCGGAAACTCCTAGGGATTTTTTTTCGAAACATTTGCATATTTATCAGGCTAAATATGCTTGAAGTCCGAATTTTGAAATTTCTGATTATAATTTTTACAGTTTAGAGATATTCGGAAATCGGCTTTAACCCCAAATGATTGCATTTAAGCGGGGTCTAAGAAGCCTATGCGTGCTTATCCAAAAGAGGAATGTTTATGTTGTGGACAAATCCGAAATTTTGATTTGGTAGCTTAACACTTTTGTATGTAGTTGTAGATTGGTAGCTAAATACTAATACCACGAAGAAATCTAAGGAAATTTTCACCGAATTCCATCGAATTTCTTTCTTGGCTGGTTGGCAACATTGCTCGGATATCATAGCTTAGTAAAATTATGAGGGTGTCCGGATCAATAAACATAGAGAAGAAGGCATAAAATTACACTAATAAAAATATACTAATAAAATATCGATATCTGACAAGACATTAAAATATATCTAACTTCCACAGGAAAATATAAGCTTTAAATTAAAATATTTGGTTTTTGAAGTTATGAATTTATCGTCAAAGTGATCCTAATATCAATTTCCTTCGAAAAACAGTTCAAAATCGCAGCATTGCAGCACTTGTCATAATACGTACTATGTTATATTTTTCCTCCGATTGATTTCACTGGAATGCTAAAACGCAGTATTTTGGTTGCGAAATGAAATGGTCATTTTCTGCAACATTGAATTAGTCTTTGAAATTTCCCGTAAGCATTCAAATGTTCTATTAGAATTGAAGATTTATTCCCCTTTTGTTTGCTGTTCGCCAAAAATCGAAAAAATACCTATGCACTCAAAATAAAAATTCATCTAATCTATTCAGCTCAACAAAAAAATTAAAAATCAGCTTGGCGCTATTTCTATTCAAAAATGTTCGATTCGGGATATGATCTTATTATTTGTGTTCCTTCCATAGGATCTAAAAAAAAACTTGTATTTCAAATAAATGAGCGCAAAAACGCCTATCATTTCAAAGCAGTGCTGCTTGATTGAAAAATTTCACTCGCATCTTTCATTCGATCACAAAATTCATATCTGTTTTTGTTTTTTTTTCTTATTATTCATTTAATTGCACACGCTCGTGTGAGTCAATTTGCAAATGTTTATCTTCATACAATATATTTTTTTTCGTGATTTGGACTCTATGTTTTTCTGCCGGCAATTCTAACAGCTGTGGCCACTATACCTCCTTGCTCGCAATGGCTTAGTATAAAAATTTTGTGGTGAGCCGACTATAAATAAACTTCAAATAAAATAAAATGTATCTGTTTAATGCATTAAATTACTGTATGTGGCTTTGTTTACATCAACAAAGACACGACAGCGTCCACTTAACACTCTGCTTTTTATTGTTGCTTGACAATGCTAATTATCTCATTAAAAATGGATTTCTGCAGTAGTGCTTGTCACACACATTTCTGATTTAAAATTCTAATGCAGTAAAAAATTCGCGAAACAATATTTCATACTTGATCAAAACGTGTAAGCAATTTAAAAAAAAAAACTAACTCTATAATTTCATTTCATACTTTCATTTTTTTGCCGATAGATCACAAACGGCCCGTGGCATGTGCTTTTGGCTTAATTGTATCAAAGTTTATGTGAGGCTAATTCAAATCGCATGGCTAAATGGAATACATACATTTTCCATTCACTGGTTATTTGATAAATGTTCAAGTGAAATTTTATCGTCTAAGTCAATCGAGTTGATGTACGTCAAACAAATTTCTCGCATTCCATTCTCCTCTTATTCTTCATGCTCATGCACACACTTATTTTTGTGCTCATGCGAAGAGAATATTGTGTCTTGAGAAATAAAGCTAATTAAAATAATTCAAATAAAATTAAAATTAATTTAAAATAAATCTTGTAGGTAATACCAATGTATTCATCAATCAAACGTTACGTTATTTATGAAAAAAAAAATACAAAATTTTAAATTTATTTATTTATTAGCCAAACAAGGCATAAATACATATACATACATAAAATATGAAATATCCAATTATTTAATAAAAAAAAAGTGTAAGGTACCAATAAATAGCACATTAATAAATAAATAACTAATGGAGTAAACAAATAAGTTGAAAATATACAATAAGTAAAATAACAAGTAAATAAAAGAATAACAATTAAAAACGATAATTAAACAAGAGCTTAAAAGTTATGGTGTACAAATGGCTTGGATAAGGGAAGATTTGTAGGGTAGTTTGGAAATCGTTGGGGAATAAAGGTTGCTAAAGCCATTGAAGACCCTGCAGCATCTATTCACCGGCTCATTAGCTGCATATATGGTAGAATGTGGATATTCCTTTAGTAAGCGATTGGACCTGGTGTTCCTTAAGGGGATATTTATCACAAATTTACTATTAAGGAACTCAACTCTAATAATGCCTCTAATTACGTCAAATGTGAAGCAGGCCGATATCATCATTCTTCTGGACGCAAGTGAAGTTAAGTTTAAATGACCCAGTCTAAACTCATATGGCGGTAAATTTTTGAAATCGTAAGGGTTGTACAGATCTCTTAGGGTGAAAAAAAAATTGTTTTTGAATGGACTCGAGTCTGTTATTGTGAATTTCGAAGGCTGGGTTCCAAATAATACAGGCATATTCGAGAAGAGGGCGTACAAATGCAGTGTATAATGATCTTGTGGCCCACAAGTTTTTAAACTCCTTGGCACGTCGTTTAATAAAGCCGAGCTGCTTATTCGCACGTGAAAGAATTTTGTCGTAGTGCAAGGTGAAACGAAGTTTCACATCCATCACAACACCGAGATCAACAACGCTATCAACGCGAGTTAATAAGTTGTTGCCGAGAAAGTAGGTATTCTGCGTAACCATGCATTTACGGCTAAAACTTATGATTTGGCACTTATCAATATTCAGCGAGAGCTTGTTTATATTGCACCTCTGAACAAGAGAATTAAGCTTGGATTGAAGGAAAAGTGCATCAGATTTAGATTCAATGGTGTGGTAGAGTTTTAGGTCGTCTGCATAAAATAGGTGAGGAATGTTTGACAGGACGTCAGATAGATCCGAAATGAATATGTTAAAGAGAAGTGGGCCAAGGTGACTACCTTGTGGAACACCATAGGTAGCAAATATATTTTTTGATAAAATTCCTTGAAATTTAACGAGTTGTATTCGGTTGTGGAGGTAGGAACTGAGCCAGCTTAGTAAAGATCCAGCAAGTCCGAATTTGTGCAGCTTAAGGATCAATATAGAATGGTCAACTCTGTCAAAAGCTTTGCTAAAGTCAGTGTAGACTGCGTCAATTTGATAGCCTTTCTCCATTTTACACAAAACGTCCGAAACTAGGATTGTCAAGTTTGTGATAGTTGAGCGACCTTTTCTAAAGCCATACTGTTGCTCATTCAGACGGGAGTCAACTAGTGGGGAAAGTTTATTGTAAACAACTTTTTCAAAAAGTTTTGGAATGGAAGATAAAATGGCAATGCCCCTGTAATTTTCGACGCAGCGTCTATCGCCATTTTTGAAAATTAGTGTCACATATGAAAGTTTCCAACAGGATGGGAAAACACCGGATGAAAGTGATCTGTTAAAGAATATATGCAGGGGTGTTATTAGCTGCTCTACACACCTCCGCAGGAAGGTCGGCGGAAGAAGATCAGGACCAGGGCCTTTGTTGCAATCGAGCTCCAATATAGCTTTACGTATTTCTTCGCGTGATATTTTAATTTGGCTGAGAAAAGTGGTTGGTGCTGAATTAGAAGGAGAAACATTTGAGTAAGATGGGTCTGATACAGTGAAAATTCTCTGGAAATTATCTGCGAATAAATCGCAGATATCTTTAGGAGAAGCAGAGGTGATATTATTATAGGACATTGACAATGGATAACCGGTGACTTTCCGCTTCATATTTACAAAATCAAAGAATTTTTTGGGGTCGTGGATTATACTTTCACCGGTTTTCTTAATATAATTGGCATAAGCATCGCGAGACTTTGTCGAGAATTCCTTAACTACTTCAATATAAGCTTCCTGAATAGTAGGATTAACATCAATATTTTCCTTTAATCGTTTATGTAGTTTGTTTCTATGATTTCGCAAATGCCTAAGTTCCCTATCAAGCCATGGTTCAGGCAATTTTTTCTTTTTTTTAATACATATCTTTCAACTAGCCTTGAAAGAGGATTCGTCCAATCTATAGAGTCAAGTACATGGTGAATACTTTCGTAGTCAGCGTTAAGAAAGTCATATACAATTGAATTATTGTACGTTTTTAAGTAAATAGAATCAGGAGTGGGAAGTTCAACTGATAGTGCAGTGTGGTGTAAACTATTTGAAAAAAGATGCTCTGCATCATTAGTTGGACTTACCACAACTTCGTCATAGGTGTCATACTAACCAAAAAAAGAGCTAACATTTATAGAATCTCCTAATGACATAGTCGCCATTATTTTAACTGAAATATCAAATCAGATTAAAATTTAAAGACTAAAAGATCAGAAATATGCCAAATTCAATTTTGGAAAATGATCTTCGTATGTTTTTGACTCTAAATATATTTTATATTTTACACTTTTATATTTTGCATTGTAATTGTAATTTTTAATTATAAACTTGACTTGTTGATTAATTTGCTTTTTTTTCTCTTTGCAGGTAAGTTTTCAAACTAAACGATGATAATAATGGATTTGTAAGTATTTGCACCTGACTTTAGCTCGCCTTGTTTTTCATGCAAAAGAATCGCGGAAATGTTATATGAGTGACAGAAATTCATCCCCAATAAACAGTTTTAGTATGTTTTTGCTAACGAATATATTGGTCTGGAGCAGAATGTGTGAAATGGTACGTTGAATGGTACGTTGATAGTGCAGTTCGATTGTTTAAACTTGATCGCAAAACAACTGGCAGTAGTGGCTACTACTACGCCTGACTATGTTCCAAAAGAAATGTTCTGGATGCGAACTGAGATTTCCTTGTACGAGAAATGTCTCGTCTCAGAACAAACTCCTTATTAAAAATTCCTCGTGTGAAATTGTTACGAGATGATTATTGTCTCAGAGCAATCTCAGCTTCGACGTGGCGAATTTAACCGCCCCTACTAGTGTCGGCTGAGATTTGCTCAAGATAATGAAATAAAAGACAACTACGAAGTTTCTTTTAAAAAGTCTTTTTGGTCGCCGACCGATTTTGGCATACCGCAATAGACTGTCCTTTATTGTAAATCATTTCATCTTTTATATCAAATGATAACACAGTTATATCAAATTCAAAAACTGCGCGAATCAAAAATAATTATGTGGTTCCGAGAATTTACCACCGCGTGCAATTAGGGCGCTCTAGTCGCCATCAATGTAGATGACATTTCGGCAAGTGTCGAAACGTCAGTTTTGTTTTGAAGTGACACTACACCCTCTCTCTTTGGGGGAAAAAAAAATTTTTTTTTGTATGAAAAAAAAAATTTTTTTTTTATTTTTATTTTTTAGGTTCGCGCATTACAATTTTATATAATTTGATGCTGTTATTCTATATTTCTTTTCCTGATTTTTTTCTTCTTTATTTTGACTTAATTTTATCTTATAGTGTACATATTGTTTGATTCTATGACTCAATTAGGATAGTTTACAATAGATATATATATATTTTTTTATTTTTTTTGTTTTGTTTTTTTTTTTTTTTTTTTTTTTTGTTATTTAGTTCATCATAATTGTTGCTTAAATATAATTTTGAGTACACACATTTCATTTGTTAATATAACTATATGTATTATTTCTCGCATTTATTTTTTTTTTTTTTTTTTTTTTTTTTTTTACATGTATACTTATTTTGTTACTTATTTGGTATTGTTTTACATTAATCTTGTTGTACATATTCAAATAGGTTTATCTAGTGATTTTAAATTAATGGTGTATATAATTTTAGCAAATTGTTGTGGTATTTCTTACTTTTTCCATTTATTAATATATTGGTATTAACACCATTTCTTTTTAATATTTCATATGGTCCGTGATATGTACTCTGTAATTTTTTTCTGTTAATATTTTTGACTAAAACTAGATCTCCTACTTTGAAATTTGCTGGATTTATAATACTGTGAGTATCTAATCTATTTTTTCTTTTCATTTTTACTTTCTCGACCAATTTTCGAGCTAAACTAATGCTATTTTTGAGTCTAATTTTCAGTTCATTAGCAAAATTGTCTAAATTGTTTATTGGTTCGTTTTCTTCTACAATATCGTCGGGCAATTGGGGTAATCTTCCATAGATAAGTTCATATGGAGAATATTGGGTGTCTATATGTGGGGTAGTATTATACGCGAAAGTATAGTACGGTATCCATTTGTCCCATTCATAATCATTAGCGAAATTAAGCAAATATTCGTTTAGCACTCTGTGGTTACGCTCCACAGTGCCGAGTGTTTCGTGATGATATGGTGCTGAGAAAATTTGTTGAATTTTTAATAAATTACAAATGTTTTCCATAAGCTCATTAACGAATTCAGTTCCATTGTCTGATTTCAATTTTTTGAAAATACCGTGTTTTAATATTAATTGTTCTACTAATGTTTTGGCAATGGTTTTAGCGTCTTTTGTTTCTATAGGGTAGGCAATAACGTATTTAGATAATTCGCATTGCATTGTAAGGATATATCTATAACCGTTGGATATTCTTAGTGGTCCTACTGTATCTATAGCAATTGTTTCAAATGTATTTTTCGGTGTGTCAGTTATTGTTTGCTTTTCTTTTATATGTTTTGTTTGTTTATTTTTCGTACAAATTTCACAGTTTTTAATAAATGTTTTTATCATCTTGTTCATATCTTTCCATATAAATTTTTGTTTTAGTTTAAGTAATGTCTTTCTTACACCCAAGTGTCCTCCTATCGGTGTTGTGTGGTAATTATTTATTAGTTTGAATTGTATTATTTTATCAGTTATTCGTTTTGGTGGTTTGTATAATATTATTTTTAGGGGCTCTTTATTATTTGTTAGGATACTATTCTGTAGCCGATTGAATTTGTTTTTAAATTCTTCTTTATTTACCATGTTATATATCTCATCTCCTTCTTCTATGTATATTTTCGTAAGATGTCTTCTAGTTGCTTGTGATGTCAGTTTCTCCAATGTTGGAACTAATTCCGATGGATTATCGCTGCATCGAACTAAGATCTGATTGTCTTCAAACGTAATTTTTGGAATGCTCCCTATTTCGAATTTTAATTTTATTAGATTTTTTATATCAGCTGGGGAATCGCTGTCCCATGTGTAGATTTCGTTAGCCATTTTTAGTTTGCTTACTTTTCTTGTTTGCACTTTTTTAGTGTTTTCTAAGTTTTTTACCATATTTCTCGTAAGGGGTAATACTTTCATTTCTTCGGTAATATTTCTCTGCTTTGGTATCATGTCTTTTAACGTATCTGAATTTAATTTGATGCGTGATAATGCATCGGCATTAACATTCATTTTGCCCTTTCGATATATTATATCGAAGTCGTAATCGCATAAATCTAGTCTTATGCGCGTCATCTTTGATGATGGGTTTTTATGTGTAAACAATGATATAAGTGGTCTGTGGTCTGTAATGACCGTAAATTTGTTTCCAAATAGATAAGGTCTAAAAAAATTTATCGCCCAATGGATTGCTAATAATTCTTTTTCAATGATCGGTTTGTTTATTTCATGTTTCACTAGGGTTCTACTTGCGTAGGAAATTGGTAAGTCATGTCCTATTTCGCCTTGTGAGAGTACTGCACCTAATGCATAGTCTGATGCATCGGTTGTGACAATAAATGGTTTATTGAAATCTGGGTACTGTAATATCGGTGCATTCATTAGTTTATTCTTTAGTTTTTCAAATGTTGATTGACATTTTTCTGTCCATAAGAATTTCGTATTCTTTTTTAATAAATCGTTCAGGCATTTTGTGGTTTTGGCGAAGTCTGGGATAAATCGGCGGTAGTAATTCGCGAATGCAACGAATCTTCGGACTTCGTCTGCGTTTAAAGGTACTGGATAGTTTCTAATTGTATTAAATTTTGCAGGGTCTGTACGGACTCCGTCCTTTGTGATTAAGTGTCCCAAATACACTACTTCACTTCTTAAAAAGTTGCATTTTTCAGGGTTGAGTTTGAGGTTGTATTTTTCTAGCCTATCAAATATTTTTATTAGATTGCTATTATGGTGTGCAAGGCTGCACCCAAAGACAATTATGTCATCAACATATAAAAAGGCTGCTGAGTCTAGACCACTCAGAGCTATTGTTAGCATGCGTTGGAAGCTATTAGATGAAATAGTTAAACCGAAAGGTAATCGTCTGAATTGATAATGTCCTTTGTTTGTCGAAAAGGCTGTTAATGGTCTTGATTCTTTTGTCAGTTCGATTTGGTGAAAGGAACTTGTCATGTCAAGAGTGGAGAAGTATTTCGCTCTCCCTAGCCTGTCTAAGACATCTTCTAATCTTGTTAATGGAAACTTATCATTAACAATTTTTTTGTTCAGTGCTCTGAAATCCACTACAAGTCTCCATTTTGTTAGTCCTGACTCACTTTTCTTTGGTGTCAAAAGTAATGGTGAGTTGTATGGGCTCGTGGAGTTTTCGATAATGTTATCATTTAGTAATTGATTTACTTGTTTATTTATTTCATCAATGTGTGTATGGGGCAATCTATAGTTTTTGATATACGTTGGAGTGTTATCTGTGACGTGTATTTCTTGTTTATAAAAATTATTTGCTGTAAGAGGGTCGTGTTCTAGTTGAAAGATATGCTGATAATGTTGAATTATTTCTAGTATCGATCTTTTGTCTTCTGAGTTCAAGTGGTTTATGTTGATATGTTTTAGTAAATCTTTAAATCTCTGCTTATTTCTGATGTCTTTATTCACTGAAGAAGTGTTTTTATGTGATTTGTATCTAGCTAATGGTTCTGTTTCTATTTTAAAGTTTTTAATTACAATGTCCTCTTCGTTAGTGTTAAGTAGTTTTATATGTTTAATGCCTTCTGCTGGTATTATTGTACTACCTATGTAGACTCCCGGTGTGATTTCTTTATTTACTATCACACTGTCTTCTTCAATGTCAAAGTCAACTGGACAAATAAATTCACATCGTGCGGGTATTGTTAATTTATATATTTTGGAATCTGTACTGATTGGTATTGTATAATCTTCACCGTCGATATTAATTGTTAACGTATATGTTTCGTAATCAATTTTTGCCAGTTTCTGTACCAGGAAATCTCTTCCTAGTATTCCATCTGTATGGATAGGGAAATCAGGTTCCACTATTTGGAAAGGGTAGACTATGGGTTTTTCACCAATGTTTAAGTTTAGATTGGCAATACCTATTGAGTATATTTCCTGGTCTGTTATGCCAGAGAATTTGCATCGTTTGTCTTTGTCTATGCTTTCATCTTCTGAAATTGCATTTATCTTGCAGATTGATATATCTGCTCCTGTATCTATTAATAGTTTCAAATATTTTCTGGATTTTCTACAATATAGAGTAATGTAATTCTTCAATTGCGTATTTAATAAGTATATCTTTTCTATCTGGATCCCGGGGTCAACTTTTATTCCTCGTTGTTGCTGGCCTCCGGGCCGATGGCGTTTCCCTGTATTATGTTTACTCTGTGTTGCCTGTTATTTTCGTAATTCCTATTTGTTCCCCTGTTGTTCCTATTATTTATGTTAGAGGAGTGATATGTGTTCCTGTGCCTTTGATTGGTTACTTCCTCATATCTGGGGTTGTAATTATTTCTATAATTACTTCTGTGATTATTGTTTTGGTTTGTTGTATTATTTCTGGTATTATAATTGCTTCTATTGGTCCTGTTATTACCTCTGTTATTATTAACATAGTTCTGGCTATAGTTATTATTCCTGTAAGTGTTATTATAATCATTTGATTTATTTCTATTATTATTCAATTGCTGGTTTGTATTATTTCGTCTATTCACGTACATAACGTTTTCTGTTATATTGTTACTTGATTCAAACTCGGTTGCTATCTGAATTGCTTCAATAAATGTTTTGGGTTGAGCCGCAAAAATAGTCGGTTTAAGGGGTTCACTTAACCCATTTTTGAAAATAGTTAGTGCGTAGGAGTCATTTGACTTCTGTATTGCGCTTTTTTCTGCGGGAGATGGGTTCTGACCCAAACTACTAATCTGAATTTCGCTTAGTTCATTAATGAGCTCAGATAGTTTTTCGCCGAACTTTTCAACCGTTCCGCGTTGACTTAATTGCGCTAACTGAGTATGAAGTTGCTGTGGACTTTTTCTGTTTTTAAATCTATTTCTGAGTATTTTTTCTAATTCTTCATATGTTTTTATATCTAATGTTAAGATCTGAGTTTTAACTGATGTTCCTAACTTCACATTTCTTGTAAAATTCAGCAAATTGTTTTTGCCCTCTTCATTAAGACTGTCGTTGATTAGACTAACTATTGTTAGAAATGCTTCCAATTCTTTGGGGTTTCCCGTAAAAATTGGAATGGATTTCAACGCTAATTCAATATTGAAGTTACTCATCTTGCTATCTACTGAACTTTCTAATTTTTCCAATAGTAGTTCTTTTGCCTCTTTATATTTTCCTATTAATGTTTCTATTAACTCTTGACTACTATCTAAGCTAATTGCTTCTTTTTGTATTTCCTCTACAGTATTTAATTTTTCAATAATGTATTCTCTTTTATATATTCTGTTTGGGGTTTTTTTTAGATTTGTTATTATTTTTGTTATTAGACAAATATTTTCTTCCATTTATAGAGAATTTATCCTGGACCATATGAAATCTTACTGTTTCTTATCTTCAATCTAGAAATTGTACACATTAAAATTGCAATTTGTGATAATTATAATAATTGTACACATTTGAATTTTATTTTCAATTTTGCAATTAAATTCTACTACTGGATCATAGGTGGCGCTTGTGATGCCAACTGCAGCAAAGTGAAAATGTCATAAATAGAGTGAACTTAGGCCTTTTACCTTTATGTCACTAGTTCTCAAGAAAAGAAACGTTGTTTTGGCTAGCTTTGTTTTTCATTTGTATTTTATAATTTCATTTTAACACATTTATTTATTGAAATTCATTCTTGTTTTAATGTTAATGTACGTTTGATCTTATTTCCGCTTCATTTGTGCTCGTAGTTCTTCAATTTCTTCATAGAGCCGTTGCTGCTGCTCCCATGGTGGAGGATGTTCGTCATCTTTTGCTATTCGTAGTAATGCAGCTATGCGTTTTCTGATGAAAACCTGTCGTCCGCCGCGTTTTTTTCTCTTTGTATCCACTTTTGGAATCGTAGTTTTCTCTGCTTCCAGTTTTTGTGCTGCTAGGATCGCCGGATGAATTCGAGGCTGCGGTCCACCTTCCTTTGGTAATTTTGATGAATTCGAGGCTGGCAAGGTCGCCATGAAATGGTACGTTGATAGTGCAGTTCGATTGTTTAAACTTGATCGCAAAACAACTGGCAGTAGTGGCTACTACTACGCCTGACTATGTTCCAAAAGAAATGTTCTGGATGCGAACTGAGATTTCCTTGTACGAGAAATGTCTCGTCTCAGAACAAACTCCTTATTAAAAATTCCTCGTGTGAAATTGTTACGAGATGATTATTGTCTCAGAGCAATCTCAGCTTCGACGTGGCGAATTTAACCGCCCCTACTAGTGTCGGCTGAGATTTGCTCAAGATAATGAAATAAAAGACAACTACGAAGTTTCTTTTAAAAAGTCTTTTTGGTCGCCGACCGATTTTGGCATACCGCAATAGACTGTCCTTTATTGTAAATCATTTCATCTTTTATATCAAATGATAACACAGTTATATCAAATTCAAAAACTGCGCGAATCAAAAATAATTATGTGGTTCCGAGAATTTACCACCGCGTGCAATTAGGGCGCTCTAGTCGCCATCAATGTAGATGACATTTCGGCAAGTGTCGAAACGTCAGTTTTGTTTTGAAGTGACACTACATGTGATACATTTTTAATCTGACTGACATTTTATTCCAATTTGAATAAATCATGGGAACGAGCTGTCTACGAAAAATCGATAAAATGAAACACTTAAGCGCGTTATAAATCTGAGGTTTATTTGGCCCCACTGAAGAAATTAGACCTCTAATCAATTATTTTATCCCATTATGGAATACTTCTTTGAGATATACAAGGATTGATCCAAAAGTAATTATAATCAATATAAAGCAAGGTGATTAAACTTAAAAGAAAATTATTTTTCAACATAGTCTCCTAACATGTTAATACATTTAGTCCATCTTTTTTCCAAGCCCAAGATACGCTTAGAAAAAATCCTTTATCTTAGCTCTCACAAAATGCCTCAATAGCGGCCATCACTTCGCTATCATATTCAAATTTCTTACCCCGAAGGTGTTGTTTGAGCAGAGCAAATAGGTAGAAGTTACTGGGAGCTAGATCTGACGAATAGGGTGGGTGTTCAAGCAGTTTGAATCCGGTTTCTTTAATTGCATCCATCGTAACCGCAGCCTTGTGAGCCGATGCGTTATCTTGATGAAACAGAACTCCGGCTCGCAGTTTGTCACGTCTGTTTGCCTTCATTGCCTCTCGCAATCTTTTTATTTGGTATGCGTAGTAAGAGCCTGGTATAATGGCTCACTTTTTTCAAAAATTCCACCATAATAATTCCTTCACCGTCCCAAAAAACTGATGCCATGACCTTTTCTGCCGAACTGGACACTTTGAATTTCTTCGGCGTCGATGAAGAGGGTCGCTTCCAGGTCATCGATTGCATTTTGGTTTCTGGATCAAAATGGTCGGTCTAGATCTCATCCATGGTCACGAACCCTGACAAAAAATTCTCCTAATCTGCCTGGAACTTTTTAAGATTCACCCCTCGAAATGTCGACTCGTTTCTTCTTTTGCTCGTTGGTTAACACTCTCGGCACCTTCTTCATATGTAATTCATTGCCAACGATTCTTTGAACACTGCCATACGAGATCTCTGTGGCCTCAGCTACATGCCTGATGGTCGTTCTTCTGCCAACACAACATCTTCAACTTTTTTCACATTGGCTTCAATGAGGGACGTAGATGGACGTCCTTCGCGGTAATAATCTTCAGTTGATTTTCTTCCCAGCTTAAACTTCTTGGCCCAACATACAACGAGAGAATATGAAAGAGTAGAGTCTCCATCCAAACAGAGGTACTTAATGACAGCTCTAATTTCGTTTCTTTCCATTTTGATGTTCTCTCTTCGACTGTTCGTATTCAAATGAATGTACTTCTCTGGAATTGAAGGCTATTCATAAGTTTTTTTGTGCCGTCTTAGTAGATACATATATAAGGTCGTACACGATTTTTTTTTTAAATTATGTGAATTTGAAATAGCCGATTATCACTACTTTTGGACCAATTCTCTTATGTTGTACAAACAGTAAACAATTAAAACCTCAACAAAAGGAACTATTCCTTATATATAATGGGGGCTTACAACCCCAAGGCAGGCACTTCATTGGCTTCTTACCGATCTGCTTGTCTCGCAACATGTGAAGAACACAGCGCTAAGAATCAATTGTGGTGATCCTTTGACAAGGCCAAATCTGGACCATGCCAAAATTCCGGTACATTAAATTCCTGTTCCAGTAGTCATCGACTATGCTATTACTTATCCGTCTCCGCATCAAGGATTTGAGGCTAATATCCGAAGTAGAGAGGAATGAGCTTGAGGATTATCCCTAAGAAAAGATTCTGTGGAAATGTATACCAGTAGCTCCAAACTGAACGACAGAATGAGGTGTGGTATATTTTCCGCAGACCTAAACTTGAAGCTTTCCTTCTGCTTGCCAGAGTACTGTAATGTCGTTCAAGTGGAGATGTTGGCGATTCTAACAGTGGCCAATGGGCTCTATTGTAATCACATATTCATAGTGAACATTTTTTTTTTCACTGGCAGCCAAGAGGTTAAATTTACACCTCCTCAAAGCCAGTCCTTGAATGTCGTACGTCTCTTTACGGGACGCCGAAACATTCAATGTTGCAGCAGTTTTGGATAAGGGGAACTGGGGAGGCACAAAAATTTGAAGGACACTGTGAAGTCCTGTGTGGAAGAACTTTCCTGTGCGATCTCTAGACAATTGGGAAAAACTATTGACATTTGTCGCACTAGGGAACTTCTTAATTTAGGAAAGGGGCCTTTCAAACAGCAGTGGCTATCTCACTCAATTGGACACTCCGTTTCGCAGACATGCATTGCGGGCAAGTCTCCCTTCCAACGATTTTTGTGGAAGCTGTAGATGCGAGGAGGAAGACGCAATAATTCTTCACCTCTTGTGTGAATGCCCGGTCCTCGCTGAAAGAAGAATTAAGTCTTTTAGATCATACTTCTTTACTAACCTAACTGAAGTGGCTTGGGTGGATTTGAAGGAGATCATCCAGTTCATTAAGGACCCAGGGTGGCTCTTCGCTCAGCTAGAGTTGTGCACTAGGCAATGTTTTATCAACATGGTTCCTTGTATGTCTAAGCGTGTCTTCTCCGGATTTTATCTGGAGGATACAGCCGCGTAACCTAACCCAAATATACCCTTAACGAAATCATCATGGTCTTCATAAAAGTGGGATTTTAGCGAAGAAAAGAGGCATAAGGTCTGTTCCCGTACTACGATTAATTGCACTTAATTGCAATGAAGCGTACTAAAACGGACTAAAAAACTCTGTTTTAGTACGCTTCATTGCAATTAATTGCAATTAATCGTAGTCTTTTCCGGGGAACTTGCAACGTTCAGAGAAAAAAAAATATTCTAATGAGATTTATAATTCATAGGTGAATCAATAAAATTTAAAAAAAAAATTAAATTTTTACTTTAATTTTAGGTTAAAAAAAAATCGATTATTTTTCAAAAAAATCACGTTTTAAACATTAATCAACAAATTATTTTTCCGAAATTATAATAACATTTAGGTTCAACGATCAGATAATACTGTTTTGTAGATGTGGTATAAATTTGAGCCGGATCGGTTCAATATTTTTTGAGATATTTTGTACGGAAGCTGAAAAAGTACTACTTTGAGAAAAACGCGTTTAAAGTTTGCGGTAGATAAAAATCATTGATTATTCGTTTTTACTATAACTCATTCGTAAGTCACCGATTCCAGGTCCATACAATAGCCCCTCAGCCTCCTCGTGCATATCATTTTGGTGCATTAGAAGGTCACGGCAAGCATTTCGGGCTTCTTTTGAGTTGAAAAGACTTCGATGGTTCTATCGTTCTATCCTGTCGTTGGCAGCTCTCTTGACATAATTAAATAAGCTGAGTCTTATTTCGATACCTAAATCATTCATTAGGTGCAAGAGGAATGTATGGCCTTTGTTGAACATCGTAGCGGCTATGTAAGCTGATATTTCAAATATTTTCAAGCCGGCAATCTAACGGTTTTTACTACAAGGTCCATGAATACAGGCCCCTTTGTATATTATAAAAATATACAAGTGTAAATGTACATCTGTATCTATATTTTCTTAGAATTTCAGTTTTATAGCAATGTGGGAGGTATACCCAATTAAAAAACTGCCCGTAGCACCGAAAAGAAAGTAGGCAGGGACGCGCGTCAGGTTTGCTCGACCTGCTGGGGAACGCCGCGCTGCCTATAACTGATTATAACTCGAGAACTAATACGAATATCGCTCCAAAATTTTTTTTGGTATATTTTAAGAGCATTTCGAACATTTTGATGCAATAAAAAAAAATTGATTTTTTTAGCGGTTACATGTATTCTCCCCCTTAAACTCAACAACCGGAAGCTTGATAGAAATATCGAAAAAATTCGAATCAACAAAATCTCATTCATTAAAAAATTTATCGGAAAATAATATAATGCAATTGCCTATTGATAAACTTTCCTTTGTACGATTTTCTTGTACATACCATTAAATAAGGGTCGTATATAGATTTGTCAACATGGATCTGATAGCAAAAAGGAGCATATCAGTTTCGCTTAGGTATCTGGAGGCAGATAACTTCACAATGGGCGAGGAAATATTCAATTAGGCCACATATCTGTGTATGGAAACGAATATTTTTTCTCCTGCTTTCAACGCCATACTTCTACTAAAATATGTATTGCGATATGAAAGTAGATATCGAACCCGAATCCTCAAAAGTCGACTACTTAATTTCGGAGAAAAAAACCTGGAAAATTTTTCCGAGATATAATTCGACGAGCACCTCCGTTTTCCTGGTTTGACATTCAATACCAAGTCTACCAGAGAATAATTTACTAATCCGTAACGAGATAAAAATAATCGTAAGTTGGACATACCTGGGGGAGCCAATAAACGATTGATTCCACTATTGTTTGGGCGCTTACGTGCCGAAGGTCAATCTCAGCACGTGCGCTGCTGTGTTAATTTACCCTGTGCTACACGTGTCGTCATATAGAATCGAAACATTAAGTGAATTCGTAATCAAAACTAAAATATCTAAATAGTATTCTCTATTGCGTAGTCAGATAGACTACGTACAGTAAGGCCGAGATACCGGGAGTGGCAGTGATATTTGTTCGTGTTGTTACTTTTTTTCGAATTTTCGATAAATGTCCGTAAACTTGATCCAGTGCTAGATAGCATGATATATCGACCCGGAAAAGGTCGAAAATATTAGCGCAAATACAGGTGTATGTCACACGTTACATATATTGATATTACGTTTTTCTCTGACAAAAGTCGAAACAATCTTTCATTGGGTATAGCATAAATATTTACACATCCATTGCAATTAAATTGGAAGCAAAATATAAGAAAATATAATTAGGAATGCCTGGGTTGTAAAATGTCAACGACGCATTTCGTGAAATATGAAACTTTGTAATTTGATTGGCTGCTTAAAGTTCGCTAGCCTCTCATAATGTTGTCGCAAAAACTTTTAACGTCAAGAACAAATATATACGTCGGATTTTATCATTAATTGAATAATAACTCATAAATAATAACTCAAATCGTAATCGTAGTTAATAGAAAAATCGTACAAATTATTTCTTATAAAATGATGTCTTTGATGAGTTTCTGACATATAATCATGCCGTATTTATTAAATATATATATGGATCGAAGACAAATACATACCTATCCTAAGCTTTCCGAATTCTCAGAAAATGGGACGAACTGCATAAAAGGTAACGTTATGTTTCTATTGTAAATGAAACTGTCAACAGAAACGAAAAGAGAACTCAAAAGATTTTGATATTATGTTATACATATGTAAATAAGTGTGTTTGTATGGGCATCTTCTTTTTCTTTTTTAAATGTAAACAGAAAAAAATATTCGTTGTTTTTTACATTGTGTGGCAAATTTCCAATACATAGGCTATTAAAATTAATTATGTACTGGTCGTTGTTGTTGTTGACCTGAATTGCACCTAATAAAATTCTAGTGGATGTGTACTCAAGTTTTTTTTCGTACTGCTACCCTTAATTGGGAAGTTTGAGCACCAGCTGCTAGCGTATGCGATCTATGGTTCAAATCCAGGCATGATCAGCCGCCGAGATTTGAATTAACGTAGCTCTAAGTAAGGTACCTCAGTCAAATCAGTGATTCATGCAACGAATCGCTCCACACTCGTCTCATGCGATTGCTCTGCTACGACTGTAAGGCAATACACAGTCTAGTCATAAATACTGTCCACCAGTTGATGCTAATATCTTGAGAACGGAAAGAGCTAGGAAAAAAATAAAACCACCACTGAAATAAGGGCATCAACCGTTTAAATTGTGTATAATTTATTTGAAATATCCACCTTTAGCTTCTACATTTAGCTTCAATCGTGGAATAAACTCGTCGATAGCTGTTATGTAATTATTTATGGAGCGCTTATCTCACATCCAGTCATTAGCTCTTGAGACAATACAAGACGGTCAAATACAACCATGAGCGTACGATGATACTCGAACCCACAATCAGTAGATCGCTACTTTGGACTAGCGCCTCAGCGAGCAAAGCTACTAATCTTTTATCTGCATCTAATGCATCCTTGGTATCATTCTGTTACCTTTAGATGAGTTACCCTTTTTCTGATCTAGGTGAATTTAAATTCTTACCGTTGCAAACATTGCTTCGCAGCCGTTAAAACTTCGTGAATTTTAAGGTCCTACTGTGTCATCATATTGTTAATTGTTTTTAGTAATTTCTTCAGATATAATATAAGGTTCACTACACTACTACAGTTGTTTCCTCGTCTTCTGTCAGGTATTTTGTGTCTGTTACGATGTCTACAGTGCAACTGAAAATCTATCTGAGCAACCCCGTGCAATCTGCCACTTATTGTGTCGTAGAAATGTTGAACATTATAATGAAAGGTTGCTGCAAATTCTAATCTTTTTATCATTTGCTTTTCTCTTACTAGATGGTTGAGATAAGACCAAGATACTTGGTTACTAAATTCTTTACTTCTTACGAGCATTCCTTTTTCAGAAGACATCTAAATTGACTCTTGAACAATTTAGTGAGAGTAAGTTGAGGGAGCGACACCTGGCAACTCTAAGCACTCAGCCTAGAATGACCTATTACACTCATACCCCTAGCGTACCAGAGTTTTCCGGATCTATTCATAGAGTCCCTGATCAATGATAGGTGGTAAAGTTCAATCCTCTGCATTCACGCAACATTCCAGCCGAAGCACTATTACTTGATACGCGCAAAAAACTGGATGGTTGCAAAGGAAATGCTCCATCAAGTTTGTCTCTTCTAAATAGAAATCAAGTAGAGGTACTCAAACATCCGAAAGCAACGCGAGAATCTAAGGTTCGATGCATCTTTTGCATCGAACCTCCAAAGAGCAATGCCCCTCATGATCCTTATCTATTATATGGACAGAATCTAAATGTTGAGTGGATGGAAATTGAAAAGCGCATGACAGACCGCACCCTAAGTAATACTCTTGTCATCAGCTCGAATAAGCTCCTCTTGCACATGCTTCCTCCAGAGAAGTATTTGTGTTTTGTGTATATTTGACTTCACGTGAAATTTAAAGAGTTGTACCCTTAATTTTTGGAGGCCATAGTTTTTCCACTGTTCTTTTCCTTGTGAAGAGAACAATACCATGATTCAGTGAAAGGCCACTTAAGCCAACCAAGGCAATTTAAACCACTATCAGCTCTATATTTCTACATACCACATTCAGATTTCCATAAGCTTACGCGTGAAGACGTTCTTGTTACAGTTCATTTAGCCCACAAAAGTGGGACACTCGCTTGTGGGCATCCATTTACCACCTGGGTTTACAAACCGCAGCTGATTGCAGGTTCAGACAATATCAATATTTGCTCAGCATAACATGTATCAATTTAATTAAGACATTGTCCACGCCATGAGTTATGGCAGCTCTATAAGCTTCCTAAAAGGCGCGCAAACACTCCCATCGAATATTCACCATTATGAAACACTCTCTCAATCCTGGAAACCGGAGGATGAAGTTCCAAACTTTCTTCGCAGTCTTGTCTCCCGAATTTCGGTATACATACTACTTTGCCCAAAATATTTTCTTTGGAGCAGCCTCCAGGTGGTAAATTCCCTTCTTTAGCATTGCCGGATGGATGTAATCCAAATCCAGCGATTTGAAAAGCGCAAAGGAGATGATTACGTCCCTGATCTTTTCGTTAGGGGCACAGAAATTTTCTCCGTATCAATCACCGAAGCGCCTGAAAAGTGATGTTACAATATAAAGTGATTTTAGAATATTTGTGAAGACCACTTTCTGGACTTGTTTAGCGAATTGGTCCTATTCCAGGACCTTGCGCAGCTTCAAGATCTTTCTTAAATCTTTCAGTTTCTCACATACTATTCGAATGATTGCCTCTTAGAAGTCCTCTCCAAATTTGTATAAGTTCTCTGTGATTGATTTCAAAACAATGACAGGGTTGCCAGCTATGGTTGTTTGTGTATATTTTTGGCATACCTTTAGTAAGCGATTTTAGCATAGAATTTTCAAATCGTAGTGATCTTATAATGAAAATAAACACCAAATATTAAGATCTAGAAAATTTGAAAACTGTTGCTAATGGTAACCCTAAATTTCTTTGCATCCAAATAACTTCCAATGCAGTCATCGGATCAATACAAAATTCGCAGATCAGGTTGACTACAACGTGAGGCAGATGCGACATATTTTTTTTGCTTCGGTGCTATCAAATGGCTGCCAGTACTAGGCCCTTTTGCTATTTTCATTCCAATAAATGCTTGCATTAAGTATTTTCTTCGCAAACATTTGCAATGAAAATAAGTTAACAATGTTTAAATTTGCTAAGATATGCACATTTTTCGGATGGCAGCCCCAAACACCTTTCTATCGCTGTAATTTTCGATGTATCATCGAAATTAAATTGGCTTAGGGTCTATTTTTACTAGGGGTATTTTAGTTTAAATAGGAAAAGTAAGTAGTGGTAGAATACACACTCAAAATCTGCACAAATCCTCTACTGTTCTTCGAACTTTAGTGTTTCTAGCGGTTCTGATGCGCTAGGGATTTTTTTAATATATAAGTTAATAAAATAAAATCCGATTCGATACGTTCATTTGTTCTTCTTTTTCAGCGCACACAATCTAGTGATACTTACTTACTGCCGATAAATTTAGGATTATTTGGAAAGATTAATGATAATAAGACAAAATCAATAATGGTACTAAAAGACAGAGTTACATCGGATACTAAGTGCTTTCGTTTGCACTGTTATCAAGGTTTCTTTGGGGATTTTAAATTTATTTTTGTTTTTCCAATTTATATTTTGGTTTACTAGATTGCTCACTAGACTTTTTGGTAACTTTCTATCAGAAAACTTTCTCTAGATGGAATAATCATTTCTTAGAACGAATCATTAAACATTCGAAATATTGATTTTTGTCCAATCAAATCTGACAGCATAGCGAAAAAATTCCATGGCTTTTATTAATTTTTCCAATTTTCTCTCGTCTGTCATAATATATGTACACTACATATTTACAATCTGATCACGTGAAGAAATAAATTTTGCAACTGTTTCGAATCATGTGCTCGATTTGCTAAGATTTCAATTAACATGGCTGAGAAATTGAAGGCTACCTTTCAAATTTACGCACTATTTTCACGGGAATACTTCATTATTGGAAAGGAACACATGAGGATGTGTATGAAATATATTTATTCATATGAAGAACAACGTATTGAATCGAAGACGTTCCCGTTAAATCAATATAAACATCTTATCTATAGATTCGTGTCAACTGTGCCCAGTGCGATGATACTAAGTGTCGGGAAATGTTAAGGGGGGAGATACATGTAACTGCTAAAACAAAAACGATTTTTTTTTATTACATCAAAGTGTTCGAAATACTCTTAAAATATACCAAAAGAAGTTTTGAAGCGATATTCGTATTAGTTCTCGAGTTATAGCCAGTTATAGACAGCGCGGCGTTCCCCAGATCGGTGGAGCTTAAGAACTTTAAACGCGTTTTTCTCAAAGTAGTACTTTTTCAATTTCCGTACAAGATATCTCAAAAAATATTGAACATATTCGGCTCAAATTTATATCACATGTACAAAAGAGTATTATCTCATCGTTGAACCTACATTTTCTTGTAATTTCGGAAAAATAATTAGTTTACCAATGTTTAAAACGTGATTTTTTTGAAAAAAAATCGATTTTTTTTTTAAATCTAATATTAATGTAAAAATTTGATTTTTTTTTCTAAATTTTATTGGTTCACCTATGAATTATAGATCTCATTAGCATATTTTTTTTTCTCTGAACGCTGCAAGTTTCTCGGAAAAGGCGTTAAGTTGTACGAGGCTGTTTTTGATGTGTTTATTTCATTTGCTCGCATCGCCTCCATTTTGTGTTAAAAAGTTATTAAAAAAATATTTTCATTTACTATAAGATATGTACTTTCAGGATTTAATATTAAAAATTTTCTGAATAAACAGTATATATATTTTAAGTCAATCTGAAATTAGCAATTTCTTTTCCATTTTACATGTATTTCCCCCCTTAAGTGATTGACAACTGACTGTGGTGTGGTCAATATTGTCGAAGCTCATGGCTAAAGGTCGTGGTGTTTAAGTAATAATGACTCAATGGAAGTTTTTGTTTGAAATGTTTTTGTGGAATTTTCTTGATTCGTAAAGGTCGTCTGGTTGATTGTTCATGAAACCTTTTCCAGTTTAATGGATGTGGTTGAAAATGAATAGAACTGGTTTCTCTAATACATCATGAATAGTTTAGTATTGAATCACAATGATTTTAACAAGAAATATGCTTCCCGGAATTTTATATTTATTTGGTCAATTAGACTTGGTTTGCTATTTATTGATACATTTGAATATATTTAATTTTAACAGATGGTTTTTTATACAATAATATTTTCAAATACTATTTACAGATCAGCTTTCGTTGCTCTTATGCTTTTAACTTAGTGTTAAATTTTCAAATTCGTCAATCCATCATTTACCTTCAATTCGTACCATCGATAAATTTATGAATAGTAACGATAAATAATGGAGATTTTATCGTGGTTTTTATGATCTCTTACTTGTATCTGTTACAGTCATTCACAAGTCTACACAATTGACTCAAGTTCTTTTCTAATTAACGCTTGTATTTTTATTCATAAATATTTTTATTCATTCGATTGTGGCAAGGTCACTGAAAACTATATATTATATGTATCATAAACATGTTAACTGCTCGTTCTGAATTCGCGTACTTTTAGCGATAGCTCTAGAATGAGCTTGGAAAAATTGATGATTTTGCTGAGGAACAGTGAGATCTTTCAAATTTTATAAACAAAAATTAAGAATCGTTATCGAAATATACACAATAAAATAACAAAAGATTGTGACCTTTTAAAAACGTATAGCAGTATTTTATTATTATGGTGATTAGTTTGAAAGCAATAATTTTATAAGTTTCTTATTAATTTATTGCAGTTTCACATTTTTTCTAAAATATACTGTCTGTCATATTCAATCATCTATTCTGGATATTAAAAAACAATAAACATAAATTCTTTGAAATCCATTTTCTCGATCTTTATCTACAATTGAATGAAAGAAGAAAAAGCTAAACAATATCCGGTTGATAATTGATTCGAAAACTTTGAATTTTGACAATTCATCAAACAAGAAGCAAAATGGAACAAAGTGATTCTATTGGAAATTTTGTTCGATCTGATATATGCAAGTTTCTTTGATCGGAATTTCGCCTATTTTTTCGCAATAAAAGTCACGAATAGCGTAAAATTTCACCAAGGCCTATCCGATTCCACAGATGTACAGTTTTGATAGTTAAAATTTTATGAATATTTTTCGCATATTTCAGAACGTCTTAAGGTGAAGACAGCTTTAAATGATATTTTGTTTTTTTTTTGAAGAAAAAAATACATAACTCAAAATGATAAAGAATGAATATTCAAATATAGGTCTAAAGTATCTGATTAGGCATTGTATTATCTGGCCTAGTATAGTATTATTTTGACTAATTAGTCGTTTGTGGATTTGAATCTAAAACAATAAAAAAGTTGACCGACTAAAACCCATTTCAGATTTCGAGAACAAGGCTAGAAACTGTAATCATAACATATATAATAGAGAAACTAGATTTTAGGTAGATGTTAAGACTCTTTTTCTCGTTTATTGTAGTCGGGTTCTTTCTAATGTCTGGCAGTGCAGATATGTTTGAAAAATGAAAGATGAAATAATTTATGTCTCATTTGAGTGCATTAGAAAATAAATGTATTAAAATAAGAGGGTACATTGATTTCAAATGCAATTTGAAAATAAATATTATTTTTTATCAAGAAAAAAAAACGTTGCATCAATGCCTAAAGTATGGACCAAGGAGTAGAGTATTACAAGGTAATTAAAGCTAGCAGGTATTGTACTGAATGCCTAAGTACATACTTTGTTGATCTTGACCGTGGTGCAACTGATGCTAAGACATGAAGCTGTGAATTGGGGTAATTTTAGTTTTTCTGGGTTGATTTTTGATTTTTCACATGTGGGAAAAATTATTAATCTAATGAAAAAATTTCCAATAGGGAAATACGATCACTACAGCCACAGTAAGGGATGGGATGCTGAATTTAAAAGACAATGAGCGAGTAAACCTACGTTGAACGTATTCTACCGCCTTATTAAGATATTTATGGCAAGGAGATCATACTTGACAACAACAAGGCTACAAACAAGTGAAAAAACAGATGGAGAGAAGATGCGACGCTAGTCAAAGGAGCAGTGCATCTAAGAATGAAACCGGACAAACAAAAAACCTTGGTTTTTATATGCGCAATAGGCTGATCAAATTTGAGCTTTAGCTCAAAGAATGCATCTAAGTCCTTTAAATTTCAACAGCCTTAATAGAAGATCCGTACAGAGCGTAAGAATATATTAACGAAGAGATTTTATACGTGCAGCACATTTAATAATATTTGGATATGTTCAACGCAAGTGAATTTTTAGAGCACCAATCGCGTGGAGTATATACAAATATCATTTTGTAGTTAGAGGCAGTCGTTGGTAGATTCAATTACTCTGAACACCAAGAGGTAGGTAGATCGAATAAAGGAAGAAGATCATTGATAAAAACTAGAAATAGTAATGGACCAAAAACGGAGCCCTGAGGAACTCCGAGAAACGGTACGACAGGTACGACTCGAAAAATAGGATGAAAACCAAGACAATAGCAGGTCGAAGCAATAGGACACCCCATTGCTTCGAAGCATTGCAGGAACAATTTTGTGATCAACAGAATCAGAAGCTTTTGAGAAGTCATTGCATACCACATCAACTTTTTTCCGTTGGTCTAGTGCAGAAGCATCCAAGTTAGTAAAGGGTATAAGATTAGAACTGGGAAATCTATCTTTGATGAAACCATTTCGCTGAGAAGCAAATAAAGGATAGAGCAGAGGAAGCAGCCTGTTGTAAATAACTCTTTCAAGAATTTTACCAAAACGAATAAAAATAAGGACGATAGTTGGAAAAGCAGCTTGGGTCGTCAGGCTTGTAAATGGATGAAATATAAGCAGATTCCCAGTTGATTGAGAAAGAGCCGGAAGATAGGCTGAAGTTAAATATAATAGAATATAATAGAAACTAATATAATAGAAAGTAATATGGCCTACAGGTTTGAGATACCATCAAGACCACAACCGACATTGGCATCAAGACACTCGAGTAAGAATTCAATTTCTGCAAATAAAAAAGAGGGAAGATGAAGCAACATGCGGGACTTCAGAATGTAAAGTTGAATTGCATTGCGAAGAGAAGCAAGAAAAACATTAGATTAGAGGCAGTAGTATTAACGAAGAACATGAAATCGGGAAGACGATGGAAATTTTTTAGGGAACGGACATGAGGCCAGAAGGATATTTGTTGGTTAGAGCAGATAGAGGAATCAATGCGTGCAAAGTAATCGCGGAAAGCGTCATTAGGTTGTAGGATTTTATAAAAAGCTCATCTACGATGAGAACGCGGGAAAATGAGAATCAGTGAACCAAGTTGAGAGAAGCCTGCTTTATGGTAGTTAATGCCAAAGGTAGACATACTCTTTGCACATCTAAGAAAATCACAGCAATGGACTGACTGTTTGCTAACCCTTCTTCAATCATATTAACTACTCCTGTTAGCTGGTATAGTGGAAAAATATATAATTTTATGTTCGGTAATTTTTTTCTTAAGCTGAAAAAAACAAGATATTTTTTAATATCTTGCCAGTTTAGAGAGCAGACTTATTGGCCTGTAGTTAGTATGCGGGTTTAGATTTTCATTAGATTTCAGAACAGAGATAAAAATGACAGTTTCCCATACACTTTGAAAGTAACTCATCTTTAAATACGAATTAAGAATAAATCAAATCAAAACTGTAGCTTTTTTATGCTGCACATACGTTATTTTGAGAAGATACGATAGTTTCACCGCTGCACGATTTAAGTATAAAAGGTATTTAATCTCCTCTTTATACTTGCGCGTTTCCTGTTATGGCAGAATATTTTTGATATCAAAGCAAGTAATTTCGTATTTGTGTGATAGTTTCTTTTTATAAGCTTTTACAGTCCATATCATATAAGTAGTGAAGTAAGAACTTAACCGAACGTTCATCGGATCAAGCGAATTTGTAGAAGGAGTCGCTGTTTTCCACGAGATATTTGTTAGTCGTTAATATTTCGATCGACGTTAGCAATACTTTTTGTCCTATACTCATATGTTCGATACAATACTGGTTTATTTCTAAACTTAATAAGATGGCTAACATTGTTTGTCTGTATAGGCTGGGTAGAATTACAGCTGATGGTTGAACCTTATTCAGGCTCTTTTGTAAGTTGAGAGACAGTAAGTTTTTGGTCATTATAGTCGAAATCAACCAAGGTTTGAAAGTTGTTTCTCGAGTGTGTCATTAGCGAATTCTTATCAGTCTAAGAGAGTTTTTAGCGGTCCCATATTAAATGAGCATTGGAAAAATGCCTCCGTTTTTTTCAAACTACCTTGAAATTACTTCTTTTAGTTTGACTGACTTAAGAGGATATTCTGGTCTGGAGGCTCGATTTTGAGGTGATTTTACAGACGAAATAAAAAAACAAACATTTTTAGCATCTATTTTTTATCGGTTTTTTATTAACATTTTGAAAGTATAAAAATGTATTCAAAAGACAACAAATTCAAAATTGAAATAGGTACAGGCCGGCGAAGAGGAGACTCATTAAAAAAAGTTGTCTCCTGGTTGACGTGATTTCAACCCTCCTGGTGATCTGAAACATAAATTTTTGGTGAACTCTGTAAAAAGAATGATGGTGAATTAGTCTGACGTAGGCGATTCGAAAAAAAACTATTTTTCTCAAAATGGCGTCCATATAAAAGAAGAGGTCATTTTTTGAACTTTGTGCATTTTTTAAAAATAGTAAAAACAAAAAAAAAATCAAAAATTCCTACGTCAAACCAATTTTAATAGTGTTAAGAGGGTTTGCACGAAATTTCAAGTAAATCGGTCTATTATAATTGAGATATCATGTCAACCGCATCGAAAAAAGTAGTTTCGAGAAAAACGCGTTTAAAGTTTGGAGTCTCGTTTCGGGCAGTCTGAGTCGTTTAATGGTATGTTATACTTACATTTTTTTTAATCAGAGATCCACGTCTTATGCAATGTTCCTTCTTTCACTTCAAAAGCGATATTTTATGAAGTTCTTTCAGCCATACGAGCAGTTTGAACTTGTTTAGAAGCTTGAGAAGCTCGTAGTGGTTAAATCGCCGTTGATCGCGTTTCTTGACCAGAATACTCCCAGAATATCCCCTTGCCACCAAATACACTGAGGATTTCTATAGCGGGTATTGAAAACTACCAAAATCAAATTGTCACACACAAAGTGTTTCACGGTAGAAGCTCGTTCGCGATTTCAAGAGACAATTAAATTAAGTTAAAATACAAATGAAATATGTATGAGAAATTAAATGAGCTCGTGCAGCCTAGTGAGTAGATCACTGGCTTTTGGTGTGTGGAGGTCCCTGGTTCGAATCTAGGTACGAACAGAGTATCTTGCATCGAGCTATGACTTAGCCTAGGTTAAAATCAGGGGCCTCTACCAACTACAATCCTAAAAACTTCAAATAGGTTCTATGAAACAAATTGGCCTTTGCAGATAAAATATTGGTAACAAAGCATGATTTCAGTAAAGTTTGTATGAAATTTAAAGCTTTTAAAGTTGTTTTTAAAAAATAAGTCAATAAAACACATAAAAAATCTCAAGCAAAATCATATTTTATTTTAGAAAAGAAGAATTAAAGTAGGTTAACAATTTGGCTGCACGACAGAAAACAAAAGATAAGGTTTTGGCTATGTTTGATCCATTTCAAAGTAGAGTTAGTCTATTTCTAATGTGAGCGTTTCAAAAATTGATCATTGATCTGAAACGACTATTATGTGTATGTAATATACAAATTGGTATTCTCCCACTTGGTCGTACCCTATGTTAAATCAGAGGTAAAAACAGTCAAATCTAATCGTTTCTCACTCGTACATCGATTATAACCTGAGGTATACACGAACTGTAAACCCAGAACCCACAACACCTTATAATGGAACCACATTTTTTGGCATAGAAGTACGAAAGCACCAAGCATTTGAAAACCATTTGTTTAAAATCACTACTCGCTTTTTGATTATCAAATTTACGTGTCTTACAATCACTATTTAGGAAAATTTCCTAAGATTTATGTATCTAAGTTCTGTACTGCTCTAAAGTGAATAAACTAAAAATAAATAAATCATTTGTAAATTAACTATTTACAATAAGAATTTGATTATAATAATTATATTAGTTCTTTTCAATTTTTGTTTTTTATACATATTTTAATTTTAAGCCTCAACATATCTGCCGCAATATTATTCTTATCCAAAACGACTTTCTTAGTGATTCCGCAGATACAAAAGAAACGTGTTTTCAGCTAGACATGAAAATTAACATCTAATATTAACATTATTCCATGAATTAGTGATTCAAACCATTTGCGGATAAATTCAGAACATCGACAATTCTAACTAATTCGCTTTTAAATATAGATACTCATTCCAAAACTTGTTAAGTCGTTTTTTTCTGCTACAAACATCTTACCTGTTTAATTTTGTCCATCAAACACAATTCATACCAGTTATACGTAAAGTACATTAAAAATGCAAATCAGAAGCTCAGTCTTGAGAACATAAAAATATATACAATTTAGGAGTAGGATGGATTTTAAGCTGACGACGAAATAAAAGTAAAATAGCATAGGCATGTTTGTAGCTAAAAATAGATGCACGTTTACGAAAGATGCTGATGAAAAGCAACTAGCACGAGTACGATAGAAACAAGCATATATAGCATATATTAAAAAAAAAAAAAAAACATTTCCTTTGAAAGTAATCTTGTACTCGTGAATCGCATTAAAATTTGTTCGTACATCGGGCTAAGTATATTATATTTTAAACTTTAATTAAAACTATTCGTTTTGCGGTATCACACATTTTTCTGCGCTATAGTTTGTGGATATATCTTAATGAAGGTTTTCTTTGTTATGTATTTCAGATATGGCACGAGATTCTGCCGTACCTCATCATTCTGTACCGCCCGGTGATATAGATCAGGAGATATTAGAGGTAATTATTGAACATAAATCTTTAGGGGCTGATAATTAAATGTCAGCTTCGGTGCATTAACAAAAGAAGGTGATGTACTGAAATAATATCCATCAAACTGTTTAAAAATACAAGACTGTTGACAAGAATATAAAATTCACTTTTTCAGAAATACTTATGTAGTAAAAAAACCGATTGGCATTTCCTTACACTCTAATAATTCAATATTTCGATAAAAATCAAAAGAGAAAGAACTTTTATAAATCGGATCAGTCCCTTCGGAGAATACGCCTAAAAGCTTTTACTCTTTATGTCGTGTCCTACTGCTTTTGTTCGACAAATTGTTTCCTGGGAACGATTCTTAATATTGGCTTTCATCGATTACTTCGCCTTTTGATTCTTTTTTTAAGTGAATAGAAGTAAAGAAAACCGAAAACATTTAAGCCGATGGTTCATTGAACTTAAATTTCGGGTGCCACAGCAACAAAATGTCAAAGTTAATATACTGTAAACATATTGGTGAAAATAAAGAATAAATACGACACCCACATTCGATTAAATATCAAAACACCTCCAGGAGTTAAAATTTTAATACCTTGACCTTTGAAGAGTACTCGTAAGTCTGAACTGAACAATGGTCCTACGTACCTGATGTTGCTTACTTGTAGTTGTGTGTACAAGGTTTCGTGCTTTTCTGTATGTATTTTTTACGAGGAGTTCTCAGATAGGAAAAGCAATGAGATTTTCGGTAGTGAAAATATCCTTGAACTTTAAATGTAGATTAGCAAGTACATGAATATGAACATATTAGGCGTGTTTTTTTGCTCCCCCTATCTATAGCAGAACAATGCTATCAACTGCAGACGCATTGGAAACAACAACTCCCGCTATGCATAACAGGAGTTTTTTTTTGTTGTTTCTAATGCGTCTGCACTGGTTAGCATTGTTCTGTTATGGATAAGGGGAGCAAAAAAACGCGCCTAATATGTTCATATTCATGTACTTGCTAATCTACATTTAAAGTTCAAGAATATTTTCACTACCGAAAAGCATTGTTCTGTTATGGATAAGGGGAGCAAAAAAACGCGCCTAATCTTATTGGTATGCTGATACGTACACAATACATGTTGTGCAAGCTGTTTAAATGTCTAGAAAACAGGAAAATACATACGCGAAAAATTTCTTTCGTTTATGCTTTTAACGCTTGTTGATTTTGTAAATATGGTGTTCGACATTCAACTTTTTCCCTTATTTTCCTGGAATCTACGAATAAAATTACTTTGAAAATGTTGGTTTGAAACAGTTTCTATCGTTTTATTTCTTTGTTTGGTTTAAATCAGTTTCTATCTTTATCAACTCTCTTGAGCCCTTTCCTTTAGTGTTTATCGGAAGACCGATAGCGCCGACTCAACCGCATCAACCAAACACCTAAAGTGAGGAATAGTAATATTCCAGGACACTACGGACGAAAGAGAAAAACAAACGAAAAGAGGTGGTGAATTTAAGGGGGCATCTCTAGTCTTTTTGCATAAATTTTCAAGATTTTTTTTCTTGCAGTAAACTTTATTATCACACTACAATTTTTTTTATATTAAAAAAATACATATTGAAGTCTGCAAAACAATTTTTTTTTTTCATTTTTCATCCAATATGGCCCAGATATGGCTGCCACAACGAAGCTTGCTTTTTTTTTGGCTGACATCATATCTTGACACAGGAAGCTCTGAAATGAAAAATTCAAAAAGCATATTAAAGTATAAGAAAGTGGCTATAGCCCGTACTAAAATCAAGAAGTTTAAGTAAAAAAAAACAAAATGGCGGGCTTTTCTAATTTTCGGCTTATTTTTTGAGGTTATGTTGTTTAAAAAAGTGCTCAAATGTAATCGAATATTCATAATTCTAGTACGGGCTATAACTATATGTGTGACGAATAACCTCTCAAAATTTCAGCCCAATCGGTTTAATAGTTTTTGTTAAATCATGTCAGCCAGGTCAAAAAATGTTATTTCGAGAAAAACGCGTTTAAAATAATTTTTTGAAAAACTGTAAAAAATGAAAAAATAAACCTCTTACACTCAATCCGCGATACCAGCTCCATACATAATTCCTTCTTGGTCCTCAAAAAACTCATTTTCCTGCGTCTTAGCCTTTCTAAGCTCGAGTCGCCGTTCTTTTGAAGCTTCAATGCTGCGACGATTTCCTTGCTTAATTCTATTTTCGTCCTGTCTCTGCGCAAAATCCACTGCTATGCTGCCAATCGAAATACCCATGGTTTCCATGATTTTTAATAAAGGTAAAAATCCTTCATTGAAGACGCACACAGCACAATAGGTAGCAATTTCAACAATTTTCTTCCCAGAAAACATGTGTTTTGGAGCTATATTCCAAACACAAGCGTTGAAGCTTTCGTTGGTGTTTTGTGTGTGTGCTCCGATGCACCTTTCTAGCAGATCGTCTGTGGTAAGATCTTCATAAATCTTTTTTAATAAAGGTTGAATTTCTTCGTCTAGTGCTGGAGGGTGCACAAAATTTTTCAACTGGCCGGTAGCTTCAGCAACTCGGTATTTGCACCATGAGTCTGACCCAGCGGGACAATTCATATGTTGAGGCTTATCATCCGTAGAAATCTTGTGGTAAAAAGTTGCCCAAATAGCATTTCTCATATCTTCAACAGAATCTGGATTTCGGCGAACAGCTAATTCGTAATATTTTGACAACTCGAGCATGACTTTATTAGTCAATGTAGCCGTTTTAATTTTAGGCTTTTCAGTTTTTTTTTGGTTTTTTTGTTGTTTTTTTCCATCAGCACCTTTTTGTGAAGCTTCTAACGCTTTTTGAGCCTTTTTTATCTGTGTCAGTTGTTTTTTAGCATCTTTTGCTCTCTTATAAATTCGCTTTTTAACATGTAAAACACACTCCTTCTTTTTTACACTCAAAACATCACCATAGGGCTGTATATCTTGTAACGATGAGAAAGTCTTCGAATCGCCATCACCAATATAATATTCATAATAACTATCATGCAAATCTACAGATCTTTGGAACATTTCTTTTATACCATTAACTTCCATCGATCCCGCACTGCCTTCATGATTTGCACTACAATCTGGCTCGTGAGTTTCATACCAGTCTTGATAATCAATAGAATTTTCCTTTCCAGCCCATTGTTCACAAGCTTTGCATATTCTACTTTTCACAATGACATCAAGAACTTTTCCAGAAAATTTTCCAATCAATGTAGCAATCCCGACAAGAGAAGAAAAACCCCTTCGAGCCCAAGAGCCGTCACCAGAAACTGTGAGCCGATTTTTTACATTACCGGCAGCCTCATTTTCTCTTTGCTCTTCACTAACTGCTTGTCTAAAAACTAATGTAGCTACTGCTTCTGCTGCTATCCAAATGTGGTTTACTATTGCATAATAAGTAGCTGAAGCATATCCTTTGCTGATATCCATCATTGCACAAAAATTATTTATACCTAGCAAGCCAACACCGAGTAAACGCATCGCAAATACAAAGCGGCGATTTATTTCGTAGGAAGTATGAATTGTTGGACTGCTTGGAATATGAGTTTCTGTTTCACATTTACACGAAACTACTAATTGAAAACCTAATCCTTTTTCGTTACGTTTGGAAAATGTTATATCGCCTTTACAAGTTTTACAAATTAAAATGTCTTGTAGTCTTAGAAAGAGTAAGAAATTTACTATGACGTAATGCAACAATGGATCAACGTTCACTTCGAATGCAGGATTATTTTTCTTAATTTTTTTAGCAGATGCACTAACCACACTTTCATCACGCTCACTCGTAAATCGATTGCCACGAAAATTTCTTTTTTTTTTGTCGATCAGCTCTCCTCGAATTGCCGAATTTTGTACTTTTTTTATCCATTTTATGAACTTTTTTTTCCAACTAATATAAATGAATAACTGTTTTTACAATTAAATTAAAAGAAAGCAATACTTTCAGTGCTTCAAAATATTGTTGAAAATACTCGTGAGATATATAAATACAGAAAGAAGCGGGAATGAGCGTACCAAAACCAAGTATATACCTCTCCGATCGCCAGCTGTCTGAATTGCTCCAAAATCACACTTGCGCGCGTACCAAGAATACACGCTATAGCAACATTTTTAGAGCGCGCAAGTTAAAATAAACTATTGTACGATGTTACTATTAGTATACTAAATGCAAAACCGGTGTTTTTGGAAAATTGATTTTTTCATCGATTTAGACTAGAGATGCCCCCTTAACAAAAGGTTTGAAGGATCTAATGATGAAGCCGGAAAAAATGAGGAGACCTCTTAGTGCTATGCAAAATAAGCTTCTCGAATTGCAGCTTAGAATCGAAAATCACGCAAAGGTCCTCGAAATTATCAATAACATTAAGAGGAGAGTCGAAAATAGAGTAAGTGAAATGTTTTGTAGATAAAGGACATCGAAGGCATGAGTCATTTTACAATAATCAAAAGTCAACGGATTCAACCACTATGAAAATTTTAAGGTTATTAATATATAGAAAGCATATGGAGTTAAGGCGAGATGGAAGATCGTTAATAAGCAAAGTGAACAATGAAGAATCCAGAATGGATCCTTGTGGAAGTGAGAAAAAAAAGTGCGGAAGAGCAAGAATTAACAGAAAAACACAATTTCGATCAAAAACTTCAGCGGAAAACCAAGATAAAAGGTCACTAGAGAGACCATACCCAGCTAGCTTTAAAAGAAAAAGGTCATGGTTCACTGAATCGAAAGCTTGCGCAAATGCTGTATAAAAGGTGGGCCATCTAGTGGCTTCTTTTTAAATCATAGGTTATTTTGACACTGAAAGCTGTTTCCCGCTCGAAATCTTGACAGAAAGTCAGTATCATACCTCCGCGGAACGAAATGAGTCGCTTTACGCTTGAGCAACGTTGGGAAATATTGAAAACTTATTTCCAAAGTGAGTGCTGTGTAGTTGGACTACAGAGCGTTTTTTTGAAAAATTATTTTTGGCCGAAATGAAGTAAAGTAATGTTCGTGAGACTGGCATGCTAGTGGACAGCACTCATGGCCCCCGTCGTAATACGGTGCGGACAGACGAGAATGTGGCTGCTGTAGCCGAGAGTGTGAGACTCACTCCACGAACATCAACTCGCCGTCGATCGCAACAGCTCAACATTTCACGCACTAGCCTGAGCAGAATTCTGCACAAAGATCTCGGATTATTCGCTTACAAGGGCCAATTGAAGGCGCCGACCATCCGCCTCGTTATCGCTTCACAATTCGGGCCTTAGAGCAGCTTGAATTGGACAACGATTTTGAGCGAAAAATCATATTTTCTGACGAGGCGCATTGTCATCTCGGCGGCTACGTTAACAAACAAAATTGAAGCATCTGGGGCTCGGAAAACCCGGACGTTATTGTCGAGAAGCCAATGCGTCCACAGAGAGTGACAGTTTGGTGCGGATTGTCGAGTGGTGGCAGCATTGGATCATTTTTCTTCAAAAATGAGACTGGGAACAACGTTTTGGTCAACGGTGAACGTTACAGAGCCATGTTATCCGACTTTTTTTACTGAAATTAAAGACATGGATTTGGACGACCTCTGGTTCATGCAGAATGACGCGCCATGCCACACAGCCCATGCCACAATCGATCATTTACGCACCAAATACCCAAATCGTGTTATCAGCCGTCTTGGCGATGTCAATTGGCCGCCTCGGAGCTGCGATTTGACCCCTTTGGACTTTTTTTTTGTGGGGAACCGTGAAGGATCGATGTAATGTCAACAATCCAGAAACGGTTCAAGCACTTAAGGCCAATATCATCCAAGCAATCCGTGAGCTACAGCCAGAAACCATCAACAAGGTCTTGGAAAATTGGAGTGACAGAATGCGTTACTGCGAAGCCAGCCGAAGTAGCCACTTGAACGAAATTGTGTTCCATCATTCATGAGAATGTTTACTCTTACTAATAAAGCCATAATACATGGAAAATAATTCATTTATTCATTTTATTGCATTTTTAAAAAGAAACTTTTACTTGGCCTACCCTGTATAAAACGTTAACTAGGTTTTGTTGATCAATAATGTGATCAATAGCAACAGAATGTATGAACGATAATAAGTTTGTTATTCCAGACGTACCTTGAATTACTCCATGCTGTTCATATGGCAAGAAAAGCCAGACGAAAGTATATACTCGATTGTATACTAGTATTTCGAGGAGCTTACTAAAATAGAGCTAAACAGATATGGGACTGAGTTGAAGGCCACCGGCTTAAAACTGGCTAATATCATCAGCTTAGTGGAAGGGGAATATGCTCACAGGTTTCCAAAGTAAAGGAAAAGTGCCACATAAAAAACTAAGATTTGAAATCAGTGACAGAGAAACACACATAGATAGATTTGGAATCCAATCAGCACAAAGCTTACTCCTTGCATCAAGAGAGCTTATCAAAGATGCGATTTCTAACGGATTTGTACAAAATGATAAAAGACTACAAGTGGATGAGGAAATGGAGCACTTAACCCTCTGAAGATATAATACCAATTAGTACCATTTATGTTATTGGTCAAAGCAGGAAATGGAAATGGCTTGTAGAACAGTACATAATTAATTCCATAAAGAAAAAAGTATGGCGAGGATCGGAACAAACTAACGAAAAAGGGAAGTGTCCAAAAACAAAAACAGGAAAATGTAGCAAGAGTGATGTAAGTTGGATATAAGAGCATATTATTAAATAACTCTTGTCTCAATCTAAGGTAGAGATATTAATTTTACTGGTCAGATTGTTATTTAGATTCAATGTCACTAGTTATAACACCAGACTCGTTCAATCATGATAGCATCATACACATTTTTAACATTTTAATAAGTATTTTAATATAAACTATACTTTTTTATTATTTTAATAACATCAGTTTTGGAGTTTAAAGAGGGATCATTTTCCAGTAACATTTGATCAATTTTGAAATTAACAAACCACTCATAACCCCTTGCCTGACTCATAGTACAAGCTTCTCGAAGCATTGAAAGTCTATGTTCCATTTCTGCCTTTGAAAATTCACCAAAAGTAATGAAAAGTGTTTTGTAAAAAAATCTGTACGTCCGATTCTCTCACATTGACATCGCTTGCTATACAGATCAGGCGGAGTATCAAGTAAAAATCCTCAGCGGCAAAAATTCTTCCAGAGAATAGAAAAAGAGTTACTGTTTTGCTAAAAAAAATGTTGATCGTTCGCAATATTTCAAAATGTAGTTAGGTTACATTGCTTTCGCAGCCGATCGAAAAATTCCCCACAAAAATATTTAATATCATTGAGTCTAAAAATGTTTTTTGGGTTCCTTTTCTCCACAATGAGTATTGAATCCGCTTCTAAAAAAGCACCAAGTAGCAAAGATCAGACGGTGAGATCCATCCATTTAACGATCTAACTTAATAATTGCACTGCTATTAGCAGCGACTAAGTTGGGAGAAATCTCGCAGACGCTATAAAATGCAATGGTATGTATAATCTGGTGCTGCATTAGTTGCTGATGCTACTGGTGTACTGGTAGTAAGGATCGCAACGTACCAAAATGACTAGTATCTCCGATTCAGCACACTGAATGAAGAGCTTCGGTTCTTGTGTTGGCAGTGGGAAGCAAGCAAGCAAGCTGAAGCAATAATCGCCCTACCATTATTCCGCTACTGCACGGTGACGTGCCTTGGATATATTATGAAGCAGATTGGAAACCAAAACACAAGCCTGCAGCTTCGTGGACCATTCATTGTAAAAGAATTTCGCTCCTTTGACTGAGCTGAGTTACAATATAGGAGGATGCTTGCAATTTTGCTAATAAAAGGACAAAGTCTTAGAATGCTGCAAGGAAATGTCTACCTGATCACAGTGAAAGTAAGTTTCTAAGAGAGAAGTTCCATTGGGACTTTGGTTTTTTCTCTGGTGGCATATCCATGGACAGGGACAAGAATAGATACTTAACATCTTCTTGATTTGTTTAAATTTAACACCATGCAAGAAGAAGCTCAATATAATTATAGCTCAATATAATTAAGCTCAATATAATTATTATAAAAACCAAAAAGCTTCCTCGATCAAGTACTATAACCCGGTTGAAGCCATCGTCACCAGTAGTACGGTTCGTCCACGGATTTATGTACTTTATAATCCCATTTTTCATATCAATACCCAGACTCCGCTTTTTTTTCGTTGTAGATGGCCAAAAAAAATCTTCAAAAGATACCCGGGTCAACAAACCACGGGTGATGTAAGATTTTTACTTACTAAAAACAATTTCTTCTACAGACCACGAAGGTCCAAGTCGGAAACCGCTTTCGCATTACTTCAACCCACAGATATAAGAGAGAATGGATTAGAAATAGACCGAGAGAAATGTGCTAATTTTCGACTTTTTGCCTACTGGTATGCGAATGAGGTACTGGTGTGTGCCCTACACAGTTCATATGGTAACGCTCATGTAAAAACCACGAGAGATCGCCATTTTGAACGTCGTTTGACACTTCTTTTCCCAAAACGGCGAGTGAAGATTAATATGCCTTTTGTGAATGAAATTAATTATGATTTCACACAAAAACTATACGAAATTGATGCCAAAGGTTAATTTTACTTACCCAAAATAATCCCCTGCGAAGCACTTCGGTAGCTACTTTTGCAGCCTGGAACACGGCACTTCATTATCGCACTATTTCATAATTTTTGACCGCTAATTTATTCGCGAAACCGACACAAATTATTGCGCACAAACGTAGATGTACGTTTCCACCGAATACGCCGGAAAATTTTCAAATGTGATTTTGACAAGTTTTGACTGAAGTCAATGTTTTCAGTCCCCGAGACAAATCAAACTGACATTGACGTTTCTTTCCGTCTTGCCCGTTGCACGCTTGTACACTGATCTGGTGTTCACAGCATTAAGGCTTTTCGGTTGTGAGTGCGGTAGAAAGGGGCGCACTGAGCGGCTTTTTTGTGAGAGAGCAATGTTGTGCGTGTATTAAAAAAGGCACACTCACGTATGGGTACACGGATAGCCATTTCGTATCCATATTCTTTCATATCGGTGCTTCAACCCGATCGTGGTTGCTTACCTATCAGTGCCTACTTACTTTAAAATTCACCACAGCTTGTGGGTCGATAACGCAACCCTCTCCTTCATTACGCAGCATTGTTTCCCCAAAAATTCAGCTTACTGAATATGCTAGTAATGACACCTAGAGTCTTGTGAGGGGCAGGAATTAAAAAATTGATATGGTTGGGTTTGTCAATATCGAGATCCAAAAATGGTGAATTAGGGCTGATTGCCAGTAATCAGTTACAGAACGATCCGTTTGAGCCACTAATTAGATGTTTTATTCGAACAACCGAATTGGAGCAGACTCCGTTGAAATACTTTATCTGCGTGAAGTTGTAAACTAGCCTCGATTCCGCTATGCCCCTCAGCTTGTTTCGCAGAATAGGAAGAAGAATAAAATCAAGAAAAAGAATCAATCAACTAGCCATCTTGGTTGTATACACCAAGCACAATGATGAGAGCCGAAGACGCAGTTACAAAATAGTTACAAAATATAAAATAGTTTTGTAGCTACAAAATTATGATCAAAGCATTTATTTCTTCATTTATTAAATATTAAGTCCAATCTGAAAGGTTTACAATAAGCGAATAAATTCCCTCAATTTTTTTATTTTTTTAACAATACATTTCTACTTAACCTACTAGTGTGTTAGAATTTTGATGTATGATGGAGTGTTTGTGGAAAGTTGTGGATTGTATGTGGAAAGATTTGTATTTCTGTAAGTGTATACACAGGGTGTTTGTGTCTGAAGGACCAGTCTCCGCAAGAGCTCTCTCGCTAATCGTGGTAGTTTTCGGTATACTGCCCTCAGGAACGTCAGCTTTTGTTTGTATATTGCGTTCCTTTCGCGCACCTCCGCTGACAGATCGGGCATCAATGCTGACCGGTTGGAGTTCTCCATTCTAGCTGGATTTTCCACGTTTTGCAGTGCCATCTTTGAATCCCGATTCACACCAGGAAGCACCGACTTATATGGAGCCTTTTTTTGGTTGCAGCTAAGAGTTTTACCTGGTTGGGGATAACTAATTTTCGTTGCTTAGCTGCTAGCTGAAAACATCAACGCTACCAGCCAACCTTTCTCTCGTTTTGGTAGTTTTTGCTGCACTCATTTCTCTGTCCGCCTTCGCCTGCTATTGAGAGCCTCCTCAGAATTGCAGAGTCCAGAGTACCAGCACTCCCTCCTATATTTCCTGCGATCGTCTGGTTTGCTCTAGCCGGAGGAGTCTTCCGCTTTTGTGAGGATTTAGAAGGCATCTTTTTTTCCCATGATCGGACTTCCAGCTGACACTTTAGTCCCCTTTTCGAAGCCTGTAACTATAGGATCTGCAATCAGTAAGTTTGAAAACTCGCTAGCCATAAAATCTTCCACAGATGTAGCCTGTAGTTTTTCACTGCAACCAGAGGCTTCCATTCCAACTATACATAAGGGTTTGGTCTGCAGAATCCAATTCCTTGCCGCTCTCAGCGAGCCCTCAGTCTTTAGAATATTCCTTAGAGTTCATCCGCACGCTGTACATCTTGCGATATACGGTAAGGTTTCGCGCGTTAAGAAGGATGAACTAGATATTCATCACTAAGAAAGCTGGTTTTCATTCATCACTAGGAAATAGTCTGGAAGTAGGAAAAAAATGTGATATTATTGTATTTTTACTAAAAGTGACTAGGAAAGATATTTCATTTTTAGTGATTAGAAGAAAAAAAAACATTTCCACATTCTTCAATGTAACATTAATGAACTATAAGGCTATAAAAAAAATGCTTACATTATTCATTACTCGGACATTTACCTTAGAGGGCACATTTACCCAAAAGTTAATGCCCTCAAAAATAAAGTGCAGATATTGTTTATACTCAGGTACATTTGGATCAACTGATTTTTTTATTTTTCATACAACTGGTTGAAGCAACACTCTGTTCTGGTCAGAAAATAACTCGGGACACGCGAATTAGAGCAGACATGTATGATTAATGATTACATATAAATAAAATATATAGTAACACACAATATATATGTACATACAAAGGTTGATTTGAAACAAGGTTTACACGAAAATTTTGCACAACATTGAATTAATTAATCTTCAGACATTTATGTGAATGTTTCTGAGCACTTATTTATATTCCCTCGTTCATAACTACAAATAAAACATGAAAGTTCAAGTTGTTCTGACGAACGACGATGACGATTGGGGAAAAAAAACGCAAAAGAAAACACCAAACTCGATGTTGAGCTGAATCATCCATCTGTTGCTGCGATTCGTACGCGATTATACAGAGCGCCGACGTTGTGTTTATTGTTTGAATTATAATCAGATACACCATGATTTCTAGGAATTATTTTTCTTCGACAAAATATTCGCCAATACTTTAACACGCACACTCACATTCACGTTGAGACTTCAACGCAAAACGAATTTGATTGAGAATGAATTGCAATCGACATTATTGATAAAGATATCGCCACATTACTTGTAGAGTATCTTTTTGACAGCATAAACAAGAATAACAACATTCATGTTTTCCCATATTTTTTCCCCGATGATATTGTTTGTTTGTTATTGTGACTTGGTCGCCCGGTTTCGTTGTTTACGCAATAAATTTTCTTTCTGAATGGATAACAAATTGATTTAATGAAATTTGCATGTTGGAAAAAGTGTTAACAGGAGTGTTGTTAGGCATTGAATGTGCGTACATAAAAAATTACCTAAATATACACGCACGTGCTGAAGAGGTATCTCTAATTTACATCTATCTTACGAAGTTTGTTATTAAAAACTATTTGGAATAGTTGGCTAGATGAAATCACACTAACAAATCTGGTGTTGCTAAAGATGTAGAAACCTACAGTACAACATATCTATAACTTGATATAAAAAATAAAAATACGAAAACTCAAAACAATAACACTTCCAATAAGATGCTGGCTACAAGCGTATAAAAAAAACAATGAATACCTGATTCAAAGCGAGAAATAGCGAATATTATGAAAGACATCTTTAACATGAGTATAAGTGTTGGTAGTGTGTCCAATAGTGAAGCAAGATAGATAGCGAGTATATTACAATTTCTTTTTTTAAAGATGTTAATGTTTTATTACTATATTTAAATGTGTTATTGTGAAACAATAACTTATCATCATAAAAGGAACTGCATTTATAATGCATTAAAAGTTTATGTAATATTCTTCTTTTGTTATAAAAATAATCCAATAATATCATTCTTCCCGTTCATTTTCGACTTCCTCTTTTCCAACGAAATTTTTTTTTTTTGAAACAAATTGAAACGAATAAACATTCCTCCACACATGAGCAGTCATTGCAAAAATACAGTCGCCGACTTCCGCTCAATGATTCAACACGGAGAACATTTTTGTTCTAAATGGAAAACTGATTTTTTTTTCTGCGATTTTCACTGTCAATAGTATACTCTTTTACTATATCTTATCTGAAAGTATTGCTTGTAATAGAATTAATACACTTAAGAGAGTGCTTACACGAAATAATCCGCTATGATTCTTATCAAGATCGATTCATAAATAATTTTGCGTGCGATATTAATGCTGTGTAAACTATTCAATTATATTAATTAACCATGCACGAATATACTGTTATTCTATTTACATACATATATCGGTAAATAGACACGGATGCAAAGCTATTGTTAGAAACTTAAGTTTTTTTTTTTGTGCAAAGTAGTAGTGTGGGTGGATTTAAAATAATGTGTAAAGATACCCATTTCGAAATATTCCGAACGACGAAGAATGTTTACTGTTTTTTTTGACGATGATTACGTAGATATTTCAAAAATACTCTTTCAAGTGTATTTGTTTCGGGATGGAATCGAATGCGAGAAGCTCGAGAGAGATGGATAGAAACGAAAATAAATTCTAATTACGAACCGGAAATTTATTTAGAGAAATCAAGATGAATCTATTTTTAAGCTGAAAATATCTGTAGATTGGAATATTATTGCGCAGCGGAAGAATGTGTGATGGCTGGTAGTATGAAACAGGATTTTGCTTTGTGAATGAAATTATTCATCATTTTGAAATAATTTCCTTTGTCTAAATGTTGAGTTTGGGTTGGATTTCGTTATTTTCATTTATTGTTACACTATTATTTTATTACTGACATAATCGTGAAGCGAAATTTTGACAAGTTTCCATTATCTGGTCATTCTTTGGAGGGGGATGAAGCAAGACATTCAGAGCAGACGAAGGAGTCGAGGCTAAGGCACCTGTGGTGCGGAGAGCTGCCAGCCGCTGAATTCTGTTCGCCATGCTAGCAAAGGTAGTCTTATTCACTGCTGGCCACCAGACCAAGCATCCGTAAGCAAGGATAGGCCTGGCTATTGCCATATAGTTCCAGTACGTTAAAGCAGGGCTTAGACCCCTCGTTTTACCCAGCACTCTTCTGCTGGCGTAAATCGGATTGCTAGCCCGCTTTACTCTCTCCTCCAAATTCGCCTTCCAGGTGAGCTTGCTGTCCAGAATAAGACCCATGTACTTAGTTTGTGATTTGAGGCTTAACCTGGCGCCGCTCAACCTGATTGGAGGTAATTCAGGAATTTGATACTTGCTTGTGAAAAGTACAAGATCAGTTCTATTAGTATTGATGTCGAGGCCCACGGTATTCGCCCATTCCTCAACCAGACCCAGAGCATACTCGATGAGCTGGCCGACTGTGTGCGGAAACCTGCCCGAGACTAAAATCCCAATGTCATCGGTATAGGCCACAACCGTGAGTCCTTTGCGTTCAAGCCTATCCAAAATTGTATTTACAACCAGGTTCCATAAAAGAGGGGATAGAACTCCTCCTTGCGGTGTGCCTCTATGGACCCTCCTAGTGATCTGCGACCCGGCCCTCTCAGCTGTTATGAGCCTTTGCTTAAGGGGGGAGTAGGGTTTTAATTTTTTTATTATTTTATTTTTTTTTTAAAGGAATGACTTATATCTCAAGAATTTTTTGTCTAAATTTCAAGTCGATCAGAGCAAAATTGACGAAGCTATGACTATTTTTATACCTGTCGGATTTTTATACCTACCTGACTCGAGCGCGCTATTGTTACCAGGCAACTGGTTCGATTTCTATAGAATACCTTAAAAGCTACTCCTATCGTTCTTTATAGAAATTTAAAAACGAGTACAAACGTGTTAACTGTAGTCAATAATAACTTTATATTATATTATTTATAACTTTAGTCAATATAGAGTATATAATTTAGTGTGGCAGTAAACGTTCTATCAAGCAGGCGTACACGCACTTTCTGATTTTCGCATCATTTTAGCTCCATTTTCGTTCAGTTTTGTGCTAAAATGCTAAAATGCCGAAAAAAGTTAGAAGATCTGATAGAGCAACAACTAGTGCGAGATTATATCGACCTAAAAAATTTGTTTCTCTGCAAAAACGTAAAAATTAAGACATTTCGACAAGTAGCACGTCAGCTAAAAAAATAAAAGTGACCATTGAAGATCAAGTTACGGAGGATCTTCAAAAATACTATAGGATAATAGATTTTTTATTAGTCTTTTCAATAATTGCAACGGTAATGAAATGCATCAAATGTGATGGAAAAATAAATTTTCATTCGACTAAAATAGAAGACCGACTAAAAAGAAGCAAACAAAAGAAGGCTGGATTCATCGTACACAGGAGCAAAAATATGCTCTAGACATTGTTGATGATTGCAACATCCTTTATGGACCTGACACTGATGATTCAGTGTGAAGTAAGCCGATAGAACTCGCTTATGAACGTTTCATCCCAAAATTTTTAGTGTTCAAAACTTTAAAGCGTTTTTCCCACAACTCACGTTTTCAAAGTCGGTGCCCATCATAACTCCAAAACTACTGCAGCAGAGTTTTTTTCGAATTTGGTTTATATTTTTAATTTTACAATAACAAATTAATTGATTTTTTTGCGAAAAATCGCGTTTTTTCATTTAAAGTGCTCCCAAAAAGTGAAAAATTTAAATTTCGAAAAACCCTCCCAGCGTTACCTGGGGAAAGCGATTATCTAGCGAAATACGTTTGATTTTAGGATTTCAGATGATCCGGCACCGAGTTATGATGGGCACCGCAATTCACCTTTTTTCCGAGACGCTCCAAAAGAATTGCTGCCATTGTCGTATTCTTTAATATTTTTGCATGAAAATTTCACAAAATATTCTTCAAACGTTATACTATAATATACCATTGGTTTTAATAAATAGATTTTAACTGTTTCATCTAAAAAAAAATCTCAAAAATGTGCTTTTTTTACACGAATTAATCCTACTCACCCCTTAAGGGGGCAAGATGGTTTCCGAAGCCGAAAAAAAGCCGATTTTTGCGATTTTTTTCTCAGCTTTGAGTGAAAATAATTACTAATTTTTTATTACACGCTAAAGAACTATATTTTGAGAGTATGTAGGAATTATTGCATAAAAAAATATTAATTATTTATCCCGTGGTGCCAGTAGATCTAAGGCGCTTCGAAAAAAAGGCGTCGTGCGGTGCGTAAAACCTGGCCTGACAGTGTTATCTGAAATTAAAAAATCGAAGTGATTTACTTAATATATTAGTTTTGTTCGCAGATAAACGAAATTACATTGAAAAATATGCGATTTCCGATTTTTGGTGCGGTTTTTAATTTGGAGGTACCATTTGCCTATGTACCAGCCTATGATTGACTGTAAAAAATACCAGCCTATGATTGACTGTAAAAAATAATAAAAAAATTTTTTTTTAAAAAAAATTCATCGTTCATTCGCGAGTATTTATCATATTAAAGATGTCCGGCAAAGTTCATTGAGATCGGTGCATTAATTTTTGAGTTATGTTACTCACCGACTTCAACAATGTAGTTCGGAGTTTCGAGCTAGACTATTTCGGTTTCTCGTGGAAATATACCTGCCAACACGATCATAAAATAACCGGTATCTCTGCTAGTTTTAGTCCAATCGCCTTGAAATTTTCAAAGGATATTCCTGAGATGTTGTACTTTCATATAAAAAATTAATTGAAAATTTTTTTTTGTTTAAGTTGGAAACCATCTTGCACCCTTAAGCATATTGCTTATCCAGCTACAAATAGAGGGGTGGGTGTTGGTTGCGTGGAGGCTCTCCATAATGGCTGTTGTGTGCACATTATTGAAGGCGCCTCCAATATCTAGCAAAGCTCCCAAGGTGTATTCTTTGTAGCGGAATGCCTTTTCTATTTCGAGAACTACCCTATGGAGAGCCGTTTCAACGGATTTCCCTTTTACCTGTATGTACGCGTTTTGGGCGCCCGATAGAGCTTGAGATCCAAGTCTTTGTTTGATATAGAGATCCAGTAATCTTTCAAAAACTTTAAGGAGGAAGGAAGGGGTAAGCATGGTTGATTTTACCTGCCTTGGGTATAAATACAACCTTAGCGATCCTCCAGGCTGCAGACACGTGGCTTAGTGCTAGGTAACCTTTGTAAATTTGCATGAGCCAGGGGACGGTGAGCATACCTGACTTTTTGAGCATGGCCGGTAGGACCCCATCCGGACCTGGGGACTTGAAGGGCTTAAAGGTGTCAATTGCCCAGGCAAGCCTTGGCTTAGTGGCAACCTCGCCGATGCCTAAGAATGTATAATTATTTATTTTAATTGTACAAAATAAAATAAAAAAATCTTATCAACCAAAATATACCAGGTTGCATAAAGCGTGGAGCGAAAAGACACGTGAAGTAATGTTTTTTACGATATTCCTCCAATCAATGTATCCTAAAATGAAACATTGGATGGTTTAATTCCTTTCAAAATATTATAAATCTTTATTTGAAACTTTTTGAATTATTTAATATTTGCTAACTATTTAATTAAATTTAACATTTAATAATTTCTATCTGGTTGTGTTTCAGAAACAACCTACTATTCTCTCGATCTATTGACAACTCATATGAAAAATTAATTGACAAACAAAAACATGTTTTCTTAACCTACTTTATTTGTAAATTTTGATGTGGTGTGTTTGATGTCAAGTCAGGGGCGGATTTGCCACTAGGCCCGGTAGGCCTAAAAATGGGTATTTTTGGATTCTTTTTTTTATGGTACTTTTAGGTTCTTTACCGTGTGTGTATTTTAATAATTATTTGTCTGGCAAGAGCGCAATAATAGGGAATTTTTACGAACGAACCAGTGCCGGTTTTACTCTGATATTCCTTTTTTGTGAGCTCGGGCGCAACGAAAAACAGCGAAGTATTCTAGAGAATCGAAAAAAAATCCCGCATTGTTACACATAATATAATTCACGAAAAGGGCGGCAATATATCTGAGGCCTAAGGCGGCGAAATGATGAAATCCGCCCCTGTGTCAAGTAGTGTGGTGAGTAGTGAATGTGAGAATGATAAGTGTATGTGTTTGTGTATCCACAGTTTTAAAGTAAAAGCAACACGACGATTAGCTTCTTTGTTTTAGACTTGTCTTGATGGGCTTTATTTGAATACAACATACTATAAAAGTATACGCAGCTAATTGAGAAATATTTAACGAAAATATTGAAAAGTGGAAACTAATTCTCGCTTTACTTCTAAGTCAAAGCTGCTTCTGATTTATACTCTTTAGCTTTAAGCGCGTTAGCGTATGATCGACAGAATAAAAGTCTATGTACACAATATCTAGTTGCCCTAGTTGGTCACCTGTGTTTGTGAAGGAAAAAAAACAGTTAAGTTATACGTAGCTTTGATCTGCGCATACCGCTCCTTGTACTGTAAATCGCTGGATGAATAGGTGAAGCTTATTCAAAGAATGGTATAAACCGGTAGTTGAAAATATGAACACAATCACCCTTTCGATGGGAATTTAAAAGAATATTTTAATAAAAAAACCGATTTTTCCTTTCGAAGCTAGATATATTGAATTTTGTGACAAATATCGATATTTCGAGGGTAATCTGTCCTCTTCTTCAGTGTCTATCGACACTGAGACGGACGAAAATCGGTTTTTTTATTAAAATATTTTTTTGAGCTAGGAGATTTGTGAGATTTGTGATTTATTCGCAGATAATTTCCAGAATATTTTTATTGCTACTGACTCATCAAACTCACATCTCCCTTCGTCCCATTCTACTCCTACAGCTTTTATCAGTCACTTAGAAATTACACGTGACGAAATATGTAAAGCTATTTCGGAACTCGACTGCAACAAAGGTCCAGGGTCAGATCTTCTTCCTAAAACTTTCTTGCGCAAATGTGTAGAGCAGCTTATAACTCCCTTTCATATTTTTTTCAACAGATTACTTTCGTCTGGAGTTTTCCCATCCTGTTGGAAACTTTCATATGTCACACCCATCTTCAAAAATGGCGATAGACGCTGTATCGGAAATTATAGAGGTATTACCGTCTTATCTTCTATTCCGAAACTTTTTGAAAAGATTGTCTACGATAAACTTTCTCCACTTGTTGACTCCGGACTGAACGAGCAACAACATGGTTTTAGAAAAGATCGCTCAACTACCACAAATTTGACAGTCCTAATCTCAGACGTCCTGTGTAAAATGGAGAAAGGATACCAAATTGACGCAGTCTATACAGACTTTAGTAAAGCTTTTGACACAGTTGACCACCCTACCTTAATTCTAAAGCTACTGAAATTCGGACTTGGTGGATCTTTGCTTAGCTGGCTGACTTCTTACCTTGGAAATCGAACTCAGCTGGTAAAATTTCAAGGACTTTTATCGAAAAATATTTCTGCTACCTCTGGTGTACCACCATCTAGGCCCACTTCTCTTTAATATATTTATTTCTGACCTATCTGACGTCCTATCAAATATACCTCATCTACTTTATGCCGACGATCTCAAAGTCTATCATATCATTAAATCTAAATCCGATGCACTCTTTCTCCAATCCAAACTTGATTCACTTGATCATTGGTGCAATGAAAACAAGCTCTCTCTCAACATTGCTAAGTGCCAAGTTATAAGTTTCTCCCGAAAATGCACCGTGTCACATAACACATACTTCCTCGGGAATAAGTTGTTAGCTCGAGTTGATAACGTTGTCGACCTTGGTGTTGTCTTGGATGAGCGACTCCGCTTCACCTTGCATTATGATAAAATACTTTCCCGGGCAAACAAACAGCTAGGCTTCATCAAAAGACGTGCCAAGGAATTTCGTAACCTGTGGGTCACACGATCCTTATACATCTCACTAGTACGCCCCATTCTCGAATATGCTTCCATTTGCTGGAATCCTGCTTTTGAAACCCACAGTAGCAGACTCGAGTCCATTCAAAAGCAATTCTTACTTTTCGCATTGAGAGAACTATACAGCCCTTACGATTTTAATACTCTTCCTCTTTATGAGTTTCGACTGGGTCATCTAAACTTATTAACACTTGCATCTAGAAGAAAGATGCTTTCGGCCTGCTTCACATTCGACGTCATTAGAGGCGTCATCAAAGTTGAATTCCTGAATAGCAAAATAGTTTTGAATAACCCTGTAAGAAACACCAGGTCCACTCGTTTACTTAAGGAATATCCACACTCCACTACTTACGCAGCTAATGAGCCGATAAATAGATGCTGCAGGATATTCAATAGCATAAGTAATCTGTATTCTCCAACAGTCTCAAAATTGTCCTTCAAATCCTCCCTTTTCAAAGCCATCCGCAACCCTCTATCCTAAGCTATTTGTTCAATGTTTTATTTATTTGTTATTTATTAATTTGTTATTGATTTATCTTGTTAATTATTTTGTTTAATTTTTCGTTTTATTTCTATGTACTCGTAATTTCCAATTTTGTTTTAATACTGTTTATGTTACTTGAGAAATAAAATAAAATAAAATTGGTACACATTAAATACAATTTAAAAGAAGTTAAAAATTATAGATAGAAAAAAATCACAAACAAGAACTTAATAATCTTATTTTAAAATAGATAGTATAAGTGTTGCTGTTTGTTGTTATTAATCTTTCCTAAAAGTATATTGGACAAATGCTGTGTTTTCTAATTCGGACCATCGTTAAATTTAATATTATCGTCGGCAATATTATCAATGTTCAATTTTCAATGTTTATGCCCAGTAAATTTTGTATACATATTTTATAATCATACTGTTATTCATCATATGGTTATTTTTCTCATCTTTCATATATATTTTTTATTGTGAGATTAGAAATTTAGCATGTTTTGAAATTTTCATAAAAAAAACATCTATTAATTAATCTGTTTATTCAGTTTGAACAAATTACACCAATGCTTCACCAAATCAAAACTCAAACTCTCGTTAAATTCATTCGGCTAGTTTACACCTTTCATATCAAGACAAACAACATCTCGTTGAATTCGAATCGGATGAAAAACATATTATTGATGATTAATTTTACACCACGATTCTTCTATCCAAAGTTCAATAACTTTGTTCATCGACCAGAAACATTTTTCAAACAAAAATCCATGCAATTTCAAATACAATTATCATCGACGTACTGAAGCCTCAATCATTTATATAAATATGGTAGAATTCCGGTAATTTCATGTCTACAAATCGGCACGTGCCGAAATCTTATAAATATTTTTGAAAGAAAACCAAGCAAAAACACAAAAAAAAAATCACTATATCATATTTACACATGCTTAAAGTGGTTTTTATTGTTTTTGCCGAAGTTGCTTTAGCAGGCGCATGTATTAACGCTAATAATCTACAATTCAAATTGCTGAAAAACACAACATATGCATATGTCCATTTGTATATTATACAGTAACGATTGAAGGCATGTGTGATTTTTTAATTGTTACTTTTCTCGCTAGTTTTTTTGTGATATCCCATCGTTTTCGATACGAATGTTTTCGAAAACAAGTAATTAATTTGAAAGTGATGGTCTCAATAAATGTTTAAATGACAGGGTTGGGGCTCTATGGTATATCTTTGGAATATATCTGCTTGGAGCTGAGATATTATGCGTGCATTATACCGTATATTATGCCAATAAAAACAACAAGATGATTGCATATTGGTCAGATGAAATAATGGAATTCATAAATCTCAGTGTCGCGCATCTAAAAGTCAGTCAATCTATTTGCAATATCCGAAATCAGTTTTTAGCAAATAGTAGTTTTCACTGGTGTAAACCAGTTTCGATTAAGGTTCAAAAAAGCTATTATTATTTTTAGCGGTTTAATTACTATCAGCAGTCTTCAAATTACAGTAGGCATATTATTTTAGAGCTAAGTATATCTGATACTATTTCAGTGTGGAACAAAATTAGACTAAATTAAGTCAAATTTTTCAATGTTTTATTATAATCTTGATGTTCAACTTTTGACAATAACAAAAACCAAATCTATTTGCTTAGGATCCATTCATTTACTAATGTTTAAGTGTAATCAGATGCTAAAATCTGAAAGCTATCAATCGCTATTGTATTATTTTTGGCTCGCCTAAAATAATGCAATATTTATTATTTATAACTTATTTATTTATTATTTATATTTATTAGCTTGTAATGAGCTCAGAGATTCATTATAAGTATAAATAGAAAGTTTTATTTCAGTCGCGCCATTACTTTTGGAACTATCGTCGACCAAACAGCTCAATCTGGATCACGGTATTATAAAGTTCCTCACCAAACAAGGAAAGTCGACTCAAACCATAATGGAGGAGTAGCATCTGTTTACGGGGACTCTTTTCCAGGCAAAACCATGATTTAAAAATGGCGCATTTTCTTTAAACAAATAAGGAACTCACTTGAAGCCGACCCACGACCAGGACGGCCAATTGATTTGGCCACTCTAGGGAATTGTTCAAAAAGACGAAAACGTGATATTGGAAGATGCTGGACTAAAGATAAAACAGATCACAGAATTGGTTTGAATATCAGATACAATCATTTTAAATATTATTCACGATCATCCTGGCATGACTCTGGTCAGTATAAGGTGCTAGGAATGCTCACGCCGCTTAAAAAACAACAGCGCCCTGAGTGCTGTCGTACGTTTTTGGATCTCTGTAGTGAAGACGAGGATGTAGTAGAGAGGAGGATTGAATCGAACCATTACCGGAGACGAGACTTGGATTTATCATTATGAACCTGAGTCCAAACAAGACTCTATGCAGTGCCAGAAAAAAATACGCTACCACCCAAGAAGTTCAAGGTGTCGCAGTCTGCTGGAAGTCATGGCAACCGTTTTTTTTTTATTCAAAAGGAATGCTGTCGATCTATTTTAATCAATTCTAGAGCGGTTGAAAGAAGCCATCAAAGAGAAATGAAGAGGAAAATTAGCCAAAGAAGTTCTCCTTCTTCACGACAATGCGCCTGTTCACAAGAGTCGTTTTGCGTAGGCTATCCTGTATAATGTGGGCTTCGATATTTTAAATCACCCACCCCCTATAGCTCTGACCTGACTCCCAGCGAATATCAATTTTTCCCAAAGTTGAAATTGGAACCTCCTGGGAAGAAGTGTAGGATGCAGTTTCGGTTTATTACTAATGTTCGAAGCCTCACCTCCTCTCATGAGAAAGTTACTACCTATAGAAGTAAATAAATACACATTTTTCTTTCTCTATTATTTTGTGTATTTAAAATAAATGACATAAATAACATTTTTAAAATTTCGTCGCTCCCCCCTTTGCTTTAATTACAGCTTTTACCCTAGATAGCATCGATTTAATCAATTTTTCGCAATGTTTTTGGAATTTTTTCCCATTCCTCTACAGCAATTATTTTTAATTTTCGTTTCCTTACCATGTTTTTTAACAATGTCCACAAATTTTCAATCGGGTTTAGATCGGGACTCTTTGCTGGCCATTTTAGCACTTTAATTGTATTTTCACTAAACCAGCGTCGTGATGCACGAGCTTTATGACAGGGGGTGTTGTCCTGTTGGAAGAAGATGGTCTCTCGTTCCTGGTTTCCAAACAATTTGTCGATAGAGGGCGACAGAGTTAACGACAGCATAGAAGTGTAAGTGGCGGAGTTCATTTTTTCCTCACAAATAAAACTTTTTCTAATGCCTGATGATGCAATACAGCCCCAGAACATAATACTGCCGCCACCAAACTTCACTGTAGGAACAAGACATTCAAGCCTGTATGCTTCACCTAGTCTTCGTCGCACGTATGTTGAGCCAAGAGTTCCAAAAATCTAAAAGACATTTTTTCAATATTAGACAAACTTTTTATCAATCAACAAAAGTAATTGTTAAAAAGAAAGTTCTATGATGGTGTTAACTTACCTGAATATTTGTTTCATCAGACCAAAGAATATTTTTCCAATCGTCATAATTCCAACGTCGATGATTTTTCGCCCATTCGAAGCGTGCTTTCTTATTTTTCTCGTTAAGCAAAGGCTTCTTATTGGCTTTCCGCCCTTTTAATCCAACATCTTGAAGCCTTTGTCTTACTGTTCGAGCAGAAATTTTTTTTCCGGTTTCCTTCTCTGGTTCTGCAGCCAATTCAGAAGATGTTTTCTTCCGATTTTTCAAACAATTCCTCTCCAGTAAACGGTCTTCTCTGAGAGCAGTAATTTTTTTCCTGCTTCTTTTTGGACGATTTTTAAACGTATTCGTCTCTTCGTACCTATTTATTGTCAATCTGACGGTACTTCTTGAACACTTCACTTGTTTTGGAATTGCTGAGATATTACAGCCTTGTGACTACAACAGCACGATTTTATGACGTTCAAGTTCCGTCAGTTCTCTTGTTTTTGGCATATTTGTAACAATTATAATTTCACAATATCACAAATTGTAAAAAAATAAAATTTAAACCACGTTTTCTCGTAATTAAAACAACCAGTATGCTCAACTGTGCATTCAAGAATAACTAAGATAGTGAGATAAGTCACGTAGGCAACGATGTCACGAAGGTAGCAAGGCAGGTAGGCGTGTATTACTTGATTACCTAGTATCCTTGATAGTCTATTTACAGTTACAAGAATATTGCACTTACAAGAATATTTTTAGCTGTGACCGGTTTTAGTAGTTATAATCACATGCTTATCTCATTAGAATTAATTGAATTCTTTCGCAAATTTGCTGCCAATGTAGAAAAATACTCTAAAAAGCTTCCTGGGCACATTAAAAAACTAAAAAACTAAGTAGTAAAACTAGAGATGTGCTTAACTGCTCTTTTTACTGAGCAGTGATCGCAGAGAGCAGTTTGAGCAAAGAGCAGTTTAGAGTAGCAGCTATTCAATCGCAATTACGATTGCAGTTTCGTGCGTACGAAAAACCGCTCGCCACTTTTGATTGCTCATTGCCAGTGTTTGCTCGTTACTTTCTCATCGCCTTCGATTTGTGCTTGATACAGCAATTTCTAGCCTCAGATTGCAATCGCATTGTATGCTTACAATGTGACTATTTTTCCGTGGCGATGGATGCTCATGTTTAGAACAGATGTAGTATGTTTAGGAATACGTTGCCTGCATTAATTCGGCACTTTCTAACAGAAGAATGTATTGCCAAGTGCTTGGTAAATCGTATAGTAGTTTTGTGGTTTTCAAAATGTCATACATTGGATGCAAGCAACGTAATGAAATGTTATTATGCATGTACAGCATGATGCACTTTTTAATTTAATTTCGAAGATTTATTTTTCCTGGCTAAATCTAAAACAATCGGTTTTCTACTTCGCCTCACCGAAGCATGAGGTTTGTCGAAAATTTTATTGAGAAATGATAACCAAATTTTTACGTGTATTAAACATGCACCTACTAGGGGGCCAATCTCTTCGGTAAGGCTGGACATGAGTCACAACCCCGGTAGGGTTGGACTGCAGTCACGAGCACCGCCGCAGAAACCAACTAGCGAACCAAAAAGGATCTCAACATTTTTAGGTGATTTTTAGGTCAGATATGATTTTGACGTATCTTAGAAACTAGGCCGCTTTTTCCCAGATTTGTATGTAAATTTCGCCCGAAACAACTCAGAAAGGTCCCCAAATTCATGCTAGACATACAAACTTTTTTGGAAAATATGGATTTTTTGTCGCCCTTAATATATCACTAATATACTCTAATCACTAATATACTACCTTAATATATCACTAGCTTGAGTAGCCTAGTGAGTAGAGCACTGGCTTCTTGCGTGTGGGGTCCCTGGCTCGAATCCAGGTTCGGACGAGGGGCCGCGCACCAAGCTTTGAGTTCACCTAGCTCTGATTAGGTGCCTGATTTAAATCAGGGGTAAAGTGAGTCGTGGAACTAATCACTCCACACTCGTATCCACAATGATTAAACAAAATTGTAATGAAGCTTCAACCCCTAGACCCGTACGAGGGTTGTCGTGGGATTGCTTTACTTTTACTCCCCGACCACTTTCAATCATCGAAAGCACCATAAAAGCAGTTTTTGCCCAACTATGGCCAAAAAACCCCGTCCTCCCCTACAAAACCGAAATTTTTGTATCACAGCAAAAGGTCTTGGCCCGTTATGTCCGAAACCACTCTAACCCAAAATTGGCCGATTTTGTCCGATTTCAGCTACTTTTGCCCTAAAAACTTTTTGAATAATTGAATAAAATACTTGCAAGTCCGAAAATACTCGCAAGGATAGACAGAAAAGAATCTGAATAGATGAGCATTTAAAATTTTCTGTATTGCAAAAGAGCAATGAGCAGTTGAACAGCATGAGCAGAAAACAATCAAATTGCTCACTGCTCGCCTCAAAACTTTCTGCCCAGCAAAAGAGCAATGAGCAGTCGAACAACATGATCAAAACACAACCAAATTGCTCACTGCTCTTCATAAAACTATCTGCTTTGCAAAAGAGCAGTGAGCAATTGAACAGCATGAGCAGAGAGCAATCGCACTGCTCACTGCTCTTTTCAAAGAGCAGTGCGATTAGTAGCAGTGATCACAGGAGCAGTCCCATCTCTAAGTAAAACTATATTCGACCAATACTCCTCAGTTTCTATCAGAAAAACTCTAACTTGATTTCCCTCAGGCTAATGCCCATAAGCTCTTTCTCAAGGTGATTTATTTTGGTAAATAAAAGTTTTTTTCTCAAAACATCTCAGCATAATACAATGCTATTACGAACAAATCTTGCTAATTTACAGTAATAAATTTGTAATAAATTCGATTATTATTATTTAAAACACTTAGATTATGCAAACGATCGAATCAAATATACATTTGACATCACACCCGTATTATTTGCGACGTCTTCGTATTGTTCCCTATCCAAATTTGTATCGTAGCCGCGACGTGATTGTTTTAACGCGAACACCTGTCTCAATGATTAAGGCAAACTACCTCATCCGCTCATTCCACTACCTTGCTTCTATCACGTAGTCATCAATTCAAACGCGACAACATTTTATGAATTAAACATCAATGGACTTTATTACAAATATCGAATTAGTAAATTATATTCTAACGACCAAAGAATGAATAATAAAAAACTTAGCTTCAAATCATTGAAAACTATCATACTGATAATAAGTTTTAGTCAATTTTAACTCCAAAATCCATCAAATGAAATATTTTGTAAGTAGAGAAGAACGATAAAAGCAAATAAGTATCTTGCAAAACGCTGCACTAATGTGTTTTTAAATTTTGTACGGGTCGAAGATATATTTAGCATGTGCTGCAAATTCAAATTTAGCCAGCCCGATCATTGATTCTATCTTTGGGTTGTGCCATTGAGTGGTTTGGTTTATGAATGAAATAACAAAAGCTCTATTATTAGATCTACTTTAAATAATTTATTCTAAATTATTTCTGAGCGAATTGAATTGTCTAGTTTCGTTCAGGTAAGCATACATATCGTTTCGTGAATACATTTATTTTTTGATTGCCAAAAGATTTTGTGCGCAGTAATAGTATAGTATGATAGAATGTATTCATTTAAAATAATTGAATGGCAGGGTTTACTCTCAAATCCCCTAAACATGAACAAATTAGATTATTTCAGATATGAAATCAAAGTTTATTTTTTCAACTTATTTTCTCAAACTATCTTAAAAAATGATATGTGATCCGATTTCCAACAACCTCACCCTATACGAAACCCGTAATGCCAATCTATAAATTTTCGAACTTTATCCCCCAAAGACCACGCGGCTTTTTTTTTACCACAGATACAAAAAGCCAAGCATACTTTGAATGAGCTACCAGAAATAACATGACAAAAAATCACCACTGTGTCAGATGGTGAATCAAAAATACGATTTTTGTCGTCAGTTGCGCTCTTGAACTTGAAACCATTTTGTCGTCACAAAAATCTATTCTTAGTTTCTTGCAAATATATCGCTCTACTCATATCGACCGAAGATTACGTGACAGAAGTTCAGAATTAAGAAGCGCGCATTCATCTCCTGTATCTTGCGTTTTTTTCTATTTCAAATAAATTCAATAAAGGTGGGTATTTCATTTCTCGCAACGTTGTCACTAAGCAAGCTCAACTCGTACATACATACGTATGTGCGACTTATGCGCAACGTGTGTACTGAATGAACTTTTTAAGAATGAATGATCGACTTTTCGCAATAGCATGAGACTTTCATGGCGAAAGTATGTTTCACATTATAACAGATAATTTTTGTACTTTCTCTTTCGAATTTCATACACAAGAAAAGATTTTTTTTTAGAAAAACTTTTTTTTTAATTTTAGTTGCGGAAGGAACAAGAGGTCCAAAAGCAAATGTTATGGAAAAGCTTTCAAGAAAAAAATAAACTATTAGAGAAACAGCACAAAATGGAACTGGAACACAAGTATCAGGTAAGCAATAGATTTTCGAAGTTTAGATTCACCTGACGAAGCTTTTCGTCGAATATAAGTTTCAATTTTCTCAAATAAAAAATGATTGGTTCAAGTGGTTTTAATTGTAACTGCAATTTCCACCTTTAAATTTCAATTTTCTAAATTCAAATTTCATCTCACTGAATAAATATTTTGGCACAAAACCATTTATCATAACTTCTACGAATTCTACTTAATATTTAACACCAATCACATTATAATTATTCAATTTCTAATATTAAAATCAAAGAAAAGGACAAAGGAATCATTGTGAATGCTTTCAACTTCTCAATTTCGATAACAATTTTAAAAAAAATCAGAAACGTGCTTTATTTTCATTTTCTTCATTGATTTCTTCTCTACACATCATACATATTATGTACATGCGAGCAATTAATATTCGTTTGGAGTCATTGAGTTCCTTTCTCCGATTCTATTCACCTTTGGTTTGTTTTTTTCTGTCAACAAATCCTTTAAACATTATCTATAGTCTGCGGCGCTTTCAAATGGCGTATTCCAGGAACTGCGTGAACAACAGCGTGCTGCGGCCGAAGAGCAACAACAACGAGAACGACGCGAACGCGAAGCTATGAAACGTAAAGATTGTAGTGCAAATGCCAGTCCTGAAGTTAAACAAATTTTAATGGTAAACAAATTTTAATGAATTTTTACTGGTTTTTTAAACTAATGTAATTTTAATGTTTTTTTTTTAGAGTTTTCTTATAAACAAAAAGAATCAATCGGCTAATGGAATGACATCGTCGCCCTATCGAAATCGGTAAGCTACTAAAAAATTGAATTAAAACACCTAAGTATTAGAATAATTTATCTTTAAAATATACCCTAAACGGTACAAACAAGTTATAATGAACTGATTACATCAAGTTCTTCTTAAGCCAATTTGGCTGTATATTTTGTCAAATCCTTCTTTCAAGTTTTTGGGCCACGAAATATTCTTGTTTCAATTCATCGAGCATCCATAGCAAATATCTCGACTCACCTACGGTCCAGGCACGGTTCAATCAACATCGATAGCACCTAAGCTATTATGGTGATAATTAGAGTTTGCCGGAGATGTTATAAATTTATCTCTCCCTAACTCGAAATTGGGGACCCAAACTGTCCATCGTCCTCTGGTTTTCCTCAAAAATGTTCCCATTCCATTTTACTCCTTTCAAATGTTCTTTTATGAATAACTGCCACCTATTACAATGCAACAACATTCCAAACCGCATCGACAGAAAAAATTTTCTTTCTATTTTTTTCTAATCTATGGTTATCATCTCTGAGTACTGAGATCCATATTTCGAAGTTAGTATATACACTTTTCCTTTAAAGGCGTTGATTAGAGTAATGTCGCCAAAATATAGTTCTTATATCTTTTGGTTGGTTGAGTATCCTATTAATCTCTATAGATTCCCTTGAATGTTTCTAGAAAATAGTTGTTTCGATATGTCTTATATCTGTTCATTTTACCTTTCTCGTATATGTATAAAACTAGCTATGTATAAAATTTGGGGACCACTTTACAAACTCTCCTTAATTCGGTTGTGATCTTTTTGTGTAGCACTTCTCTTCCATTATTCTTCGCTCGGTATCAGTTGTACTCAATCAGTATCAGATCGGTGTCAGAACATACTCAATTCATAACGGCATACTCAATATAATTCCCTCTCTACCCATTTCTTCCATTTTCCTCCAATGTCTCCACAGTTTATTGAATCTCAAGTTAATAACTTTAAGCCATCAATGGTTACTATGGTCATCTTTCGATTTTTTCGAATATGACATAGAATTCACGTTGCTTGCCTATAGCCATCAAAAATAAAAGAATTCGCAGATATCCTCAAGTCCGGCGATATAGCTCTTGCCTTAAATTAACGCCTCATTTCCTTACTCCCTTCCTATTCCAAGATAATTGAATCATCTAATTATGTAAGAGTACATGGGTTTCTCAAAAGTGACTAAAGCACTGGATGCGCGCCTTGACATACATGCAATCTATACTGACATTTCCAAGATCTTTGATTTTGTTGATCACAATATTATCTTTAGTAAGCTGCGAAATTTGAATTTTCTTCCACTATCAATCGATGCCTTGAGTCCTACCTGCTTGAACGTTTCTGTCGCGTTGGATATGATTCTTGCATATCTACTCGTTTTTTGACAACTCCATTCTCAAGACTCCATTTGTGGTCCACTCCTGTTTCTATTTTATTTAAACTGCCTCCCTCAATTGCTTTCTTATGAATGCCTTCTCTTTGTAGACGACTTAAAACTATTTCCCAGAATTATATGAATGGAGCAATGCTATCTATTCAAATCGAATCTTGCGATTCTTGAGGATTGCTGTCAAGTGAACAACCTGAGATAAATACAAGCACATGCTATATCATGGTCTACTGTTCCGAGAACAATCCAATAACTCTTAAAAACTAAATTGCCATCTCCTCTCAACTCCCAATAATATAGACTCAGATTTGACTTGAACATCCTTGATATCGTAAATCGAGCCTCCAAAATGTCTGATTCAGTTTCTGTGGAGCTTAAGCAGCTACTAGTTGAATCGGGTAACGACTAACGTAACCTGGCTACCCTACTGTCCGTCCTGTTTTCCCATTCGAACTTTAGTTTAGCCCATATGGTCGCATCTAATTTGCTTGTCGTGTCAGAAATTGGCCGTGGTACAGTAATATAGGGGCCGTTCCTAGCTCCTGAACCTCTCTTTTTCATTGCCTATGATATCACTATACCTTGGCCCACACATAATACGAATGGAAGTATTTATTACTTTTTTGTTGGAAGCCACTCTGCGCGCATTAATGGTTCTCAAAGAGCATCTGTGAGATGCAAGAGTGACAATGGTTGTCGACTCAAATCGTCGTTAGTTTAGTTGGTGCTCCGCTAATGGACTCAACTGTCGCGCGTACGGGAAATATTTCTATCTGGAAAACAGGATACTTTGTCGGATAGTCTGTACCACTGATAACAAATCTAGAACCGTTGAATAACGTGCAAGCTGACTCCTGTGACCATCTTTGACCAAGCATCTAAATCGAGGCGTCGCCGTCGCTGGTGACTTCCTTGATCCTCCAGTTAATTTTTGTATGACATTTTGGTGTGTATCTTGACCTGGACACTCCACTTAAGGTATATTAATTTGCTCATGTGATCCGTATCATCAGCGACAAGACGATACCGTCAAAAACCCGATGTGACCCTATTGATTTGAATCGTACCGCATGCCTGAACTTTTAGCATGCGCTTCTAAAGATGAACGGATCCAGGACCAGAAGCGCCAAAATCATTTCCAACCCAGCCTTTTGTGTGGTTCTTAATGTACCCTCATGCAAACTAATGTTTGCAGTATCTTAAGTTTCTTGATGCTGGTCTTACATTTTGCTATCTTCCACCATACGATCGCTTCATGCACCAGAATCAGCCTCAGGCAACCCGAGGCCCCAAGTATGGAAGTAGGTAGACTGTTAAGGAAAAAATGGTGCGCGAGCCGCCTTATCAACTATGCACTTTACATGACTTTCTCCAGTTCAGTTTTCCGTTTAATTTAAGGCTCAAATATTTATCACTTTCAGGAAGCTTCATCTGAGATCTTAGATCTGGTCAGATTTTCTTGCCCAGATTTACTTTTAGTCCATCGTCGACTGCGTGAGGTCCGACAAAATTTCGTAGGCATATGCTGCTGCCACAAAAAACTAGCCTTTAATTCTCCAGTATCAACTAATCTCGTTGCTTTGGTCGCCGAAAAGGTGACCTAGATTTGCCATCCGTTGTCCAAGTCATGAGAGTTTCATTCATCCCATATATGACCAAGTTGTCAATGATACTCGAAACAGTGACAGTAGAAGGGATGCGAATGCGAACTTTTGCTGTAAGGATCTTTCCACTGTACGGACCACTTTATATCTAATGGCTTTTTGCCACCATAAACTCGCCTTTCCACCATAGAGTAGCGTTTTTCTTTACAGGTTTCTTTGAGTACACGCCATTAAAATCTGTTTCCAAAATTTCCAATAAACGGTTCACCCGCGCGTTAATTCGTCCTGGGATCGTGAAATCCATGGCGTCTAATTCCCTGAGGTGTTTTTTTTGTTTCACTGGATTAAACTTTTCATTGTACTCTCTCGAAGGTTTTTAGGTGAGGTTTCAGGTTAACTTAACTATTCGTAGTCGGAGAGCAATGGTAAGCCAGATATCTACCAACTCTGGATGCTCCTCGTTTTATCCGGAGTTAACTAGGATAATATCATTTACTTGATCCCTGTTTCCGATAACAAATGTAGGTTTCTTTCCCGTATTAAGAATGTTGAGGCTGGTTAAAATTAAAAATTCGAATAACTACTGATGATCCCCTATATTTCGTGGTGAACATTTGGTGAACCCTTATAGTCGCTTCTGCCACTCTTCTCAGCTCTGATATGATGGGCTCCGTGGCATATGGTAGGAAGACTGTCGACAACTGGCAGTGCTACGTACCACTGTCTGCGATCTTGGTTGAGACACAGTGATTATGTCTTTGTCACAAAAATGCAGAATTGTAATGGGATAAGTTTCTTTTTTGGTGGCAATTTCAAGGTACAGTTATTTTTTCGCTACATAAAGGTTGAAATGGTATGAATACAGACCTATTTCTCTGCTTTCTTGACTAACTGAAATATTTGTAAGGTGCATTATAATTTGGCAGCTAATATTTTCAAATGAAAATTCTATACATCCTCCAAATCAATATAAATTTAGGACTGATGAATTTTCTCCATATTTTTTTTTAGATTTAAATAAAAGCTTTTGATTGACAATAGCTGCATTTCTAACATTAGTTTTGGAAAAGAAAGGTCTAATTATTGAACCCCAATCATACAAAATAGTTCAGGGTGCTTGAAAATCGCTGCAATCACTCCAAAATCAACAAATTTATTTATTGAAAAATATTAGTTCCGATTTTTCGCAATATTTAGCAATAAAAAGTTGCAATTTTAAAAGAAATGCAAAAAATTGCTTATTCGAAGAACTGTCCCTCACTAGCTTCCTCATTATTGTCATATTTTTCGTCTTTGTGCCGAAACCAAATGCAGTCGAGTCCCAGCAGTCGACCGGGATCAGATTTTCTTTTAAATTTTCCACATGTCTTTCAGTCAACTAATGCGGCACCCATTATCCTTGTTTGTGAAGTTTTCCCCTTGACATTTGAGCGTTCAAATATACCTTATCGAATCTTTTGTAATGACTCCAAAAGTTGGAGAAGTCAACTTCATACAATAACGCTTGCAAATCAGCTTCCTCAATTAGTTTTGGTCTTTGGGATTGCACCTTGAACTCAGTGTCGGCATTGCCAATTCCGAAACGTTTAAACCAATCTTCACATGTAGCTTTTAATAGTGTATGTTAGCCGTAGGTCTCGTTAAAAAACTGACGCGCTTGAGCTGCATTTTTTAAAGTTACAGCAGGAAAGCAAAACCTCTGATAAATGCTGTTTATTTGGTAGTGAACTCGACATCCTCATTATTAAAAATAAACTTTGCGTTGCGATACGTGTTAGTCTGAGGACTGATTATTTTCAACAGATATTTAATCTATAAAATAAACACAACTTTAGAAAAACATGATTACTATCCGCGCCGCACAGTGGGCTGAATCCCGATTCTAGCTGGACAAAATTATTTTATGGGCTTAACAAGGGCTTAAAGGTTGGAATAGCTTAAAAAAAATAATTAAAAAAATATACGAGATAAAAAGTAGGTGTTTCAGTTATTAAAACAGAATTTTTTATTTTCCAGTAATATCAAGTATTTTTATTACTCATATATTACAAAAATTCGAACTCAGTATCATTTTCCGATTCGCTCGGAGAATCCTTCTCCGCTTTGCTATCATTCGTATCCTCTTCCACGGAATCCGCGATCAGTTCCCTTGAATCAGGACTCAGCTCTTTCAACGGGACCTTTAAGAAAGTTCTAAGGCTTTTAATAACAGGATCCGATGAAACCAAAAGCATGTGAACTAAGTCTTCATAGGTTTTTATGCATGAGGACTTTCTAGTATGCTGGGCTCTGAATCGCCTCATGTCTTTATTCCTTGCCTCCTGTACTTCCTCTGAAAGCTGCCCTATTGGAACAAGAGCATATTTGATGGTTAAAGAGCCATGCAAAAGGATTTTTTGCACGCTGGGAGGCATCTTGTTCCAGCCATATAGCTCTACAAACAGCTTGGCAGTATCAAAAGCAAACGTGTTGAACTTTTCTTCCCTGATCGTATTTCCGCTTCAAGTTGCCTGCAACAATAAGAAAGAACAAATAAGAAAAAAGGACTGCCATTGTGAACAATTTCAGAAAGTTGTTTTATAAATACCCGAAGAATAGTTCCAAATCTACATATTAATCGTTTATCAACTCCTGTAGCTGCAGCGGCTTCATCTGCATGCTCAAAAAATCGGCGAGACAAGTGCCTGGTGTTGGCTGTCCCATAACGTCGAATCCCATAAAGGCTTTTGGATATTTTTTCCTGGTGTCAAACTCATCCTCCTCATGAGCTGTAGCCCCTCGCATGGTTGGCTTCCTGAATTCCAATTTGTAAGCTATATGCAAGATGCATTTTAGGAATTTCGTGCATGCATGTAGAGTACTGAGACCATATTGTAAGTTTTCCGTCTTAATCGGTCGATTTTTAATATTTTCTAATGAATTCATTTCAGTAGGCTTACAACCACACAAATTTTAATGGTCTTTAATGATTTCAATGATGCTTTTCCCCTAACTACATCTCTTGCTGTTATAACATTAAGACAGGTAGTTACGAATATACAATAAACAAAACTAATTTTAAAAACAACATTAAAAAGTATTTAGATTTAAAAAGTAATTAGCATTTAATGTTTATTTTAAGGTCTTTAAGATGTAGAGTATAAATAGAAGATGAGGGTCCGTTTAGGATTGAAACTGAAAATTTAAATTTTGTAATTCTGACCCCAGAATTTTTGCTATATCTCAATTTATGGTAAATTATGACTCTCAATTTTTGAATATGTTATTAATTACACCATAATAAAGAAATTCTCAAAATTTGAAGTCAATGAAATCTAATGAAAAAAAGTTGCACGTTAAAATGTGAAGAATTTTTCAGTTTTCACGAAGCAAAATTACACTCTCTTATATTCTAATGGTATTAACTTACCTTTTTCAATTGGGCGTTTTCAGTGCCTGAAACTTTTTCTTGAATAGTATTTAAACAAGTTAGATTAACACTCAAACGAAAATAAACATTCATGTCACCGAGCAGATAATACAAAGGAAGGTCACATTAATGTACCGCGAGAGCGTCTCACGCTCTACTTCCATTCGACCGTTTTCACAGTAAGTTCTTACACACTATTGTTCGGTATAACTACAAATTTTTTGTGGAATTGGGTTTACTGAAGCCTTAAGAAAAATATCCTATACCTGAAAACCTTACATTTTGACATTAATTTTTTGACTTTTGTCCAGCTAGAATCGGGATTCAGCCCACTGTGCGCCGTTAGCGCCATTTACGTGTGAACCCCTGAAACTTAGTTTGTGATTTTTTTTAAATTGCTCAAAAGTACAAATATGGTAGATTCGAAAATAAAATCTAGTCATTTTACCTTTTGCACAATAAATTAAAAAAAATACTACCCTTATTGATGGAATATTTACTAAATTTATAAACTATTGCACTTACAATGTTTTTACTTCCAGGAGCGTAGTGAAAAGTTCATCGGGCGAATCTCTACCCGCCGGTGCTATGCCTAGTTCGCACCCGTACAAAATTCCTCAACCGCCACCAATAACTAAATATGATTCCGATTTTCCGTTACGTAAAACAGGTAATTATTTGATTTTGTCCAGTAGGGAAAAAAGTTCACAATATTTAAAATTAGATTTTCGAAAATGTTGTTTTTCTGCGTTTTTAATCCAGAAACCAAAATGTAGAGCTTTATATGCATGATTGTGATCTAAATATTTGATGATTTTTGCAATTAATACCAATATACATATTCGACAAATTAAGTAAAATCGAATTAAAAAAAATTAAAATTGCCAAGTGAGAGTTTGCTGTTTTTGCATAAATGTTGTTGTTTTTAAATATATTTCAAAATACTAGTGTCGATGCAAAATTTGATTTACTAAACCCAAAGTAACGTAACATACTCTAGCGAGTTTGTGTATTTGTTGCTGAACATCCAAATAATATTACTAATAGAGCGGAAAACACTAATATGTTTTATTTTTTTCTCGTTAGTTTTTTCGTTATCATACTGTTTAAATGCCAAATAAAAAATATGGCTTTTGTATTGAAAAATGTAAAGAGTTAAATTGAAATTTTGAGTATCTCCTGAGATAGATTTAGGTTGATACAAGAAAAATAAACCTTATTCAAGACTTAATTCCAAATTGCCGAAAACAAATTAACACTCATTCGCATTATTTACAAATGATTTTGAATTGGATTCTCAAGCTGGCTCTACCATAATACGTGTTGAAAGAACGGTTTTGATTTCATTTTATGAAACCTCTTAAAAATTGATTTTACAGTTAAAGATGATTAGCTTGTTTAGTAATAATAATCGAAAGTTGTAAAAAAAAACGTTTCGAAATGGAAAATAATCAAATAAAATTATATTATGGCTCACAGCGTCCGAACCGAACTTGCTGAAGATTCGTTTAAAACAGAGCGTGATTGAGCGTAAGACTAGAATTGGTCCGTTGGCAATTCGTCGTCACGAACGGTTACTACATGCTGCACAGAGACGCCAGCAAAAGCAGAATTCAGCATTGGCAAGTACGTACCTTCATATCGAAGAAAACAAAAAAAAATGCATAATTCACATCAATTAAGATATCATCTTCATCAAATGAGTACTTTACTAGTTTCTGTTATTCAGTTTTTTAGACTAAAAAAAAATGTAGACATTTTTAGCTTATATGAAATTTGAAAAAAAAACTGAAATAATTCTGGAACAGTATTATTTTAAATCCTTTATAAAACCATTGAAGTAGATTTTTTTATTTTACCAGTAATTTGATTGTTTTTATTTTATACTTTTGAAATTGTTTTATGGAATTCGTTACAAATGTATTAATAACTTTGAAGTAGTTTGCTCTATTTTTGCAAATGGCAGTTAGTTTTTTGTTGAAAATTACAAATACTAATCTGATTTACTAATGTTTTAAAAAACGAATGTTGTTGTTAAACTGTAACAATGAACGTTCGTAACCGTTTTGAAGTTTCTGCTAAAAATAAGAGTTAACTGATTTTTGAGTATTTTATATATTTTGAGTAATGTAAGGCATGCACTTTCATGTTACAGGGAGCGGTTTTGAAATGAATATGCAGTCTGAGTTGTGCGTTTTGTACAATAAATAATCATCAATGGCTTCAAAACCCCCACAATATTCTTACATAAGCTCTTTCCTATCTCAGCAATGATTTCAGAAAAAAATTTAAAACTGTGTTGCTGCTGATCTATCAAAGGATCGAAAGATATAAATATTCAACCTTCTTCAAGCTTAGCTTTGTCGATATTGATAATCCCAAAAAGTTAATGTTTTTCAAATCCATTTAGGCTTACTACTATGAACATAATTGAAAGTGGCTTTTGTTATAAAATGAATAATCTTAATTTATTCTTCCTAAATCTTTTTCATTATCTTCAAAGTGATCTCCCTTCGACACAACACACTAATGCCAACCTTTTTTCCCCAATTCTCGAAACAGTTGTTAAATGATTTCCGGAATAGCATTCAAACTGTGCAGCTATTCGGCTTTTATTTCCTCAATTGAGTCCCCAAAGTGATCTTTAAGAGTTTTACTAAATCAGCTCTTGCTCCTTTTGCGTCGAGGCTTACACGCTCACTCCATCATTGCGGTGCACCGTGCTTTCCTTTTACGGTTTGCTGCTCTCCCCGCGTTCCTGATCCTTCGCAAAGTTCAATTGTGTTGTGCGTAAATGCATTCACGACAATAGGAAATGTCGCATCAATAAGAATAGAACCGCAGAGAACCATCACAACGCTAGAAAACGTCGAACGTGTTCGAGCAGCAATAAAGCAATCTCCGTGACGCTCTGCTCGAAAACAAGCAGTTGCTCTCAAGACGTTCTCTTCACCGAACTTTGCATAGTGACCTTAATTTGCATTAATGTAAAATGATGGTATTCTAACAAATACTTATCAGGTTTATGCAACGCACTGAACATCTTGTGTAAACATGCTTGCCTCGATACCCCGTGACGCGATTGTGTTTTTTTTTCTTCAGAAAAAGCTCAGTTCAACATCAACGGGGTGTAATAACAAGCAGACTATGCTTTACTGGAGCCATAGAGATAAAATAGTAGAGTCGCCCATGTGATACAACTGCTTTGCATCTACCCCTGCAACTTTCGCCAAGCGTCCCATCTATCAACTTGACAAGATATTTTCCACGTGGTGATCATATGACGTATGATTCCAAATGAGATAGATGTGCAAGAGGGAAACACAACATCAGTAACCAAGAGGTAAGGGGTATGCGATATTTTGTCTGCCTATTGCTGATGTTGTGTTTCCCTCTTGCACATCTATCTCATTTGGAATCATACGTCATATGATCACCACGTGGAAAATATCTTGTCAAGTTGATAGATGGGACGCTTGGCGAAAGTTGCAGGGGTAGATGCAAAGCAGTTGTATCACATGGGCGACTCTACTATTTTATCTCTATGGCTCCAGTACTCCAATACATTTCAAATGTGAAGGGCCACTCCATTGTCTACTACCTCCATTACTGGAGCGATAAGAATACCAGGAAAGTTCACGAGAAATTTCTGCGCTCGTATGGGGTTACTGTTGATGTACCGTATCTGTGGCACAATGGAGTTTCTGAGACAAGGCTTACCTGAATAACTCATTTCTTTGAGAGCAGTCCTCAACTAGCCTGCACGCTCTCCTGACTTAATTCCTTGCGTTTTTTTCGTTTGAGGCTATTTGAAACCAAAGGTCTACAGCAATCAACCCCAAACCCTGGAAGCACTACATGGGAACATTTGGGCTCAAATAGCCTACACGTCAGAATGCTTCAAAAATGCATGAAAACTTTAAAAAACGGATTTTCCAGTGTGTGGCCTGCAAAGGACGATATTTACCCGACATACTTTTTTTAATGTCAATAATTTTAAACCTCCAATTTTGTACTATTTGCTAAAAAAAAATGAAATGCAAATAAGACAAGTGTACATGTGCCGATGACGGAACCTCTTCTAAAAGCTTCTTCCTATGCCGTGTCCAGAATGGAAGCATTACTTGCTCGCAAAAGTTGACATAATGGTTCCGTAATTTGTAATAGATTATTAAATTTATGGAGGTAGTCTGCCATTCCGAAAAGCCGTCGAAGCTGTTTGTTGTTTTTTTTTAGTTTCCAGGTTTTGGATTGTAGTAATCTTTGGATTTCTACAATACTTGCTTTTAGTTTCCAGTACTTTGGCACCTAATACTTTCCCCAAAACTCGACACATTTTGCTTTAAAGGTAAACTTTTATTAGTGTTTGTTCGACCTTATTAAGTTTCTTTATATCTGCTACTATTAGTTCGTCTAACTCCTGTTCCATTTTCGCATGAATAAAAATGCCGTCCACTGATTTTTCGACCTTTTCCATATCACCCAATCCTTCATACATACACATGGCAAAATTTCGGGCTCAAAAATATACCAAAAGGAATCCGCTGCAAGAATATCTTCCAAATGATGTAGAAAACGTCAAATATTTGCTCTTACGATTATTTGCTGATGTTTGCCAAACCCCTTTCTTACAATCGATCTCTATATTACAGTGAAAAAACCAAGAATTTTTACGAATAACTTCACATAAATGACGCTTACAACTTAAATAATATTCCTTGTTAATTGTTTGGCCCAGCGAAAGAAATTCACTAATGTACATTACCACAATAATCGAAGAAAATTTTGGTTTTTGAATGTCTTTGTCGTGATGATCTTTTCGGTCTAGATTTTTGGTACGATATGTGCTCGATTGATCGCTTGTTTTCAGTCAGAAATCATTGCTTTGCAGATATTAACATTATGCTCTATTTTTGTATTTTTGGAACCAAAATTTTTAGAACCAGAACAAAAATATTGTATTTCTAGAACCAAATGAGATTGGATTCCTCTCAGGCCCAAAATATCTTTTAAAAAAGTCTGAACTGGTCCAAGTGAAATTTTCACAGTATCAGCAAAGTATCCTATTGATTGATTTTTAGTTACAGTTGTTTCCCAAATTAAGACAATGGCATGAAATTTGACACAGATAAAATAAAAATGATCTGTTAATATCGATATATCTGCGTTATTTAAATTGGCAAGTCATTTTCAATTTTGATCAAAGTAGTTTATAATAAATTTATACACACCATAGAAACTCTCCACGAAGTATACTATGGATCTAAATGAAACGACATTTGATGAGTTTAAAGCACTCTCAGCATCTTATCGAGTCACTCCTTCGATTCAATCAGTTGTATCAATATTAGAAAAAAAAATACTTAATTTTTTTCCATGCATTTTCGAAAAGGCTTAAGTTAATAAATGGTGTAAATTTGTTGTTTTTATCTTAATTTAAAGCACGACAAATTCGAATCCCTCTCTCAGATGCATAATATCCAATGTTTGCTACACCTTTAATCGGAAACTAGCCAACCCATTTCAAAATAGAAATTTCTCTGATTTCATTCAAAAGCATTAATAGAAAAAAATATTCATTTCATCTGCTTCAACAATCTCATAAAAACTTTTATTTTCTATTTGACTATTACGTATAAAATTTTATTGAAAATAATTCAAATGTCACTTGTTCACTACAGACTGTTCGAGTAATGCATCGGATTCTGGTCCAAATTCACCGCCAGCATTGGCTGGCAGCCGTGGTTCGCCAACAAGTGCACCGATTCAAGAAGAAAATGAAGATCCACAGTATCAAGGTACGCGTGGTAGTATAAACGATTTATCGCTCTTTAGTTCGCCGTCCATGCCGAATATATCGCTTGGTCGTCCACATATACCGAATGCACACAATCCTGCCGCTAGTCTAGCTAGTTATTTGGCTCTGCAGCAGCAAGCTGTCGTTGCAGCGGCCGCGGCTGCATCACAGCCAATTATTACACCCGGTACACCTGCATACTTTCCGTCCCTACTGCCCATAGATCATAACCGGCCACCGGCTCCAACATCCGAACTACCCCCTCAAGCTCATGCCGCTACAATATCACTAAGTCATTTAGGAATGCATCAAATGCCTGTATATGGACAGCCAATAACCGACGCACAAGTCGCTCATGCTCGCCTAAATAAACAGGGTCATAGACCTTTGGGCCGAACGCAATCAGCTCCATTGCCGCTTGGACATCCAATGTTAACCGGGACCGGTACTGTAAATATAGCTCAAACACACTACGAAAATAGTGATGTAAGTATACATTACATTATCTATAACTATAGAATTTCACTTTATTTACAAAATTTCTCTGGTAAGAAGACTACTTATTTTTTCCTTTTTATGCAGGCTGAAAGACAAGCATATGAACAACGCCATTTACTCACACAAAAAATCCGTCAAACTGTCCTAACACGAAGCGGTCGTGAGCCACAGCTCAAAGAGGAGCCTGGCGAAGTGATCGATTTAACCGATAAGAAACAACCCCCAAAAACGGTTTTGACCAACACTGTGATAACAAATACATCTCAAAATATTCCGGAAGATGCTATGTCAAGATTAAGGAAAGATCAAGAATATTTACAGCAGCAACGCGAAATTTTGTTCAAACAATCTTTTCATGTAAGTAGTTATCATGTTAAGCAATATATTCTAAATTGTATTGCTAGGTAGATAGTCGAGAATAAAAAGCACCTTTTTTAAGTAGGTTGTCCATTCTTTTAGTTATTTAATCACGTTAACTTATATTTTCTTGTGAGTTTAATGTATATTTCCTTTTGTCCTTTTACCGGAACATGAGATTGCAGTTATTTGGCAATCGTATTCAATCCTCTCCTACTCTAGCAGACGAAAGGCTATTGCTATGCGTTAGAATTTCTATAATATCGCACTATCAAGAATGTAGAGGGATTTAAACATTGATGGTGTGTTAGGGACCCCGTTTCCCTTTGTAACCAGAGCGAGTCTCGCTACGTCTCATCGTTACGGAAAGACACTCGCCAATAAAGACGCAAGATACATAAGAGTGTCTAATACAGGTGTTTCTCCCCCACTTCTGCTGGTATGTTGCCCGGACCCGGGGCTTTTCGGTACTGCATTCCGGCGACCGCGCTGATAAAGTTACCAAATACTATTTTAATATTTTTTTTTACCGGTCCACCTCTTTGCAACAAGTTTGCAAATTTATTTTCCCTCGCGCTTTAGCCAGTTCTTTTTTTAAGACGAAGCAGCTGGTTCACCAATAAATCGTTGTGCCCGGAATCTGCACGCTATAGCTTTTCGTATCAGTTTCGCAATCTCCTCAGCCAACCAACAAGCCTTTTGTTTTTCCGGTAGTGACTTTTGATGTGCCATACAGGCATCGCACACTCATCGAATTTCGCCCATAATGAAATTTCCCAGCGTACCTATTACCCTGGTCTTCATTGCTAACCCTATTTGGTCTGCGCAGCCATCGCCAGCAAAGCTGTTATCAAGTGATTCCAATAACTTTTTCAAAGCTAAATATGAGTACATAGCAGCTGAATTCAACAGCATCAACTGGTTTTTTTTCGCTATCTAGGCATTGATGAGGCCCCAAATTCCTTTTATTTTTCATTTAGTACCCCATATCCAAATTTATACTCCTCACTTGTGCACGTCCAAACTATCATTCCTAGTTTTCGGTTGCTGTTTCCAATGTTCTTTCCAATAAAGACAAGGCACATGACGCTTTTCTTCGCTCTCGTACAGCTGATGCATGACAGCGTTATTAATTTAAGCTCAATGGCGAAATGGTTAACAATTGAAACCAACCGCAACTCCTTCATCAAAATATAGTGAACCTTCCTTTTCAACAATCCTAAGCCCTTTTGGTCGTACTTGCAATCCCTAAGAACAGCAACATAATACCCTGAAACAGTGATATTTGATGGTGATGTATTCAAGTCCTCAGGAAATGTATAATAATTCTGCTGACTTTTTTTCTTCCTCTTCTGCATCTTCTTACGATTCCTCTAATAGTTTGATCGCATGCGTGCTTCCTTCTGTTGATATCCTTATGACAATCCGTCTTAAAGCTGAAACATTAATATCCCTTTTAGATGATTATGCAGCAGCAGTCCGGATCGCAAATCAAATGTTTTCATAAAGTCTCTTTCCTATTCCTTATGTGTTCCCTTGTTCATACTCTTCAACCGTACCTTATATCTTGGTGTTTTTCCTTTTATTTGGAAAACTTCTAATGTTTACCCAATAATTATATATCTAGCCTATCCTGCTTTCCCAAAGTTTTGGAGAAGATAGTTCACAATAGAGTTAACTGTTCTGTTAAGAATCAATTTTCCAAGGAGCAACATGGTTTTATTAAGGGTCGCTAAGGGTTGCGATTAATTTAGTCGAATTCGTTAATTTTGTGGCCTCCTACACTGGACGCTGGACAGCAAGTCAATGTAATTTACACTGACTTTTCGAAAGCCTTTGACAAAGTTAATCACTTTGTTTTACTTGAAAAACTGAGTTTATTCGGTTTATGTGGCCCTTTCTAGTCCTGGATCGCTTCATAGATTTTTAGTCGCACGTGTCAAGTTGTCCTAAATGATTACCCTTTCTACCCTTTTTATCATTTTTCTGGTGTTCCACAAGGTTCCATTCTGTGCCTACCGCTGTCCACTCTATTCATTATTGACTTTCCATGAATATTTTCATCCAATTCCCTCCTGTATGCTGATGATCTAAAGTTCTTCAGAGATGTATCCTCCATCAATCATTACAATCTGACCTATTAGCGTTAAGTATGTGGTGCTCAAGAAACTTTCTTCAACTTAGTGTTTTCAATTGTCTTCTGATGTCCTGCTTCAATAAAACTAATTTGATGTTATTCGCTTATTTGCTATCTGGCGGTATTTTACTGTATGTAAATCAACACAAAGATCTCGGGATCATTTTCAACCCCAAATTAAAATTTGACCTACGTGTACGTTTCATTACCTCAAGGGCGTCAACACTTTCAGGCTTTTTTTTTCTTTGTTGCTCACATCGCTCTTTAAATGTCTCCACATTTGTTGATTTATTTTTTCCCTAGTTCCTTGTATACAATACAGCTCCAAACCACGGTCACCTCGTTTGATGTAGTTGTCAGATGCCGTTCAATAGGTGTAACGTAAACTTACTCGCTGTTTTTACGAAGATCGTCTATCACATTCCTCCGACTCCCTTTGCTTTAGTATTAGTAGATTGTACCTTCTTGAATGTTTTTTGTCTACAAGTGTATAATATTAAATAAAATAAATAAAACTACCTCCGAACAGACTTCGAAATATTCCACCCAAATATTTTCCGGCTAAAGTTCTGTAGAGCTGGGCTTTCGTCAGACAGCCAGAAGGTGATCTAGTTGCGGTCACTTCCAGTTTACTGCACTATCACCCTCCAGTCCCTTGCCAAAGTGGATGGCGCCTTCGAAACAAAAGTGACATCAAATGTGGACTCGGTGAAACCCGGTCTGCGACAGATTGGTGTCGAGCCCTAATTTATCACGACCATACTTAGTCTAGACACCATTTCCATAATCAATATCTCCCCTTGTGTTTTGAATTGGCATTCCCACCTCTAAAACTCCCACATTGAAAGTGGCGGCTACTAACAGTTTACCCGGAAGGCCTCGAAGAGCGTCTACCAATCCATACGAAATTCACTTAATGGGTCATTCGGTGAAAAACAGCTACTACTCGGTTTTCAAGCTATACATATCCATCTTCCTAACCCCGTCGATTAAGCTCAATCTGCAGAGTGTATGCAACCTACTCTTTTTTTTGTCTTCATGCAGCGCTAATTCTTGTACGCATACCTAAAGTGGGTTGCTTCATCAATCTTTTCAAGCAGCTTATTTGATAAATGATAAAATGTGCCCCGAAGTGTTTAATTTTTATTTTCATGTCAATTCCGTAACAATCAAATTCCGTTTTTCATTCTTTAGTTTTTAATGCATGTCTGATATTTTATTGTCTTGTTTGTCAGTTTTATGTAGGCAGAAAATGAACAATGTAAATGCAAATGTAGTACATGTAGAGAAATTTCGAGAAGAAAATTGAAACGTCTAAGTTTCGTATCAAACGAAGTCATAGTATATATTTCCTGATAGCCTTTCATTTTCAATTGGTTTACAGATTGACGAAGCTTTAGCACGTGGTCTAATCCATCCTCTATCACGGACACTATCCAGTCCCTTGGTACAGTTAGGCTCTCATCATCAACTATCCGATACAGGACAACCGCTCACATCACCATCTGAGCATGTTCCGCCACCCGTTAACTTGTCCGTTACAAATCGTCATAGTCTATCATCGGATAGTATACACAAAATAACAACTGGACTAGCTTACGATAATCTCATGCTGAAACATGGTTGCATTTGCGGTAATAATGTTTCACATCCCGAGCATAGCGGGAGATTGCAGAGCGTTTGGGCTCGACTATTCGAAACGGGTTTAGCTTCACGTTGCGATAGATTGAGATCGCGTAAAGCTACACAGGAAGAATTGCAAACAGTGCACACGGAAGCTCATGCTATGCTTTTTGGATCGAATCAATTGAATCGGCAAAAACTGGAAGCAACACCGGCCGTTAGTTTTGTGCGGCTGGGTTGTGGTGGCGTTGGTGTCGATCTAGACACAACGTGGAACGAACAGCATACTGCCGCTGCTGCAAGGATGGCGGTTGGCTGTGTTGTAGACTTAGCATTTAAGACGGCGAAGAGTGATATTAAGAACGGATTTGCGGTGGTTCGACCACCCGGTCATCATGCCGAAACAAACCTAGCAATGGGTTTCTGCTTCTTCAATTCGATTGCCATTGCTGCGAAACTTTTACGCCAGCGATTACCTGAAATACGTAGAATCCTGATTGTCGATTGGGTGAGTCTACTAGCATTGAAGGTGTTATTTTTTATAAATTTTTATGTTAATTTTTCAGGACGTCCACCACGGGAACGGCACACAGCAAGTTTTTTACGATAGCTCAAATGTTCTGTATCTCTCAATCCATCGCCATGATGATGGTAACTTCTTCCCTGGTACGGGAGGACCTACCGAGGTTTGTACACAATACTATTTTGTTTCAAATCGAATTTAAATTAAGTTTAAAAAATAACTCAAAGCAACAATTAACTCTTCCCTTTCACTTCAGTGTGGTGCCGGAGCTGGTCTCGGGTACAATGTGAACATCTCATGGTCTGGTGGTTTAAATCCGCCGTTGGGTGATGCTGAATATTTGGCAGCATTTCGTACAATTGTGATGCCAATCGCCAAAGAATACTGTCCGGATATTGTTCTCGTGTCGGCTGGTTTCGATGCAGCAGCCGGACATCCAGCACCACTCGGTGGCTACCTAGTATCTCCTGCTTGTTTTGGATACATGACAAGGGAATTGATGCAGTTGGCAGATGGGAAAATTATTTTAGCATTAGAGGGAGGCTACGATCTTCCAGCGATTTGTGATTCAGCTCAGGAATGCGTGAAAGCGTTGTTAGGAGATCAACCGGCTGCCATAGTGGAGTCAGAACTCTCACGGCCACCATGTCAGAATGCTATTGACACTTTGCAAAAGACTATTGCAATTCAGGTAAAAGAAAATTCGAACGCAATATTTTTCAGAAGTTTTATTAATATGAAACTACTTTTTCTCCGACAGATGTCACATTGGCCCTGCGTAAGACGACTTGCTCACACAGTCGGTATGTCTGCCGTACATGCTTTGAAAGCGGAACGCGAAGAATCCGAAACTGTAACTGCTATGGCCGGGCTTTCAATGCAGCCTCCAATAAGGTAATTATAGTATAGTATCAGATTTTAGTCGTATGCACTGCGCTATAAATTAAACGAAACGAATTTTGATTGAGCACTTAATACGCCGTATGAATTGAAATGTCAGGTTTCGAAATCCACAACCAGACAAAATGCTTGACTATTGGTAATACGATCTGAAATCGCTTGTATACATTCGCATGATGATTGTAAACCTAAAATCAATTTTTCTCTTTTTGCTTTTCGATGCTCCTTGCAATATAATTTTACAAGGAATCATCGATTGAATTTGAGCTTCAGGAATGAAATTTAAGATGAAGGTAATTTTGGAAATTGTAAAATAGTTTGTGTCATCGTATAGAACGTGATTTCAGGCTGGGTGGTAAGATTTGTTTTATCATTTGAATTTTAATTCTATATTTACTTAACAACTTAAGTAGTGTTTTCGTGCGTTTGAATTATCATTCACTGATCTGAATTTCGTTTACATAAAATAAAAGCATAGTCTTGCGTATTGTTGTGAAAATAATAGGCGTATTTTTTTGCTCCTCTATCCAACAGAGAATAGAGTATACGCATTGGAAACAACAACACTCCTGTGCTAGTGAATTCACTAGTACAGAAATTCTATTCCTCATTTGTAGTTCACGTGCTGAACTATAGAATGTGCTGATAGAAAAAAGAAAAGCTCATGAGAAGTTGTCTTTTTTGCCGTGAGGTGGCTTTGGATTTTTCATGGTTGAATGTTTTGTTAGCTAGGAAATTAGAAAAAACCCTCATAATGTGTAGAAAGTTAAAAGAAGTAATTTTCTGTTAGTTCTTTTTCTGTTTTCTATCGATTGTGGTAGTGTATATTCGTTATTTTCTCCCTTTATTTTCAGCTGTTGTGTGCTACCACAGCAAATACAGCAACCTATGTCAGTCTTAGCGAATGCGCTGCTGTTTTATACTAGATCGTTGTTTTTGCAGCATAGTTATATTCTGTTCTATATCGGAGCAAAAAAACACGCCTAATAACTAATTATGCGTTGATATTATTGATCTCATGAAAATTCCCAACGAGAGACAGATAAGACATCGTACTGGAGAGCAGATTACTTTCGAAAGCTTTACACAGAATGAAAGACAGACAATAGTATGTTTTTAAAACTAATATGAGATACCACTAACTAATGATGCATTATTATTTATTTTTTTTCACGCTATGAACATTTATCCTAAATATCCTAACTATTCAAGAAATTTACGGGACTCAATTGGATTTATGAGATAGTTTAGCAAAAAAAAAAGTTGCGATAAATTGGAAACGTTATTTTTATATTGAAACCTACATAGTCAAGTCAAGCTGTAAATATTATTACTACAAGGAAGAATATGCCATTATTTTTATTTTATTTATTGAATTACTAATTGCTATAAACCGAAGAACGTAATATGTGAAATGATCGCAATTTGCCTTTCGGCGCGACCTGAGATGCTCTGATCACTCATCTATTTTGCAAGACCATGATCTTGTGTAGCAGAAGCTTAGATTTACTGGAGTGCCTTGAGCGGGCGGAATAGCTTGATAAAATGAAAAAGGTTATGTTGACTGCAAACTGTCATGTGCGGATTTGTTCATCTTAGTTATGATCGGCTGTGATTTTTGACCCCAGATAGGAGAATTGTTTAATTTCCACGGAGCATTTTGGGATGTGTGTTTTTCGGTATCTTGATTTTGTTGCTGAATTAGCTTAATTATCGTTGGTGCTGATGGTTTTCTTGTTTCATTTTTTCCTCATTTAAGTGTAGCCCTATGTCGATTTGCTCGCTGGTAAGGGCCGTACTTTTTAAGCGGCTTAGTAGGATAGCGGAGAACATCTTGTAGGAGGTAGCGTCTCCCTTCTTCTGTATGGGGCCGATTAGACCAAGATGCCAATCGTCGGAGATAATTTCACCACCCCACACCTTCAGCAGTAGTTGATGAGCCGCCCCAAGTAATTTTATATTTTTGTACCGTTGGATCACACGTGTGGTCTGCTTCTTCGACGGTTGGTGGGGGCAGCTGTCGTCTGTCAGCAATTAACGGGGTCTCTAACTGATCGCCTTCTTCGTTCTTTAGCAGTTCGTCAAATCAGTTATCCGTTCAAGCTGAGCAGCGATTGGTATATTGCCTCATCTCGATCACTTCTTGGTGAAAACAGTTGCTCCCTTTATTGCTCAAATGCACAAACGAATTTGTCTCCGTAGCCTCACTTTTTGGCTTGTTGAACGTTGTTGAACGCTTCGGAGATCGCGATAACTGTCCACGCCTACTCCCTGTTTCTGATAATGCTGCACGGATCGGTAAGCAGTATTCTTATATTTGGTAGCCATCTTGCAGTTATCGTCAAATCAATCGTACTGACCTTTTCTGCGATTTGGGAGTAACATGCTTGTAGTCCGTATCAATGATAGCATCTTTCAGAAGTTGCCAGACGTCGTTCACATGAGCTCTAACTCCAGGGTTAGTTATTCATGGTTGCCGATCCACTCATTTGAACCTACTTCGACGCCGGATCTATTTCAGATCTACTCTCGAACTAGTTCAGAGTAGATTCAAAAAAAGGCTCAGAAACCATGACTAGGACGATTCAAATCATCGGTGATTGTGGCATCCATTGCTAACTGATAGTTAGTTCGAATGCGAGCATCTTTCAGGCCCTCTGTCTTGATTTTAACGTATGTGCGATTTGTTGGTCGACTGATGATAGGTATTTGAGCTCGGAGCACTGTGCCAACAAGATAGTAGTCTGAGTCGATATTGGCTCCCCAGTTTATTCGCATAATTAACAGGTTTTGTTTTGAGTGTGGTTCTATTTTATGATACATATATGACTGTAGATATCTTTCAACGCAAAGCAGCTGCTGACACCAACATATTTCTTAAGCCGCTGCTAACTGATTAGTCCGCAATTCATTATATATCGTTCGTATTCTTGTGGAAGCTATTAGAATCAACATACTGCCTCTATATGGGCTCCTTCCCTATTTCGCTGTTGAAATGATGCAGAAAAAATTTTGAAATCATTTTCGGGGCAGGACTCAAGGACTCGCTTCGCCTATTCAAAAAATATGACCATTTCATCAGCAATATACTCTTCTGTAAGAGCATATACATTAATAAAGACGATGTCGCACACACAGAGTACATTGTCATTCATTCGCCTTAGGACATCTCTTGGCTTCAGTTCGTGTGGCACCCATTTTCCTACCTTCTGAATGAACCCTAACGCTTTCAAACACCTGGAAATGGTTGCCTGTGTTACGCCTATTGGTTTTGTGAGCTCATCTTGCGTGTGGCACGAGTCTTCACTGAAGAGGGTCTCTAATTCTTCGTCTTCAAATTTTTTTCGCTTGACCAGGGCGCTCTTTGTCCTTGATGTCGAAATAGCCACTATTGAAGCGTTTAAACCACTCAAAACACTGTGTTCTAGATAGAGCATCGTCGCCATAAACATCCACTAGCAAACGATGACTTTCGGCAAAAGTTTTCTTGGCAAAAAAGTATCCCAACAATACTTCCCGCAAATGTTGTGTTTTTCGCCAATTTTCGAAGTTTTCCATCAGGTTAAAAAAAATTATGCGCACACAATGTTAGCAAATTGTCTTTGTGGCTTTGACAACTAACCAATGGTACTTCAAAATGACATTGTCATTGAAATACTACAGCAGCGCATGTGTTAGAGGGGCCATTTGTTGTAAAAGTTCGGTTTCCAATGCATACACCCAATACAATCTGGATAATAACTTCAATCCTCCGTTAAATAATATTTTTATAATTCGTTCAGAAAACTTCGTTCATATACGAAAAATAATCGAAATTCAATTTATCATTTTAATTTTCTCTTTCAGACGAAATCTATCTCGTGACGATTCCGAAGAGCCAATGGAACAAGATGACGGAAAGTGAATCATACCAATCAATAGAAAAAATGTTGTATATGATAATGACTCAAATTAAACTATTGCAAACCATCATAAATCAGCCATGCATGCAGCTGCACCTCTCACTATTGCTGGCAATCAACTTATTTGAGAGAAAAAAGGATAGTTCCAGTGACTGTGCTTACAAAAAAGTACAATCGAGATGTTAATAACTCTAATTTTGATAGCAAATTTTGGACTGCTCAAAAGCAGTGAAGTCAGCAAAATGATTGCTCTTCTTCATAGTAGTAAACAAAAACATTTTTAAGTGTTCAAGGACAACGATTCTCATTAGTATGTTTTACTGAACCATTACATACCCGAAATGGATTTGCTTTTATTCGAGTGTCCGAATAAATTCCTTAGGATCGTACGACAAACATAGTACATGTACGATTCTAAAAACTTTGGCTTAAAAAAATGAATCTAGCGCAAACATTTTTGTAACTTGATTTAAAATAATTTGGAAAAAACCCCTTTAATTACCAGGATATTTTTATGTGTATAATGAAAACATGATGTCTACGTATTGTGCGTGCTCCGCCACTTGTATTGTACAATGAATTTCAGATCAAATCCGTCTATAGATGAACTGATGGAACTTTTGGTCTGATTTCTAATGGGTATACATTTTAGCTAATTTTTAACGACGATAGATAAATTTCTATGTATTTAGGTGTAAACAAAAAAATGAAATGTGAAAATTCAATAAAAAATCCTAAAAGTGTTGACAAAGCATAAACAAAATAATGTTTAAGGCTAACGAAAAACAAACATATATGTGTATAATGATATCAACTAATATATTTAAAGAAAATTAATATGTAATAATTTTTCATTTATCGTAATAATAAGGATTTAGTCCCTATTCTGGCAGTAGGTGCAAGTTTTTTTGGTATTTTTCTATTTTTTATATTGTTCATTTTAAGAACAAAATACTAAAATGGACATTAAAGTTCACTGTTTTTTATGAAGTTTATAAATATTAGTTACATATATGTGTATATGTATGTGTATATGGAGTAAAAGAAAATTTGTTATGTTTATGAACGTTTATGAACATATATGTAGTTACAGAATTTATACGTAAAAAAAGAAGAACAAACAGTGTATATTTACAATACAAGAAACGCAGTTACATAGTAAATTAAAATGTATAACATTTAAATAAAACAAAGAAAAAAGAGAATATATTCGTAAATATCAATTCTGATATATATTTATTTGTTGACAAAACAACTTGATCTAAAAGAAAATAATACGAAGGACAATGAAATGGATTTAAGCTAAGTGTAATTAGATAATGAAAATGGTAAAAAAATGTTTTGTGTATTTGATATTCAATAAAATTGAAGTAAAACAGATATATTACGTTAAGATATAAAATATAATAGAGACTATATGCAGATAGTTAAAAGAAATAAAAATGATTAATAAATTTTCAATGTGAAAGTATGTTTCAATACTGACTATAAAACTAATTTTTATAACAAAAAATTGAAATAGTTGTGGAATGAAATTTGATTGATATCCGAAACGAAATTGGAAATGAAATATTTCAATTGCTAAGTGTGGTTTAGAAAAAAACACATCGATATTTATGCATGTTAAGAATTTGACAAAGAGATATGCAAGCAATGATGGAAAATGTTAAAATGAACAGATCTTCAGTTGACTATGATGAAAAGTTGGCTTTTGTTCCCAATTGAGTAGGGTTTCATAGCTGCTGGTCCCTAGCATCATTGATGAATTTATCCGCATAATGATTGATGCAAAGATAATATTATTCAAGTTGACTTAAAAGAACTGTTTTCAAAACCCTGGATTAAAATTTGTTAAATCTATGAAATACTAACCAAATATGTTTCCTGAATTGTGTCTTTAGATTATCTATGATTTATTTTTTATAATTCAAGGATATTTTTTTTTATTTTTAAATTTTTTTTTTGTCTCTATTGTTCACCAATCAGGTTTTTTTTTAAAGTGAAATATTGGAAATATTTTCTCCTATGAATTATACAGTATACGATATCCGAATCCGAAATTTAATAACCCAAAATAACGCTGCAATCGTTTGCTTATGTTATTGTAAAACTTTTTATTCGTAACAAAAAAGACGTCACAAAATAATATTACCCATTAAAAATAATTTTCTCTGTTTTTGGTCTCGAAATTCGTAATCGTACACTTCCAATAATAAAAATATAAATTTAAAAATAAAAGTGCAAAAAAGACCAAAAAAAAAGACATCAATATTTGGTAAGCCATTGTTTTCGATTCATAACGCTTCCAGATAAGATTCTTTGGAAGTTTTCCCCATTCAACTTTTGGAGCCGACTTGAGACCCTTGACGTTCCGGATATCGTAATTTTTCACAGATTTTTTGCAAATTGACCACAAATTCTTAATGGGATTGAGATCTAGGATTTGAGAAGGAGCTGTCAAGTATTGCGGGCAGTTATACAGGCTCCACAACCTCGTATTAATAGTCATATTTGGGGTCGTTACCTGGTTGAAAGATATAACGGCTCAGTTTTCTTGCACTCCTTGGGCAAAGTACATTTCAAAATATTAATGAACCTAGTAGAATCCATGATTCCGCCCACGAAGTGAAAATTCTCGATTCCTGCGGCGGAAAATAAACCCTCAAACCATTAAGGAGATTTCAGACATGCCAATTTTTTAGAAGGCAGGAGTGAAGTGCAAGAGTGGATTCCACGTCACTTTCGCCTTCTAAGAAACCGGTTTGTTCGGAAGCACGCATGGACTCATGTCTGAAATCTCTTTTACAGATTCCACGCCGTGCTTAAATGTAGATAACATATTTTTTCCGTGTGGTGTATATTTCTGTTCCACAAATTCGTCATTATATTTTATGCCAAATGTGAAATCGCAGGAAAAAAAATCCTTTTCCAAAAGACCAAATCCTTATGTTGGTAGTTTTTCGCAAACAGAATCATTTTACTGCGATTTGTCGCTTTGACAATGGGCTTTCAAACAACGAATCGACTTCGTAGTCCTCGCTTGCGGATCACATTGCGAATTGCTTGTGGTTTAACATTTATGTAACATTTATTATTGTACATTCGAGAATTAGTCAAAATGTACAAAAGAGGCAAATTTGCGAAAAAAAATTATACTATATACGATTCACGAGACTTGAGCCTGAGGAAACATCGACGCTATGAACACCTTCGACGATTTAATTTGTGTGCAAGATTAAGCCAATGGATTTCGATCTTTTTCTTTTTTTTTCTTTTTGTTTTAATTTCTTTGTCCGTGTCTGCTTTTGTAAAACTCCAGTACGAAGTAAGACCTATAATCTTGATCCTTGCTTGGGATTGGTATCAGCTTCCTTGTTTCATTAGTGCCCCTCATAGCCGGAGATCCATATCAACACGAGGTTGTTTTGTGTCCCTATTTGATTAAGGACCTCTCTAACCTCTAAGACTATTGCTGAATTTATAAGATTGCGATTGATAGCCTTGATAACCGCTTGGCAATCCGACGGAATTTTAATTCTGACCAATTTCGTGTTCCTTATCTTTATTATATGTGTGGCTCTAAGTATGACAGATAGTTCTGCTCGATAGATGGTGGCCTCCTTTGGGAGAAGAAAATTCATTTTGCACTTGAGTCTTTCGATCCCTGCTTCTACTCCACAATCCATCTTTGTGTCATCCGTATACCACATTTACGCCTCTTTGTACGAGGAGGTGGGCCACCTCCCCCTTTTGTTCCTTAATAGAATTTTGACCTTGAACCTCTTCCCGAAGATTGCTTTGGTCTTTATTTGATCGCTGTAGTTCAACATTTCCATTATGGGTCTGATGTCCTCCAGGATTCTATGTCTCCTAATTTATACATGTAGGCCTAATAGCCTGTTTCACTGTTTCCTTCTGAATTTTGAGGTGTAGCGGTAGTAGGTTTAAGAGGGCCTCCATTGCTGCCGTAGGAGTCGAGCTCATTGCTCCTGTGATCAGCAAGCATGCTGAGCCTATTAACAGCTGTTTTTTATGTGGCTTTCTTCGACCACACTGCAGTTCCATATAGGATGATAGGTCTCACCATTTGTTTGTATGCGTATAGTGTCTCCCTTCGAAATAATCCCTCATTTTGTCCAAGTATTTGTTTTGTCGCTCAGAGTGCCTTAGTAGCCTTCAATGTCGTTTTTTTTTTGATAATTGTCACATCTGAGTTTTGTCTTTGGTGATAGTCTAATGTTGGACTTGGTATTAAGTCGACCATCGAAAATGAGTCCTAAATACTTGGCCCTCTGTTGCCATTAAATGTGTCATTCCTTCGCTGTCAGTATGCGATGTGCCTGTCTCCTGTTTCGCGTGATGAAAATTACATGAGTTTTGTCCAAGTTTATCTCAATCTTACGTTTGTGGAAGTACCCAAAAAGCATATTTATGTTGAATTGCAGTATATACTTGTAGAAGATGCATCTGTCATCGACGGATAGTGAGAGTTTATGGACAATTTCAGGAATTCTGCAGCATGTATATTATACGATATGAAAAATAGAGGGGAGTTCAGGGGAACTCCAGCTGCAATGAGCCTCTGGTGTGAGATGTTTTTGTCAATTTTCTGGGATAATCGCAACTCATGCATTTTGAAAACTAGGCCTACATGCCAGACTTTGTTGAAAGCATTCACTAATTCAAAACAGCCTAGCACAATCGATTTTCTATGGATAGATCTTACTCGAATGTGTTGGACCTCCTTTGCTGATTGCCATTTTGGGAAGTCGCTTGAAGGCGAACTGCACTTTCAGGATAATGTTGTTCTTGGAGACTTTCTCGCTCAAGCGAGAAAGGAGCACGCGTTTCGCCAAGTTGGCTGTTGATGACAGGAGGCTGATTGGTCTCCAGTGCTGGGGGAATGTTAGTTTACCAGGTTTCTATGCATCTGGATATCTCATCTGACGGAGTATGGCGTTGATTATGTCAGTTAAGGTTTGTAGTATATTTTATGGTAGGTCCGTCAGGCAAGTGTTGTGAATAATGTATATCCCAGGCGATTTTTGTAGGTTCAGTATATTTATCAGAATCTTCACTTTCCCAATATCAGCAAGCTCCCGAGGTTTGGAACTGAGAAAGCTTGTGGCCGCTCTTTTGGCGTAGTCTTCCTCCCTCTTCTTCTATTCTATACAAGAAGTTCCCATTATAAACCCAGTGTGGCGCAGACTGGTAGCATTAGTGGCTTGTTTTTGGTCTTGAAGTGCCGAAACAATATTTTTCAGTGCTCCACAAACGCATTTTTCGATTAATTATATTAAGTTTGACGTTTATAATTTCAGCTGTTTACGAAAATCAAAACTAGTTTCTTATTCTTTGTAAATTGCTCTTTGCATATTTTTCGGAAGCGGTTTTTGGCAGTTGTACTCCAGCAGTATCTTAGATATTTTAGAAAATATAAAACTTGAAACTTGTCAGGGTGCGAGATGTAGTCTGAAATTTGAAATTTTATTCAAAAATCCATAAGCTCAATCGTCAATGATCGAAAATGCAGCAAACTCTTTCAATTTATTCTGAGTAAAAGACACATAATTATTTTGATATTATCGTTCACCTTGTATCGATTGCTATCGAATTCATCTTGAATTGACTCATTCCAATAGCCATTGTCTTGCAAATAAAAATACGAAATGGTTCGAATGTTTTACTGAGCGATGCTGGTCTTAAAGAGTTTTAAAGATTTTTTAACGTGATTATATTCCTTCTGCTGAGTGAGACCCATTTTATAGATAACTACACTTTGTATGCTTTGAAAAATGAATACGAATCATTTAACTAAACATAAATAATATCCATGAAAATTCCAATCCAGCTTTTACAGTCACGCTGAGAAAATTTGATATATTTTGTGATATGAGTAAATGCAAATCCTGTAAATATTTGATTAAACAAATAAACATTTTGAAAGAGTGTTCACGAAACCTTGAACAATGCAAAATATTTTACACAATGATACGAAGTAAATTTGTTACTCGATTACCTACACAACGGGAGGGATAGAAAAGTGCTTTCCTAAAGGAAAGCCTTAAAAGCTTTAATAAAATGCTTCAGGTCGATGTCTTTGAAAAACAAAAACAAAAGTTATTCCTACGGAAATCAAATATACACTTTAAACGAATGCAAATATTGCATGGAATCTGAAAGAATAAGTTTAGCTATAAAGTAAATGTATTGTGGGATAAAAATTCATGTTCAGTGACCTTAATGTATGCCAACGAAATTTATCGAAATGAAAGTTTGTTCGAAATTGATCAAAATGAAAATTTATCGAAATGTAATGATTTTGGAATGTGGATAGGCTAAAGTACAAAGATATCAGAAAGATTTGTAAATTACTAATTTTTTCAATTGTTATTTCGTTATTTCGTAAGTAAAGCGACTTTTGATCTGATGTCCTTGAATATTTTGCATGCTGTGGTTCTATTAGATAGGAAATATGTCGGGAGTTTAGTTAAATAATTTACGCGCAATAGTGCTTTTCTTGGCGGTTTTTTTTTACATAAAGGGGCTCTGGTTATATAAATGACATGTTGATTGAACACTTTTCTGAAAGGAAGGTTCCCAAGTTAGCTCTAGCAGCCTCGTGAGTAGAGCACAGCGTAGGTAGAGCACTGCCAACTTCAACTTCCAGACACGATAAGCGTTAAAGTGAGATTACTTACTTTACGGAGATAGTAGAAGAGATAGTAGAAAAGTAATTGGCTAGTTTGTTCTCCAGCAATAAAAGGGTTTACTAGATTTTTCTGATGTCATATGTACGTGCTAAATTGAAGAGTACTAAATTGAAGAGACCCATCCTCCTTTTTAACCCTTAAATCGTAGAAAATGAGTGAGTTATGCCATTCTGAATTAGCACTTGTGATGTTGAGTCAGTCGCAGTCATTTTCACTAATAGTACAAACTTTGCTGAGATTTCAAACTGCAATATAATGTTTTATAATTCGGTTCGGTCAATGCTATCGTAAGTTTGTTTGACGTCGACGAATATCTGACGAACATCGGCCTTATGTTCCCAGCTTTTCTCAAAAAAAAAAAAAAATTGACCGTAAATAATATATCAGTTTTCAATCCTCCACGTCTAAAACCAAATTCATATTCGCAAAAGATTTTCTTGGTGCGATTTCTAAATTCTAAATTTTTTGCCAACAGCTTGTATGGCATAAAAAGAAGTGTGGTGCCTCTATAATTTTTGCACTGCAGTTTATCTCCTTTCTTCTGAACGTTAGGATAGGTTCCGCGACTGCCTCCATCAGACAGTCTACGGAGAAGGTACACAAGAGCCCATTGTGATACCCCATTTCATAGTGCCCGACCTTTAGTAAGCGGGGAGATGATCTCCTTCAAGTCCACTGGAGCCAATTCGGTGAGGCAAGTAAAGCATGAGCCATTCTTGTTAATGAGGCATATAAGACGTTTTGGTCTTTCATCTGGCATCGTTTCTCTGCACCTTAATGGTTACGACCAACTCGTGGCTTCACCTTATAAAGTTTATCCATTAGATTGTCTTCATGAGCTCTGCAGGTATCCCATCGATATGTGGTGATTTATTGTATCATATGAGTCGATTAATAAAGCCGATTCGTAGAGTATGGGCATATTTCCATGTAATAATTGCTGGAAGTAGGACGACAATCTCTCCTTTACCTGGTTCATCTCATCTGAGCCACGTATGGTGCGTCAATCAGCAGCCCTGCACATGTTAATGCGTGATTTGAAGCCTTGATTTGAGTGCCTCATTATTTTGTACGCTTGTTAAGTGTTGTTATCCATGATGTCATTCATGCCATTTGGCGTATTGTCAAAATACTTTCGTTTCTTACGTCTTATTATTCTATTACTAGCCACTCTCTGAATATTACCGGATTTTTCCTTCTGGCGGCTCTTATTGGTTATTCTATGTGGATATTGCAGGCTGCATCCATTTCGTCCCAGCGCTGTTTGATACTGTTATTGGAACCCTTTGCTTCTATCTAGCTGTATATCCCACTACCTTTTTGGCTGCTTTATTCAGCGCACCTTTGACGGCAGTCCAAATTTTTTTGATAGACATGATGTTAGGGATGGAATGTAGTCCAATTTCCAGAACTCAGTGAACTCAGTTTCCTTGTCTTTCTTTTAAGCTTGTTGACAATGAACCTTGACCTTGCTCGGGTTTGATTTGTGAGGGAGAATCGGTATCGATAGTTATCTGTTTTTAGACTAGGTGGTGATCGGAATTGCATTGGGTCCTGCGGAAAGAGTGCACATCCAGAATACTGGAGACTCACCTTATTTGACTCAGATTCATTGATCTGTTTAAAGGTGCAGCCGACTGAGCTAGTCTATGTCCTATTATTGGTGTTTGAAATTCAGCTGTCTAATATTGGAATGTTAACATCAAAGATGCAAAGTTTCCATAAACATAGTTCGGTACAGATTTAAGCTTATTTCTTTTTTTTACACAGGACTATCTAATCAAGGCACGATATTCCATTTTAATTCTTCTTTCTAAAAACAAAAGGCTGAACGCTTTCAACGATTGTCCAATAGAAAACAAATGACCCAGGTTTTTGAAAATTTTACAATAGTCTTTTGATGGTTAATATTTACGCAAAAGAATTTTGATTTCATACTAGACGCTTGTCTAGGCCAATTTTCAATCTTTTCAAAGAATTTAAAAATTTGGATGAAGTCAAACTGCGTCAGATGTCCCAATGAATTTGAGAAAAAGTTTCTACAAATGAACTTCCGCCACCATTACTCTTGCTGTAAGTTTCTTTTCCATCGAAGAAGTGCCTCAATTACTACATATTTGGATCGCTTCAGTTTTTTTTTGGGAGCTAAGTCAATGTGGTTTTTCTCAGTTGCTAATTTGACGGTGGGCAAGATCTAGTACTGCTGATCTTATTAACATCGCTTATGAGCAGGATGGAATTTAGGACACGTCTTGTTAAATGGGTTTTTTAAAACCGTAAAATTAAGAAGTGCTCAAAGCAAATGGTACTAAATCTAAGTGGGTTTTTTTTCTATGACAATGCCAAAGTTCAGAGGATTACCATTTGAAGCGAATGCTTAGCTATGGCGGTAGGAACACACGCATGGAAGAAGCCGATATAAACTATTCCATTATTCTTTAAGTGCCACTTTTTTTTTCTTATTTTCTGAAGCGCAAGTGCTATGACTAGTGTCTATGCCTAAAGGTTTAATTTGCTTTAGTTAGGGCCAGAAAATTGGGCGTTGGATTTAATCTTTTCCGCACATCTTAAGAGTTGTTAGATGATGAGGCACTTTAATTGAAGTAGAAGTAAAGTTGTCTCGCTACAACTCAATTGGGGTTTTGAGAAGTGGAGGTTGTAAAGATTCGGTTTACATAGTTGAAATATTTTTCGAGTGTGAAGTGATGTCTCATTCCTCACGTTGTCCCTGAAGTGATTCAGGTACACAATCAGAGTTAGGTGAACCCATAGTTGTGTGCAGTCTCCCAATATACCAGGAACCAGTGCTCTACCCGCTAAACTACTCAAACATTGGTTAGTTCGATTGATTAGTGATCAGTAGAACTGCAATTTGGCTGTTCGAAAAACCGTTTTTCTTGGGAATGATAAAGATTTCCATTTCTAACTGCATGATATTCTACCTGGTCGGAAGTCTGCAAACGCCAGCGTTTTGATTTTTTATCAAGCTCTTGCCGCTCTTGTCTTCTTAAGGTAATTCATTAAAATCTTCCACACCGCGAATTCTATATCAAACACAATATTGCACTGCCAAGTATATAAAAAAAACAGAGTTGCAAAGACTAAATAATTAAGTCTGATCTCTCAATAGCAATAATTATGTATCTCATTTTAATATTGTATTGTCCTGTTATGAGAAATAAATTAATTGAATTAAATTGATCAAATCATGCATCTATATATTCCACTGCTGACTTAAAGCTGTATCATAACGTCGTCATTTGGCTTAGATCCATCTCGATTAACTTGCGATACGCTAGGACACACGGTTAAAAATTATTTAAAATTATTGTGAGCCTGAGAGCTTCACGGCGCCTAAATGAACTGGGAGTTGCCTTTGTGCTACTTTCTAGAAATTCTAAGTATGACTATCATTGTGGGGAATAAACATACCAAGCGTGACTAAAGCTAGTTATCGTCTTCCCTAATTTAATCTGGAATCTTTGCATGTAGTACGAATTCTGAACTGATAAAAACCACTACAAATTAGCAAGCCCAGTTTCATTTTCCTCTAAACTAACGATAGAATGCTACAACGGTCGCATTAATTGTTGGAGTCGTGGTAACATCCCATCGTTTTTGGAGAGAATAGAACTAATTTTACTACTTTGTAGTGCTTTTTTGTCGACTTCATCCTAATAGGCATGCATCGATCTAATAAGCGAATTCTTGTCTTTTTCCAGATACCTTCTGACCTATTCAGCAATGCTTCGATTTAGCTTTAGTTCGAAAAACTGTTCTACTATTTGGAATTAAGTTTGCATTAACTTCTTTTCTATCAAATAATTTGTCAGGCTTGTGTGAAAATTCGAGGACATCATGAACAGCGTCCTAGCACTACTAACTTCAGCATGTATACTACTTATTATGTTTTCATTGACAGTTTTCTAATTTGGGCAACATATTTACAGTGTAACATGCTTCAACACCTTGATGATGATCGGTTCATATTTATCATCGCAATTATTTATTTTACATTTACTTCCCGTCAAAGGGTTGCTGCATGAAAATCTTTTTGATATCTTAATTTCGGACATGAGAAATATAGTAATAAATTTAAGAGATACTTTTTAACAAAAATTGTTGTTTACATGCATTTGATATATGATCAATGCCGAAAATAAAGAACGACCTAATATGAATTATTCATTCCGTTAGACAGCTGGTTTTGGACACGAATACTGATAAGTAAAATTTAAAAAAGTGACATTTTATTTTTCTGAATAATATATCGCAAATTGCAAAAAACATGAATTTCAACCTTGATGAAAGCATCTCTGTTGAATAAATTTGTTTGGTCAAAAGATCTTCAATTTTGTATGAGGCTTATGCAGAATCAATAAACTAAACTATCAATAAATGAGTAATTGATAATAAACGTACTTATGGTAAAAGGATAATCCATTTGAAAACTATGTAATTACAAAGTGTAAAATGAACATCAAAGCTTATTTTCTCAAAAACAAAACTTATTTTCTCAAAACAAAAATTGCTTGAATCTTTTGAAGTTTTACTTAAGTCATAGGATCCTTTACAAACTAACAAATCAGCCGCACTCATAAATTGTATTTCAAAGGCAAACCCATAAAATATTCTTGACGTTATTGACTTGAAACACAAACTATTGCTTCAAAATCTCATTCGTTTTCTCAGTCTTTCACGATAGTTTATCTTGATTCCTTATATCCGTATTTTGGGGCGTAAATTAAGCACATATATTTTAAAATTTTGGGCGTAAATTTGGCACAGACACAAATACGATTGTGCATAAAAAGTATTTTTTTTTTTAATTTGAGCGCAATCGCTATCAATAAACAGCAAATCGAAACACAAATTTTATACTATGCCGTCTGTCGTACTCAATTGTTTATCGGCCTTGCATTCTGCGGTTGCAACACACTCTCATACTTTTTGGTAATCATTTAACATTTCCAAAATTATTCCTTATAAAACTAACATAAATCTTTATTTTTCTATACTAAATCACTTATAAAAAGTAGATTATTTTAGGATAAACGTAATTTTAAAGTATACTTGTACGTTTAGGACAATATGTGAAAAGAAAAATATACCTATATGTTGTATTTTAAAAGAAAACTGAATGTTTCAGTAAACTGAAAACGAGATTAGTTTTTATGGAATTAAGATAAAAATAGATAAAAATATACGATTGTTGAAAAAAAAAGATGAATGAAAAACGAAATGTGCTTCGTTAAAATGATAAATATATAATTGGTTCGATGTCATATGCTGTTTTATAGTGATTTTCGTTAAGATAATTAGTTTAAGATTTTCTTTACAGAGTTGTGAAAGGATTGGCATGCTATTATCAATTTAAAATGACCTGAGTGAGTGTTAGATTACAGGAACTGAATGAAAATGATATATAATTTATTGCTTTGCTGCCGGGCTTGCCATTTAACACCTCATATACTTGAATCCCATGCCAATGATGACATGTGCTGAAAGTGAGACAAAAATGAAATACAGCGGATTAGTAAAGAGAAACGACTGTTAAAATGTCATGATTTGTTTTTAATTAAAAGAAGTAAACTATACATATTGTTTCTAGTGAATCATCATTGTGAAAAAATGAAGTGAACTATACATATTGTTTTCGTTGAATCATCATAGAGGACTTTAAACTGTAGAAAACTTGTGAGTGAAAAAAAAACACATCAAATCAATGAAGTAAGTTTGAGTGATTTAAAGGTGGAATTAAAAAACGAACAACTTCTTCTAAAGATTGTAAAAAAGTAGACTAATCTAACGACAATCTTTTTCTTGTCTAGGGTTTGAGGTGTAAAATTTTCATTCCTCCTATCGGTTTTCAGTGTCCCTGCATGCGGTATACAACATTCATTATTCACCAGCTGATGATTTTATGCGCTCCTTCCCAATGGCGATAGAGCTTCGGAGATGGGTCTTTTTGACGACATCTTTTGTTTCTGAAGATTACTTTTGGTGGGGTCTCATCTCTTGACGCGTCTTCTGCTACCCTGTAGGCCATCAAAATGAGCGGAATGTGTCAGTCCCAGTCTCTTCGCTTCCCGTCAACCACCTTGGTCAAATTTTTACATTTAAATCGTTCGACCATACCGTATGACTGAAGGCGAAGGGAGTGTTGTCCCTTTTTTTCGTATTCTTTCTTATTCTTAAATTGTAACTCGCAATTTAAACTAAGGTACGAATGGAAAATACGCCATATTTACTGTACCGATACGCACCAAGTTCCGTTACTATAGTTGCCCCCTGGTTTGGAATGAGGTATCCTTCTGGTCATTTACTGGAGTAATCCGCCAACACTACAGGATCAATATTTCTTTACTTGGATTCTGGAAAGGGCCCAGCAATATCTACGGCTATTCTCCCAAACGAAACTCTTATGTTCTGGTATCTGTCCTCTTATTCTTTGCTTTGGACTGACAAAGTCACAGATGGTAAATGTTCGGCACTAGTCCGCTACGTCTTCTTGACCTTGTAGCCACTAGCACAGGTGGCCTCCCGCAGTTCCTTTGTGCATTTGCTCTAGTACCTCAGTGACTTGGCTCTTGTCGGCCAACGTCGCTACCGCACTCCTCCTTCGACCTGTAGTTGGTTCCATTGGACCCAATAGCTTTTCACGATTGCACCATGCTCCAACTTATCCTTCCATTCAGGACGTTCCGTAGGCTTCTTCCATAGCAACAATGACCCAACGTCGTCGTCGGCTAGCTGAGCGTTTTGAATTGCTTCCTATGACCACTCTTCGGCAGTTGCGGTCATCATCAATCGCACAACAGTACTTCGCTTCTTTTCCTCGAAACGGTGGTAATATTTGCAGATAATTGGATAGGGGTGAAAAACAAAGTGTCGACGTTCCCGTATATTCCCTATTTTCATAGTCGTATTGGAGCCTGAAAAGTCATAGTCGTACTGGAGCATAGTCGTACTGGAGCCTTTGAGGGTTATCAGCTCTGTATGAAATTGAAATTTGGTCCCTGCTGGCTTCATTCTCGTTTGCAAGAAGAAGCGGTTACTCTCGATGGTCTAGTCTCACTGCTCTGCTTGCACCATACACCAAAGTGTCCTTCGAACTCGGCTTTCGCTGTTCTTGTTATGCGCTGACTAAGGTTTCTGTAGCTGTAACATCCCGATATTCTGGGTCATATGCTGGACGGGTAAATAGTGCTAGTCTTTCGATTTCCTGCGACAATTGCTGCAGAGTTTCCATGGGTTTCTGCGTCCGGATACGAAGCTGCAGCCTGTAGATTTGCTCCAGATGGTCGTTAAGTTACGAAGTTCGAATGTATAGTTAGTTTTAACTATTTAACTATAATTTGAATAATTTTGACGACCTCGACTGCTGGTCCTTATCGTACCAGAATCAGATCTGTTTCTCCTTCTCACTCATCCCAGTTTTTGTAGATACTCCAAACAGTTTTTTGTAGATACACGAAACGGTTTGTTCATTGAAAATCGGGGATTTACATTTCTCGATGTGGTCAAATAAACGTACAAATAATTACGGTGGCATAAATTTGAATATTTTGGTTTTAAACATGAATACAATCTGGTTGTGATCCAGAATATACAAATCATATGATTTTCATGTAGTCACTCGTTGCCATGCCTGCGATATATACTGTCAAGCAAATTTGACATTTGTCAAACCAGTAAAGTGTTTCCAATTGGCTTTTTTAGTTAATTTGCGTTATGAGCCGTAGTTCTGTTATGATTCACAGCTTCTGCACGGTCTAGGGGATTTCTATTTTCAATTTCATCCGATGGATAAAGAAAGGTAAGTTAGGCTTTCTGTATTGAAAAAATTCGCTATAATTTCTCAATTTCATGTAGATTTTCGTTGCTTCTTCTGGAACCAAATGAAATATATTTTGAAGATTTCTCAGTTGATTCGGTGCCGAATCCAGAAGAGATAAACAACTTGAAATCATGTAAACTAGTTATGGGACGTTTGAAATTATGCTCGAAATCGCTCGTTTTCGATCCGAAGGATATAAAATTGCCAATGATCAAAATTCCTTTCAAAGATTGCTTGGAAATCAATACGTGGCCAACGAACGCTGGAGAGAACAACCGGCTTCTAATCAGGTAAATAAAAAACGATGAGCAGACATAAATATCTAATTATGCCGGATGTAATTATGAGATGTTAAAACTTTGCTATTCGTGCGTTGCAGGTGTTCACAATACATAAAAATGATTGAAAATAACATACTTGCTCCGTACGAGTTTGTATTTGAGAAAAAAACATTTTACTTTGTATTTCATTATGCAAACCTTGAGGACTACTTTTTGCAGCTTTGTCAGCAGCTTCATAGAGCATCAAGTCTTCATGCTATGGAACAGGGCAATATGGTATGAAAATTATCATTACTGTGTAACGATTCTTATTCATCCTGTTCTTTAGATTGCGACAATTGTCTTTTCAAGACACAATCGTATCAAATTTAATCCCTTGTGGTTGGATAGCATTTACGAAAAAATACTATTTGAATGCAAAGTCGATGAGATTAAGCCGCTGATACTCAACCCAGGCAAATTAGTCTTAACAGATGCCTATGTCTATTTCCAGCCATACAATAATATTCAGCCGGTAAGTTCATTAAATTAAAATATATTTTTTTTTCCAATTAGAGTTGTCTTGGCTTTGGTTAATAATATTCAGGAATATTTTAAAACTTTGAAATGACTGCAAATACAATTTTCAATTGTGATATTTAGTTCCCGCTATTGCATTCTCATTTAGGAATAAGTGTAAAAAATTGAATTTCCGAAAGTAGTTTGTTCTTCTGAATAAATATATAAATACATATTCGAGCAATATATCGAGCTCTACTTATTAAAATAATCAAAAACATATCAACTATTTGCGCTCAGTATATTTATCCAAATTGGTATTTTTTTACCTTTTCTTCTATATCTATCTAATGTCTAAAACTAGAAATTTTTTTTATTTAAAACAAATGGATTCTTATCCAAAAGCCTCCACTTCTTCTTTGCTTGTAATGTCTCGTTATTGTTTTATACCCTGGAAAGGTATGATGCGTGAAAGATTCTTCTTATTCACTTAAAACTACACCGAATTTCATTCTATTGCTGGCAGACTCTGAGTTGTTGACTTAAAAATTAGCGACAATGCAATGAATATTTCAAGGCCACTTGTTTTGCATAGCATTTGCTCATATTCCCATTTACAGCGTAATTTCTTATTCTCTAATAAAGCCGAAAACTCGAATAATCTGAAAATAAACTGTGCTTTTACAGTTGATTATGCTATTTCCGAAATACTCGTAGAGAGAAACGAAAGTATGAACAATTTGTCTTCGATATTCCAAAATATTAAAGTTTGAAATAGCCTCAAATATCACGATAAAATTACTCGGCAAACCAGTTGGTGACATCAAATATCGACGTTCGAAAGATGACACGATCTGATCGACAATCGGCTACAAGAAGATCACTAATCCGAAGCTTTCTTCAACCATATATTTTTTTTTGTTTGTTTGAGTTAAATTTTAACATATGGCGATCGTCATTAATAGGTGGAAGTAAATCAAGCGAGCGCGAATGCATACATGCAAATAGATGTTTACATTGTGTGCTGTGATCTCAATTTTAGTTCGTCATGGTGGCACGAACTACATGAAGAAACTCAAATTACTTTTTGTTTAATTCGCATAATTTATTTTTTCTATATTCATTTGAAAAATAATACATTTTACTGCCTGGAGGGTTGCTACGAAAATCGCTCCAGTTATTGTCCGAAGGGATTGTTTTCAATCATTCAAATTTGTTGGTTTCGTTTCGTGTCTTCCTGATTGCAATAACCCCACTAGAAAAATCAGGCACCGTGAGGTCAGGAGACCTTGGGAAAGTGGAGTTTCTGGAAATCACTTTATTGGGGAATTTTCGCTTCGCTTTTCGTTAGTACAACTCCGGCTATGTGAGAAATTGCACCATCTTGTTGAAAACACACAGAGTTGAAAGGGGTTCTCTTTCGGCGTCGTTCTGGAGAGAAAAACCTCTTTGAAGATCTTCAAGTAACGGTAACTATAAGATCGTTTTCTTCGAAAAAGTAAGCCCTAACAAAGCAGCTTGATGAAACAGCACACCACACTGTGGCTCAAAGTAGGTGCGAATCCAATCTCATGGAGAATCTGTGGTTTAGAGCCACTCCATGTTCAACAATTTGGTTAGTCAACATTGCCGCTTAGATCAAAATGGACCTCGTCAGACATAAAAATGAAGTTCAAGATGTTTTCGTCCTCTTCCACCGTTTGAATAATCCTTTGACAAAATTCAAAGCGAATCGGCAAGTCTGTTTGTTGCCTTCAGTACCTACCTGTAAGTTGAAATTTACAAGAAAGTTTGTGTAAATCTTTTTGCAGAACTGTCTACAGTGACTCATAAAACCCATTTGAATAGATAAACTCCTCTTCAAAACTCTAGGGTTGGCGTGTATGGCAGCAGCTAGAGCAGCGAAAGTTTCCTGCAGCCGAACTGAGGGATCTCTATAATAAGGCTTTATTGTGATTATCCCACGTTTGGCGAAATCGTTTCCGAGTCTTATTATAGATAATCTTCTCAGAAAAGTGGCGCCAAATGTTCAATTCTCTTCGGACGGAAATCACAGACTCAATGAGTGATAGCGACGCACAACCTAAATTCTAGTTTCATTATACCAATCGTCGATTTTTGTTGAATTTAAAGACCAATCCGTAAAATAAAAAAATTAAACCGATTAATTACGCAAAAAAAATTATTGCATTTTTGGTTTTAGTTGCGTCTTTCATCAGTCAACTGTATTAAAACTATATAAGTCTGTATTAAAACAGAATAAATATACTTTCACTGATATGCTGCTTTGCTGGTTTTCTCCATACATTTATGATCATACTTGTGTTAAAACTATTAACTCCTGTTCTTCTGCTCCTTTCTATCCCACCTTACATGTGCCGCAAGTATCGATCCTTCGCCTCTTGTTGTTCTTACATTTTATAACTAATCGACAACGCGTCCTAAACTCCTCTTTCTTTCTGTAGGCAGACGATCTTAAAATATTCAGAGTAATCGATTCACTCAAAAACTACTTACAGCTTGTCCATATTGCGCGGGTTAATCTGGGCATTTGATATATTGCAAACTATCTTACCTGGATGTCGCAAATTGTCGTTATATGTCATTGGCACAAAAAATATCCCCTTTCTGGCAATTCTCTTGTATACAATTCCTCAAATTTTTCTAAAATCTTATTCGACCGGCACATCATGCATATCACCGCCAAAACGTTCACATTTTATGTTCAGATCCTTTGAATATTTTTTAAATATATCCACCTGTCCACATTTGTATTATTTCTTTGGTTTTAGTATTCTCGAAAACTGTTGCAAATATAATGTCCACCTTTTAAATTCTTAATTGATGCGGTAGAATCTATACTACGCAGGCACTTCCGTTTTCTTGTGTTCGAATTTAATTCTCCATGTTTCAGATACAATGCAAGGCTTACCATGCTACAGATTCCTTCTCTGAAATTAGGCAGACTGCTTTTCCCATGAATGCAGTCTGTTCAAACTTTCTTTAAATATTATTTTCAACTAACATGAAATTGTGTTTCATTATATAAGCTCTAAAAGTTCACAACGGACTGGCGCAATTTCCTGGGAGTTTCGGCTGCTTGTGATTAATTATACTTGGTTATCACTGCGCCTTTCTTTTTTTCCTTTAAATGGTTTTAGTGTCACAAAACAAATATGAACGAAGAGCTTTTTCTGCCGTATTCTATGATTGCTGCATTTAAGTCTAAATGTCTAGCTTCATTTTACTTTTACTAATTTGACACTGAGATTTTCAATTTTGATCAATTTTGACACTCGCAAAAAAGTGCAATGCAAGTGAAATTGTATTCCATTCATAAAACATTAAGGGGTTACCCCCACTTGTAGCGCAATAAAATAGGTCATTTTCATGAATTTATTTTGGCAAAACTACGAAATGTTTTTAAACGACTGCTATATTTTCTTAAAGAACATACTTTGAACACCTTTCAGTAATTTTTTTATTGAAAAATATTACATGATTTAATTACAAATGGCCGTCAAAACAATGGAATTTTAATTTTCACCTTTTGCGGTGACCAAAATTGTGTCGAAGTGGATCATCTGAAACAAAAAATAGCGATGGACTTAGTTAAATAACAGTATAAACTAGTGTTTGATCGAAGGATTTAAAACAATATCCATTTTTCGCAAAATGGCGGACAGTCAAAGTTAATATTTCGATTTTCACTTAAAAAAATGGTCGTCTTTTTGCTATAAAACGGCCATTTTTTATTAAAAAAATAAATCGAACGATCAAACACTACATTTTTATGTATTAAATAAGCCTGCTAAGTTTCAAAAAGATCGGCTCAGTAGTTTTCGAGTAATTTTGGTCACCGACTTCAAAGATGTCATTTCGAGAAAAACGCGTTTATAAGTGAGTTCTTTAGTTGCAAAATGAGACTGAAAGGTTTTTGAAAATTTTTCAGAAACAGCAAAAAACTATATTTTCTTTCCTGGTCAATATATCAAACCCATTTTTTTTTAATAAATTGAAAATAAAAAACTACACAATATTACAAATTTTCATAAACTATGGATTATGTTAAATATTAATTAATTAGCATTTACAGTTCATCAGGTCGCGTTTTGGAACAAAATCGCCTTCAGGTGTGGTTTTGGAACGAAACTTCATGTTGGAGTCGGGTTTTGGAACAAAACAAAAACAATTATATTTTTTCATTTTTGCAAAGTGAGCATTTTACTTCTAAATATTAATTTATACGAATCCTTCTAATTTCTCTTTCAAACATAATCAAATTAAAAAGTAATAAACACACAACGATAAAAAGATAAACAATCAATCAATCAACATAGAAGCAAATAATGACACAACTTCAGTCAACGCACACATTTAATGTGTCGGCGCACGATTTCTAAGAAGAAACATGTGAAGTCGCAATCAGTATGGCCAACTTTGAAATATTTCTTATCATTCTAGAAAAAGCCCGCTTAATTTAAAACAAGATTAATAATAAAAATAACCATTTAAAAATATGTAACGAACAGAAGTTTAGCCTTTTCTTAAAGTTAGAACATTAGGTCGGTTTTTGGAAAAAATAACAAGAACCGTTTCCGACATTGCTAAGGTTTGAGTCGCTTTTTGGAACCAAACCGTTCAAAATATTAGACGCCATTTTGAAAGAAAAAATCTCTGTTCAGGTCGCGTTTTGGAAATAAGGCTGTTTTTTAAATCACTTTTTAAGGCAATTAGACTGGGTTTGGGATAAAATAAAGTGCACAAATCGATTCCTGAGAAGATTTCCTATAAGAAATGGTGTTTAACTCAGTTTCGTAAAAAATCGCTTGAGTCTCATTTTGCAACTAAAGAACTCAAGTATAAGTAACGGTTGTATAAGCAACAGTTTCTTCTCTTTCAACGCTCATATCTCGGTTAATTATGTTTGGATCGACTTGAAATTTGAAGGACGTATTCTTAGATAGTTATACTTAAAAAAAATGCAACAAAAAAAAAACGAAAAACTTAAAAGTTACAAGTGGGGGTAACCCCTTAAAACTAAAACACTTTCCACAGCTCGTATTCTAAGTTTGAATAATTACTCAAGCAAGCTTCAATTACAAAAACAATAGAAATCAATCATAACATTAAACTCTTTTACTTGCAGTATCCAGTTATCAAAATCAAACTATCTAATATCGATAATATGATAAAGAGGCGATATCTACTACGACACACAGTAACTAGCAATTTATATGACTATTAATCAAAGAGTTTATTAACATTCATTCAAAGGGGCTCGAATTTAGATGGGAACAGTCAAAGCACATTTATGTATCATTCCACAATACTGAAGAACGTAATAATTTCTGTGATCTAATTGCAATGCAACCGTCATTCAATGTAACGTACGAGGAACCAGAGAGTATGACACTAAAATGGCAAAACCGTTTAATATCGAATTTCGATTATTTATCATACTTGAATAGGTAAGCTGAAAAAGATAGAAACTTTCTAAATTTCAATGTTAAATTCAATTGTCAATATTTATTATTTTTAATTAACACAAAATGTTTCCCATAATTCAAAACCCAAAGCCTAGCTGACCGAACTGTTGAAGACTTGACACAATATCCAGTATTTCCTTGGATACTCACTGATTACACATCGAATGAAATAAATTTAAATGATGAAAACATTTATCGAGATTTGTCAAAGCCAATGGGTGCCTTAAATCCCGAAAGACTGGAACGTTTGAAAGAACGTAGCGAAGAAATGGGGGATCCTAAGTACGTGAAAGTAGTTCATATGAAAAGAGATCATCTAATTTTTTGCCTTTAGATTTTTATATGGATCCCATTATTCAGCCCCAGGTTTCGTGCTCTTCTATTTGGTGAGATATCTAGGTTTTATTTATTTCTAGCTTCTATTTTTGGATCTATCTTCTAGGTTCGAAAATATCCTCACTTAATGCTATGCTTGCAAAATGGCCGATTCGATCATCCGGACAGAATGTTTAATAAGTTAACAGATACATTTCATAATTGCCTCAATAATATGTCGGACTTCAAAGTTTGTAGTATATAAACTATACAACAACAAATATAATACATATTCGACTTTTTATTTCCAGGAATTGATTCCAGATTTTTATGACACATCACAAGATCCAGACTTTTTGTTGAATATCCATAGAATCAACTTTGGAGTTCGGTCTGATGGGAGTGCGGTAAATCATGTAACACTTCCTCCTTGGGCGAACAATTTACCGCAACTTTTTGTGCAAACGCTAAGGTAAAATACACATGAAAGTTTTGTGTGGAATTCATTCATGTTCAATTTGTGTAAAGGTGTTTTCAATAAGAATTCTGTTTTTTAAATCATCCTGCATTTAACTCGCGGGAACTACTTTTAGGGATGCTTTGGAATCAGATATTACTTCTAAAAATCTCCACCATTGGATCGATTTAATTTTTGGTTATAAACAGCGCGGCGAAGAAGCTTGGAAAGCAAATAATTGTAAATAATAAATATTACTAAGAGTTTTAATCTAAAAATTTCTCGATTTTAGTATTTTACCACCTATGCTATGAAGGTTCAGTGGATTTAGATACAATCAAGGATGCTAATGCACGTCATGCCTTAGAAATTCAAATATCCGAATTTGGCCAAATACCTAAGCAGCTCTTCACAAAACCTCATGTTTCGAGACGCTTGGCAGTTTCAACTCAAATTGAATCTCCGAAGAGAATAAGCTTAGGTAGATAGTTATAAGTGAAATTCGAGTTAATTTAAATTTCATCTTTTTTTCTTGAAGACGGAGCAAGTTTATTGTTTGAGCTGGATCTGAAGTGCTCGTATCCGGCTCATAAGGAACCTATTACTTCTGTTTCTATAGATGGTGACTGTATAATTTCAACAGGTCGTGACGGTGTCTTGAAGCTGTTTAATATCGAAGAAAACAAACAAGTTCGGTAAATATGAAATACGCTACCAAAGAATATGCAATTTTAACAGTTAATAATCATTCGTTAAGGAATTTACCTATCGCGAATGTCCCGTTAAGTGCCTGCTACAAAATCGCTAATTCCTGTGTTCTTGTCATTGGGTCATGGGACGATAAAATGTAATTTCCCAACTTTTAAATAATTTTTTCAAAATTAATTATTGTATAATTATTAGATTATTGTATAATTGCGAATATGGTCGAATATCGGATACGATACCAGCACACGATGATGCTGTTTCTGCTTTGAGTCTTATATCCGACCTTGGAATACTTGTATCGGGAAGCTGGGATTGTACAGTAAAGTATGTTGAAAAATCGTTCAAACTCATTTCTTCACTTTATGCCCTCTATTCCGTAGAATATGGAAAGGATTTACTAGCATCGATTATAAAAGCTTCCGGTTGTCCGAATCGATGATAGGTTACTCATCGTTCGAAGAGAAAATTGTCTGTGTCGATAGTAAGCACAATGGATTTATCGTGCAAATTTCGGCGGGCACAGCGATCGGGGAAGTTTTTCTTTGGGAAATCGACGTTCAAAATGTTATTAGCTCAAAATCATGTGATATAGCGAGTACAGATCCGAAATTGCTCCTGAAACATAAAGCGGAAATTTCAGGGTTAGTGTTCAATGCAAATGCGACTAAACTGGCAACATGCAGTGTAGATAAACTTTTGTGCGTAACTGATGTGATGACTGGAATGAATCTATTTAAGAAAAATCTAGACCATTCCCCAACGTCGTTAAGCTGGTGTTGCGAAAGTGAATTTTTATTAGTAGCTGACGGAAATGGTCATGTGTTGATTTATGATCTGCTGGAGGGAAATCTCAAATGCGACATTGGTGTTTCAAATGGTAATTATCGGGAAATTATTCGGAAAACTCAATTTTAGTTTTGTTTCATTCTAGGACCGTTATCATGCGTGAGTTACGATCCTTTGAAGCAATTGATAATTACAGCTGGTAGAGAACATAATGACTATCGAATAAAATGTTGGGTATTAAAATAATTTAACGAAGCCTGATAGGTGACAATATTTTAGAATATTTTCGTAATGCTCGTGCGAATTACTGTACACACCATTTAATTGTAAGTGTATATAAGTGATATTGAGAATACTTTATGATATTGCATTTGAAGCAACTTTATATATTTATTGTGATGTTATTGTATACTATCTCAATGTTTCTTTTCAAATTTCATGATACGATTTATGTTTTATTTTATTTGCATACAAAATATAAATAGGCGTTATGAAGCCTCTAAAAGAACAATATGCATGATTTTATCTAAGATTGATTGCTCAATATATGAGTGATGGGTGTTGTTCGTGTTGATGTAAGCTTAAATATAGTATAAACGTTGCTTCACTAGTTTTTTAACTGGTTTCTAATTACTCTCAATTTATACCGTTAAGGTATTGGGTCGATTTCATTTTTTATTCAATCATATTTTTCGCATTTCTAATATAATTAATATTATGAGGAAAAAGAAAAAAAACGAGCGCAAAAGTAGAAAGATTAAATCATGTGAAAAAATTAATTTTATCCGCATTAGATACATTTGTATACTAAGCTAAAAACGAACGAAATAAAAGAGCATTGGCGATTTTCATTTTGCACCGAATGGCGCTAGTCGGAGAAGTCATAATTTTCGGAAAATTATTGTGGAAAATCTAACGATGGACATCACTAAATAATTTATCAGGTCCTTGCGAGCTTGAAAAGTTGATAGGAATTTCGAAAGAAACGAATTAAGGCAGTTGATTGCCAATATCGAGATTGAATAAAGACAGTACAATAACAAAGACTGTTTAGCAAATATGAGAGATTTAGTGATGTCGCAAAGCAAAGGTCTATTTTTGATGGAAAAATGAAAAAGAAAATAAAATTGCTTTTTTTTATTAAAAGGGAGAGCACGCAATTTATTTTAATAAAGCTAATCGTGAAAAAGATTAGAAATCTCCACAGAGCGTTTAAGCTATGACGTATAATTCTGGGAACGTTTGCTATTACGCGCGTCGTTACGTCGAAAGCCATGTATGCAACTAGACAAAAAAAAATTAGATCGGAACTATAAAGCATAGTGTTGGCTCTGTTTCTACTTGGGGAAGCAGAATTGCTAATATAACTAGCGAATTTCATATTATTAAACCAAAGACAATGGACCATGAAGCGTATATAACGAGTGAAAAGATTAGTTTCAACCTAGTGTACAGAAATTTAAATTAGGACCAAACTACATTTTTATCCACAAAACCGATCCAAAGCATACTGACTTTCAAAATTAAACTTTACAATTTCATAAGCAAAATCAAAACTTCAGCAGCCATTTTCTTCACAATTTTTGCTAAAATGAATTACTTTTTCTTATCATTCTATTCCTGCTTATAATGTCAATTATGATATTTTAGATATAGTGATTGTTTTTTTGGCCATTCGTATTATTTTTCGCTTGCTGATTAGCAGAGAAGCTTCTTTTGCCAGTTGTTGAAGCCCTCCGGATTATAATGGCTAATTAAAATAAAAGGAGCCAATTTGTGCCTGTTTTCCCTATGTAGACAGCTTGACTCAAACCTTCATGCCGAATCCCCAAATAGCAATTTTCATTGCTATCGCGAAACCGGAAGTTTAATAATTGAAACACAGGGAGTGTAGAGCATAACGGAGAGCGAAGGAATTTTATTGAGGAGGGATCGATTTTTAATATTAGGACTCGAGTACTCTTACATCCGAAAATAATTATCTGAATAGAGTTTGAGAATATATGCAGGGTTAGGGCAGATTCATTATTGTTATTGTGTTTTATTTTGCAAAAGCCTATGTTTATTTTTGTCTTGTTAGTATTTAAATTTAAAACGAACAGATTTTTTTTAAATCTGCAAATCAGTCATTTCTGGCCGCAATGAAATAAAACGAATACTCGGAGTCGGTCTCCGAGAACGAAACTTCTGAACGGATCCAGGCTCCACTAGCGAGTCTTCTCAAGAGGGCGAGGAGGAATCAAAAAAATATGGATTAATATCAGAACTTGTGGTACAGATTAACCAAATAAATCTACAGATGACAGAGGTCCTGCAACATCTGAAGAAATTGACGGAACAGATAAAACAGAGCACAGTGCTGGTAAAACGAAATTAGGAGCTAACGAACCAATTAATGGAAGCGAGCGCCACTTCGCCATCTAAAGAGTCGCCCAAGCACAAAAGAAAGCAGGCACTTTCTCCTCGATCAACCAGAAAAAAACACCGATAGTGTGTCAATGGAGGTGGAAAATGCTACCGGAGGGCAATATGTGAGAGTGTATCCCGTCCTTCCCACATCGAAGAAACCGACATCTATGGCCTTGACAAACAGATCAGTCTCCCCTCTTAGAAATCAGAAATAAAACATACAGAAAAGATACAAAGACAACAGCCCAGACTACAAACGAACAAAAAGCAACTAGGGCGATGGTTCGAGTTGTTATAAGGCAACCTGATAAATGGATCTAACTTACCAGAACTTTAATGGACCTAAACATTAGCTACGATACGGCTAAAAGGTTTTAATTGGTCATCCAGGTCATCTCGAAAACACCTGGAGACCATAGAAAACCCATCAGAATACTGACAGCAGAGATGGTAGAATATCACATGTATTTACTGCCCAATTAAAAGAACATCAACATTATTATTAGAGGATTCTATGGATCGAGCCCAGACGGAATAATTGAAGATATTGAAAAGCAAGATTTTCCTATCGAAAATTTTCTACCACCCCAAATTAGTAAAAGTTGTTCTTCCTAGGCAAGAAATAGATATTTATATTACTAAGCCAATGTGCTCTTATCTTCAAAATTGACGCACGCACGAAAACTACGCGATGAACGCACGCAGTGCCACAATTGCGAACAATTTGGCCAACAATTGTCACACCCAAATCAGGTGTGTCAAATGTGGTGGTCTTCACCACAACTCGCAATGAACCAAGCATCAAGAGGGAAATAGCTAAGGGCAATTGCGATGGGGAGCACCCCTCCAGTTATAGAGGATGCTGTATGCATTCAAAAATATAGAAAATCATTTGCATAGGTCGCTAAGGAACGAACATCTGCAACTATTCTGAAGCTAAGCTAACAAAGGCTTCTAGTAGCAACGAACTATACTCTTATCAGGTCTAACATGTAGGCATAATTCCAAGTTATGATGAAGAATATAATGACGAAAATGAAGCAAGGAGAGGTTTCTGCATTCCCAGCTACCATTAAAATGTGAACTTCCCTAACCGTGTTTCTCTATTGAATCCCAATAGCGAAAAGAAAGGAAAGCTGATGCAATTCTTGTTTGAATGCAAGGTTTACAGAAAGCTCATTCAGGAAACATTCCTGAAACCCGCTGGCTATCGCCGTTTTCCTAACTATAGCTTATCTACATAGCTAGTACCTTCGTGAGAAGAAGTATTAGCCATGATTATATTCTCATTTCCGGTTAAAAAGAGGCAACATCTTGTAGCGATTTTCAAAATTAGAGAGATGCTTAGCAGGCGCCTCAACTGAACCGAAGTCCAGAAGAGGACCTGCCAGGCAAGAAAAGGTGAGGGCAAGCCATCAACAGGGGCAAATCAACAAAAAAAGAGAAGTGCTCCGGGAGCAGGGTACCCTATAAATGGCCGTGAAGGCCCCTAGTCCGCATTAGCAGAACACCCTTTAGTCCAACCCCGACGGATGCTGGTTGGCCGCTTTGGTAGCTCTGCGCGGCTGGGGTGGGTCACTAGAAGATGGGGTGAACTTGCTCCCAGAAAACAAAAGGGGGACGCTAGGTATTATTCATCCGTCACATGAAATAATACTAGCCGTAAAAAATATAACAAAAAAGGGGAAGGGGCTTTTGTCCGTAAAGGACCAGATGCAGCTCTCCAGCATGGGCTGTAAGTCAGACTAAGCCGAGAAGTGACGAAGCACGTTGCTAGCATCTACTGAAAAGCGGAACGAGAAAAACGCGAAAAACTAAAATGGGGAAAAGTGCCTCTTTTCGTCAGGCCCGATGATGAGCCAGACAGGCTCAGACCCCTGATATTGTTTGGCGTCAAGACCCCAGATGTTAGAGGGTCTCTCCGCCCACTCACCCTTGCCTTCAAGCAACTCTCTCATTTTTAAAATCGCTACAATCTATCAAACATCATCAACATCAACCAATCTTTTGAATTTGCTGCGATTTTCGTATACAAACCTCCAGGCTCTCTTGAATTCAGTCAAGATCTCTCTTAACTCTATTATTGGGAAGGTCGAGTCTTCAAAGTAGGAGATTTAAATACCTATTACCAATTCTGTGGCGACAGAGCAAGCACGGTGTGCGGACCATCGTACTGGATGAACTCCTATGCAATCATAAGCCAGTGCTCTTCTTGATAGAATACCTTTACATAGACGACCCTCTGCTACACAAGGGGACAACTAACTGGCATCCTTTCGATAACGCAATGGCAAACAAAACTCCCCAGCAATGGCGTGTAACTCAATTTTATCAATAGAGGGGTAGAAGCTTTATCAGGCGAAAGAACAATTAAACGCTAAAACTGCGATTGAGGCTTATAATCCGTACGAGTTCTCGAGGAATATTGCTCATAAAAAAGAAACCAAGTTCGGAGAAGAGCTAGGCGTACAGATGATACTAGCTTAAAAAGGGAAGCGAGCGGACCGACCAATAGCATGAGGTATGAACAGTGCGAAAACTTTTTATAGAGCATCGAGTCGAGAGACAATAATTTTTACAGATTGACAAATTAGTTTAGCCATTTCCCGCATTTTCATATTTGAGGCAACAGCCTGAAATATGAAAATATGGGAAAAACCAAATTTAAATTTCGGTTCAAAGAAAATCTAGCATCGAAAGACGATTACGATCAGGGCAAAGAGACTGAGGAAGAGGTTTTCAATCTTCTAGTTACAACGACTCAAAGACATGTGGAGGTTCGCTCCATGGAAATAGCAAACAACAAACTGCTACAAACTCTTGTTTAAAGATAATTTTGAAGAAAAGAATGTAGGAATTATCGTAAAAATGCATGATTTCCATAATGCGAACCCCCTAATACAGCCGATTTGATCATTTCTGGAGGTCAGAATTTTTTCCGACCGAATTAACGATCAATTCTTCAGTACACCGACAACAGGAGCTGGAGTCCCGCAAGGATCACCACTGTCTCCACTGTTGTACACAATATACATAACAGAAACCCCAACGGTGCCCACACCAGAGATTTCCCTTGTTCCACGAGTATGACTACGAGCACCAGGATACTAAAGTAGTAATTCTACAAGAAGAGACAAATAGTCAGTACAACCGGGAGAAAAGAAAAAAGCGCAAAACCGGAGGAAGCAAGGACTGCCTCCAAAAACAAAACAGTTTCAAGTTACTTTGTTTAACTACTCATTTTCATGGCTGATTTTAGAATTCTTAATGAAAAACTGAAATTTTCTAGAAGGGTTTATTTAAGTTTACGAAATCATTTCTGTTTTCTTCAAAGAATGAAATTGATATATAAAAGTTCGAATTATGTGTCCATAAATGCAAGTGTTACACCAACGTCAATACATCAAAAGATGAAAGTACGTAAAATAGTTCAAAACAAAAGTCCAATAGAAATTTCATGGGGGAAACAAAGAACAATACAAATAACATACATCACCGCAGCCATCTCCAAAAATGCGTAAAGTGCGTGAAACAATTCAGTTTTCTTCGTTGCGCAATCAAATCAAATTTAGCGAACAAAAGCAGATCATGGTGAATTGATTTGATTGCGTACTTCTAATACGGAAGCATCACTGTTTATAATCATTTTCAAACCTATCTACCAAATCCATTTTCAATAGACAACCGCCAGACGTTCTTACTTTCACGACCATTCGCTGTGACGAAGATTATCTCATTGTAATATTACAGTTAGTATCTGATCACTTAACACCTATTCAAATGGGAGGATAGTGGGCGGAAATTATCATAATTAGAGTTTGTAAAAGCTCCTCAAACCCATTTCTAGTGATTTTATCTTGATGCTGCTTATCGACACACAAACTTTGAACTTTTTCTTTCGCTGAGCCCGTACAAGTGTATCTGTAATAATGGCAGGTACCACTTAATTAAGGTAGCGGTGTCGCATGTTTAGGCTATGGAAGAAAAGAGCAAAATCCAAGTCATGGTCTACTGGTGGACCACAAAATTAACTTTTTTGTCTGATATCCGCACCTTGGTATTCTCTGTTGCTGGAGAATGCTTTCTCTCGAGGAAGCGATGAGTAAAAGACAGGTATTCGTCAGATCGAAGCAAGACTCAGTAGAA